>CM046657.1:163616948-163925419 GCA_025594165.1 Tamias sibiricus
CTTATTGAGCTAATTACTGGAAACCTGATAATCAATTACTGGAAATCTTTATTGTATAGATAATTCCTGGAAACCCTTTATTGTAATCTTCTTTTCTGAAATTCCTTTATGTTACCTCCCTAAGAAAAAATGTGAATTACTGTGCTTGTTGAAATGTATAAAAAACCATACTGAGAGAAGTAAAATTAGAACAGTAGAAAGATTTTTCTACAACCTGACTCGTGTGTGGATTATTCCTGTCGTCGACGTTCCCTTCAGCACCAAAACGGGAAGAACTTAACATCTTTGCTGAAGCTGGCCTTCAGCAGTTTCAGGCAACATGTTAGTGCCTTGGACACCTAATCTTATTTAATTCCTACCACAATGCAGTAGGTATGTTTTTCAAGGAAGTAAAGGTAGCTCCAGCAGAGTTAAAGAACCCTTTTAAAGTCACACAGCTAATAATTGACAAAGCAGAAATTCAAACCTAAGTTTATCTGACTCTGAGGTTCATGTTTTTGTTCCTTCCTATACTACTGCCCACTCCTAAGGTCAGTCCCTAAGCCATACACAGGGACCATATTGTTTTAGTAACATTAACGTGCCTGGCATACTGTGGATGCACAATCCATATCTGAATGGAAGTGGGAAGGAAATAAGGAAATAAGTCTTAAAGCGACTTTCCTCATATCCCTGCCAGTGACTGCACAATTGCCGTACTTACCTGAATGGTGAATGGAACAGGCTCTTCCCGCACTCTCCCATCCACAACAAAGCCTTGGTTTGTCCTATCTGTGGCAATGAAAGTGAAGTGGTCAGTCTGGGAACTGCCTCCAGAGTGCTGATAGGCCACATTGCTGCTGTCCACATCCCACTGTGTGAAATTGTGTTGAAGCAGTACTGTTCCCCGCAGGTAGAGCTGACCATACTGTGGAAGCTGGACCAGGAGGAAGGTGAGGTTTTCCGCAGGAGTGTCAGGGTCAGTCAGCTGGAGGAGGTCAGGAGAAAGCAGGCCCATGGCCCCCTCAGCCAGCCTCATCCCCTTGTTCCTGGTCACCACAGGCAAGGCTCTGTCTACAGTCTCCAGTGTGATCTCAAACACCCCGTGCTTAGTCCACAGTCCATTGCTGACGATGAATCTGGCAAAGAGAGGCAAGGCAGCCTTCAGCATGGATTCTTGTGTCACCATCTACTGGAATGAAACGATAATAATACACACCTTTACTAAAAGATATGTTGTATTATGACTCAAAAGAAAAATCAAGGGCAGATCTTTCAGAAGATGCCTTTCTATCATTCAACCAGTTACTGGGTAACACATAAATTGACCATTCTATGACCAAGTGTATTTTCTCAGAAATGTTGGTGATAGACTCTTAGGATGGAAGAGGTAGGCTTGTCACTGCTTCATGTTCTTCCTTGTCCCACAAAGGAATTACACACATCCAACCAGACCCATTAAAGGACTTTCAAGGGTATACTCATTTTATATATTTAAAATTTTGCCATTGTACTTTTTCATGGAAATGTAAACTTTTAAAAACTGAGAGTCGGGGAACCAATATAATGAAGAGCTGAATATACTGAATTTGCATAACTCATTCTATTTGTGTTTTCATGGTAAATCTCCTAAAAGAAGATTACATTAATCAGCCATGTAGTCTTACCTAACTCATCTCCCCTTTCTGGTCCTCATTTTCCCTCTTCCATAAATTTCATGGGATGAGTCAGCTGATCACCAAGTACTATTCAACTCAACAATAATATGAGAGATGCTCATTTCTTATGGTTTGCATGTGCTTCCACACATGCTCCTTTTAAAATGTGTAGAAATCATAAAAAGAATGTGTAGGAGTCAGAGTACACAAGGATTTTTTTCCTGATTAAAAGAAAGGTTCAGAAATTTGGTTGGAAATCATGAGGCAGGTAGGAGATGGACTGGGACTTGAACTCAGATCTTTTGGTCGACACCCATTGCTCTCATAGAGTTTCTAATAAATGCTGGTTTAGCAATCTACCAAGAAGGAGTTGTGGCACCTGAGCACCAATGCAAAATTATAAAGTGAAATCTGAATTGATATGCATTCAAGGTAAGCCAATCCTCTTACAGTCTTGGTCTTGTGACACCATAATGTGCTTTTTAAGTATTTTTATCACTAAATCACATCCTACCCACTGCAGTCAGACTCACAATCATACTAATTTAAATGATCTTTACAACATTTCATTGTAGTATTTAAATTTCAAAGAAAATTGAGTATTATAAAATTATACAAACCACAATATTAAAACTCTAAAAAGTTAGGAAATCGTTACTATCAGATGAGATTGACAAATGTACCATAGACCAAAGAAATGTACTTAGAGTTAATCACAGAGTTGTATGTTGTTATGGTTTGGATCTGAAATGTCTCCCAAAGTCTTATACGTTCAGAGGTTGGATTTTGGGGAAGTGGTTGGATCAGGAGGGTTTGACTTCATTAGTGGATTAATCCATTGATGGCTAAATGGATTACTGGAAGGTGAGACCTTATGGGGAGGAAGTAGGTCACTGGGGATGTGCTGAGGAAGGGCTCCTTTCCCTCCCTCTCTCTGCTTCCCAGCTATCCTGAACAGAGCAGCTTTCCTCCGGCCACGTCCTCGCCATGATGTTATGCCTCACCTCAGGCCCAGAGCAATGGAGTCAGCTGACCATGGACTGAACTTCTGAAACTATAAGCTTCCTTCAAGTTGTTCTTGTCAAGTATTTTGGTTACATAAATGACAAACTAACCAACACATAATCTTATTAATTTTTCCTTCATGTACAATAGTTGCTAGAAATATTCATGAAGGATACACTCTTATAGTCCACTCACATAAAAATCTTTAAAAATATTGTACTGTAATATAACATTAAATTATATTAAAATGTCTTTAGAAGTTCTTTTTTTAACCAGAGAAGGCATGGGTTATATTTGTTGTACAAACCTGGCAAATATGACTAACAGATTATTCTTTGCCATTATATCTTATCCTTCAGAGTTTGAGGTTTGTTTCTTTACCATATATATATATATATATATATATATATATGTATATGTATATATATATATATGTATATATATATATTTGAACCTTTATTTTTATTTGATGGACCTCTATTTTTATTTATTAATTTATATGCCATGCTGAGAATCAAACTCACACATGCTAGGCAAATGCTCTACCACTTAGCCACAACCCCAGCCCTGTTGCTTTACTTTTGACCATGATGGAACCTGAAGCCAAACCAGGGGAACGGAGCAAGTCACCCAGCCTGCCTGTAAAGGAGTCCAGGAGAAGAACAATTAGATAAAAAGTAAAGAGAGATGAAGCTGGCTGAGTACAGATTTTGCTTTGAAGGCTAGGCTAAAATTTTTGAGATTTTAAATTATCTAGTTATTAAGACTGCTTACAAGGAAAAATATGATGTGATACATAGAAAAGGAATTTATGTCCCAAAGTCAAAATTACTAAGTGAAATATAACAAATAAAGTAAAAAATTTGACATTTCATATACCTAGGCTTATAAAGAATGTGATTTTTCCCCTTTTTTATTTATAGCATCATTTTTGTACAGTATGAATAAAGGTATTTAATACCTTCAGAATTTTAGACTGAGCAAAATTAGTTTCCTTAAAACAAATCAATCATTTTTCCTTTTGTAAAGCTAAAACTTTGATTAATATATTCTAAGCAAATTGTTCAATTTTGTTACTGGAGTAAGAGGTATTTATACAATTAATTTTTTATGAAAAAGAAAAAGTGCACCTAGAAAATACCTGTGTATTCTTGAAACTTTTTACTTGGGTCACATTGACAATCTCAAAGATCAAGGAATATGCATGTTTAGGGATAAAAATGATGCTCTATTTCTTAGCCTTGATTCTATTTTCTCTGGTTACTTTTTCATATTCTCTCTTCCCCTTAAATCTTTTCATCTGACCCAAGACAAGAAGGTGGCTAGACATCTCCTCAGTGCCTCCAAGTTCTTCTTTTCCATTTTACTCCTCCTGAAATATGCTTTATACTTCCTCTTTCACAAATAAAGTGGCTCTATATTCCCTACCAGATCCCTATGTCAAATGTGTCCTTGTAGAGAGATTTAAACCAGCCATAAGGTTTAGCACCAATGGTGCCAAAGGACTTGCATTTTTAGTATGAGCATTAACTGTGGGGTTAAAGACTTTGTGCCCCATTAAAAGTGTGTCAAACGTCAGCAGAGAAGAAAGGGTAAAGGATGGAAAGACAGGGGATTCAATGTGAGCTCAGGTGAATACCAGGGCTCCATCCAAGGTGGCCATTTTTAATATCTGACTCTGACTTCCCTCTCTGGAGACTTAGTTCTGAAAATGTCCATTGAGGACAGGGTCCTCAAAGTTCTGTGACAGGACCACTGCATGGACTCTGTGTGTGTATGATTTCTATGAGGGCCTGAAGTTGTCTTATGACCCTGGCTGTCCATCTCCAACTCCTCTCTTCCTGATGACTGGGATGTAACCACATTGGAAATAGGCAGCCTGCCATCAGACAGATGGGAATGAGGGCAAGCAGGCCAGGGACCCTGGAAGGGTAAGAGAGATGTTTACTGAGGCCAGTGCTCCCAGCTGGGACTCTGAGGCAGCTGTCTGCACTGACCTAAAGCTAATAAGCCAAGGGTGAAAAGGATGCAATTTCTAAACATGACTGGATCAAATACATCATTCCACTTTCATGAGTAACAATGCAAACTACTCCCAGGCAGAGAGACATTATCAGAGAGAGAGACAGAGTGAATGGTTATGGTTGGTTTCCCAGTCAAAATGAAGCTAGCAGAGCAAGTGAAACAAGGTCAGTACTGCTGTTGTCTGCAGCAGTCAACCAGATGATCTTCTAAAAGCTGCACCCCTGCCCAATAAAAATCTTGTAAATATATTCTCAAGATTTAAAGCTGTGTTGGTACCCACTCTGAGGTGAGGACACTGGTAGAATGGAGGTGGCAGCTCCTTCTGTGTGTCCGTTTTGTTTAATTCCCTTATTGCAACCCCCCCCCCCGACTCCCCAACCACCACCACCAACAACAGAGGGATGCCGCCAAGATGACCACCACTCTCATGAAATTTGGGGAATGACTCTCAGATTTGTCTGGGGTGTCTGCCTGGTCTGATTTCACCATTGCCACGGTGCTTTCAAGCTTTCTGCATTTCCTGGCATTAGAGTTGGCTGAAGAATCTGCCATCTGTCATGGCATTTAAAAGATAAAAATGGAATCATAAATAGTGCCAGCTCCTCAAAAAAAAAAAAAAAAGTCCAGCCGGCATGTCAAAATGGAGGACATTAGCATGTTCTTTTAGTACCCGGCTGCCAGCAGCTGAAGTCAGCTTGCTAATCACTTGGTGTCATCTGTCCTAGAACATGCTGCCAAATCTCTCTTCCAGGCCAGCAGCACCAAACAATGCAGGGGAAATTTATGATTCACAAAATATTTTTGCAGAAGGTAAAATCTGACCATTAAACTCCCCTGTTTAATTAATGCTGCCATATCTTACATTCAAAAGGAAGGGGGAAAAAATCCTCTGCCACAGAATTTATCTCTTCTACCCAGCCAAATTCCTTGCCAAATTTAACAGCAAGCAACATAAATTTAGGTGATTAGATTGGTTGCATATATTTAATTTTTAAAAAGCACCACGATCACACTTTCATTAAAACAGGCTTTCAGCTTTGGTTTAGCGCCACTTGACAAACAACACAGCGGTCCGTGATTGGGTTAGTGAAATGACAAGATTAAAAAGCGGGTCTTGGGCAGATGCTAGGCTCTTCCCTTATAAATATGTAAAACTGCTGGCCAAAACCCAGAATGACACATTGAGGAGGTTCCTTTGCACAAACTCAAGAGTCTCCACAAATCTTTGGTACAACAAGGTAGAATGGAAAGAACTCTCCAAAGGAAATGAACCCTTATCCTCAAATTCAGTTCTGATACTCACTTATGTCAATTTAGGTGGCTTCCTTTGTCTCTTGGAACTTTGGTTTTCTCATGCATAAAATGGTAACGACAAAACAACAACAACAACAACAACAAAAAAATGGTAACGACTGAGTCTCTCCCAAGGTGGGGGCAAGTAAGGCTTATGGGAATAATGTACCAAAAAGAGGCTGGTACGCTACCTGATGTGCTGTAGGTGTTTAAGCAATGCTGGCTTCTTACACGTAAACCAAGGGATTGCTCGTCAACCCTGGTTTGTTTCTCCCTGCATCCCTGTTTCCTGATCTTGAGTCATTTCAAGACCACTATCATAATTTTTTTCCATATACCTGTACTACCTATACTCTTGTTATTTACTATTTTGTTCTACACTAATTTACTTTGTTTACATAAATAAATATACTTACAAGGAAATCTTTTAACTACTAAAAACTGAAAGTTTTATGTACTAAAAACTTGATTCCATAAATACTGCAAAAATGAATATAAGAAAACAATATTTTTAATTCCATCTGGATATTATTTCCCAATGGTTCAGAGCCTGAGGCTTGCACACTATTAAAAAGGGAAAGCTAAATGTGAAGGGCTGGAAAAGACATAGCACCAACCCGAGACTTCCTTCCTGAACAATCAGAAAGAAGGAGAGAACACAGTGTTATGTAAAAAGAGGCTCTATATGTATATAATGAATTGTAATGCATACTACTATTACAAATACAACAACTTTGAATAAAAAACATATTTTTAATGGAGAAAATACTGTACCTAAAGTACTGGAGTACCTGATAAAACCCAACTAAATTCAGGAAAATGGAATAAATTCTTATTACTTTATATTTTTCATATTGAAATGTATAAATATTTCAGTCTAAAGACATTTTCAAAAGACTAACCATTGGCCTCCATTCAATATACCCTTCTTTGATAAATATTTTATAAGGAAATGTTAAAAAAAAAAAAAAAAAAGAAGAAGAAGAAGAAGAAGAAGGAGAGGACTGACAAGGACAAGTTCCTCACTCTTGATTCCCTGGTGCATTGAGCATCTCTGTATCACTTAGGATACAAAGCGCTGGCTTTAGGAAATAGAACCACAGCCTTTTTGCTAAAGAAAACCTTACCCAGAGGCCAAGAATATAGTATAAACTAGAAAACAAAGAATCAAAAAGCAAACAAAACAAATCAAGGGGAGGGCCCAAAGCCCTGTCAATTCAGCCTCTTCATCTTCTGTCTCTGGGAGGACCTGCCAGGGATTGTGTAAATTCTCAAGGCTCCTCAGAACATACTCAGATCAAAGAACTAGACCAACCCAATGACTGCTAGTTCTGACCGCATCAGAAATGCCTGCAGGGCTACTACAAATACAGATTCCCTGGGCCTGCACCGAGATTACCAAAGTTGCCTCTATAGGATAAGACCCAAGGATTTGTATTTCATAATTCTTCTTGGTAATTCTGAGGATCTTGAAATGTTGCAATTCCTGAAATTTATTTCTGAAATACTATCTAATATGAATTTCTATGGCTGCAAATGAGGAAAATTTTTATACTATCACCCATCCTTACACAAAGAGATTTTATCTTCTAGCCTCATCATTGGATTAGGACCTAGCCTTTACTTCTCAACATCTGTGCACGTTTCACTCATTGGCTTCTCCAGCAGGGTACTGGTTCCTCCAACAGCCCTTAATGTCTTCAGCAGATTCTCCTATGGGCCTTGACTGAGGGGAGCAGGAATGGAGTGAAGCAAGAAGTTCCAGAAACGGGTGTAAAATTAAAAGCCCTGGATCTGATATTCATGTGTTAAGCCAAGAATCACCTGTCTTCATCAGCAAACAGGAGGAAAAGAATAAGCACTGCTCCTCTCTGTAATTCCCTGCCTCCTTCAGGACCATGTTTGATATTGGAAAGATAGGAAGGAAGAAGGGGGTCAAAGAAAGAATAAAATAAAGAATGACAACAACAATAAGAGCACTCATGACAGCAGCTATTACCTGTTTAGTTCTACCTATGTGCCAGATACTATTTTACATACTTTACAGGTATAAGGTCATTTATACCTGTACGCATCACTTGGTTAAGATAGTGTTGAACTAAATGATTGTCTGCTTGTTAAAGGACGTTTGTCAAGAGATGAAGGAAGAAATTCGCTCAGCTTCCCCGGATTTTTTTGTTAGTTTAACTGTTGGACTGTCATATCATCTTTCAGAAATCACTTTAAATACTCAAAAGATGAAGTCATCTTTACTGACATCTAGACAGTACTTATCACAGCGATCTATTGAATGTAGAAGAGTAGATGTCAGAGAAGAGTGATATTTGAACGTGGACATGCCCTTAGTACTTAATAGTTTATGGGAACACACTAAATAATATAAAAGCTTGCCACAGTTATATCATTTTATAATGTTCTTTACAAGGTTGTACTGGACATGATGAAAATTGTACTGGAGGCCAGAAGTCCCTTGTGTGTATGGCAGACAAACCAAGGCTCTCAGACTCTCCTTCTTAATCAGTAAAATTCAGGGTAGATTATGTGCCATGGTTCTTCAAAGACTAGAAAGATTTCCTAGCCCTCACGCCTGTCTGGGGGTCTGCATTTTGTCAAGGACCTCAAGTCTGGCCAGCTTTGAGAGCTGCTGGATGATAGATCTTCTTGAGTTTCTCCTGTTTCATGTGACTTGAAACAAATTTCCATATTTTAAATGAATATACATTTTCATTAATGTTGTATCTTTGCCTTTTCACCAGATTGTTATTCATCCCAATGATTTATTTGATATTGAATCCTTGAACAGGTGCACAGTCTCCAATTATAACATTGTTTTCTATGGGGAAATATGATCCACTTTGTGACAACATGATTTATGATATAGTTATGGGAACACATTGTGTCAGAAGTCAGTGTCTGCTTGTGCCAAATTTATTATGCTAATAAATGCCTTTTCCGCAGATAGAAAATATACTCAAAAAAGGAGGGGAATTACTTTTCTATGTGTATCCTTAGCTGGGACCCTCAACTCTTCATGCTCCTACTCACAGAAGAGCTTGCATTTATATCTGCTTATTGAATTTATTCTTCAGCAACAGGCCCAGATTTCTTGTCTTGCTGCTGTCATTTTAACTAAGAGCCCTCACCTTTCATATATCGAGGCAGGAAAAGAGAGACACAGCTATGACTGAGCTGGAAAAGCACTCAGTTCTGCTTTCTTTTTTTCTTTTTTTAAATAAATTTTACAGTACACATTTAAGGTATACAACATGATGTCATAAGAGGAATATATAATAAAATGGTTACTATAACGAAACTCATTAATATACTCCTTTTCTTTTTCTAAGCACTAATCCAAAGAAGGGGTTCAGAGAACTGTTCATGGGTCTCACCTGAAGCTGTCACTGGGCACAGCTGCGCCACTCTTATGTACGTAGCAGACTGTCTGCCCCGCTATGTCCATTTGGCTGAAGCTTGTAATGGGGACCCCGGGATAGCGGACATATTCCACCTGGCCATACCGCGGTGGAGAGGTGATAGCATACAGCAGTTCCTCAGGCCTGTCTGTTCCATCCACAGCCAGAAGAGTGGTGGTCGTCAAGAACCCTCTGTTGCCTTTAGATACCACAAGTGGTTTTGCAAGAAGGACAATCTCACCTGCAGGGCAGAAGAGGCTGTAGTCAAGAATCCTATTTAAAAACACAGAATGTTCAAAGCAAAGGTAAAAGACGAAGACCTGCTGCCAAAATTGAATTAACATACAACATAGGAAGGTTTATGTAACATTTATATATATATATATATATATATATATATATATATATATACATATATATGTAACATTTTATGTAACATTTTATATATATATATATATATATATATATATATATATATATATATATATCCCCCAGGGATTGAACCATTGAGCCACATTCTGTTTTCTTTTGAGAAAGTCTCACTAAGTTGCTTAGGGCCTCACTAAGTTGTGGAGGCTGGCTTTGAACTTGTGATCCCCCTGCCTCAGCTTCCTGAGCCAATGGGATTACAGGTAAGCACCACTACATCTGACTTATGTAACTACTATAAATAAAAGAATTAGCAAAAGAAATGAGCAGGCATTTCACAGAAGAGGAAACACATGTGGCCAATAAGGATATAAAAAGATGATTGATCTCATTAATAATTGTGGAAATACAAACAAGATCACAATCAGTTGCCATCTTATAACTTTCTGATGAGCAAAGATGTAGAAGTCTGATCATATTAAGTGTTAGGATGTAGATCAAAATAATCTTACATACAATGGCAGAGGGAGTGTAAATTAATACACAATTTGAACTATTTTGTAGAGTTGGCTATTCTCATATTCCTTGGCCCTGAGATTGTACTTCAGGGGTGTACTTGAGAGAAACTCTTGTGCTTGTACCTCAGGAGACATGTACCAAGATGGTCATTAATATAATTAATACTGAACTGTACACTCAAAATAGCTAAGATTGTACATCTTAAGATACACATATTTTACCACAATTTTAAAGAAAATGCATAAGTGTATGATGATTAAATAGTGCAGAAATGCATGGATCGATGATATTCACCTGAGATCTGTTAAAAACAATCGTATCTAAGATACAGAATTTGTCCTTTGTATCAGGCACAGGACTAAGGGCTCTTACATGTTCATAACCATCCTGTGAAATAGGTAATGTCATGTTCTCCAGATCATAAATAAGGAAACTAAAGTATAAAAATGCTACCTAGCCTGCTAGTGTCTACACAATTAATAAAAGGTGGAGATACAATTTGTACTCAAGCCATTTAAAATGAGAGCACAAACTCTTAAATACCGTATTGCTTTGCTCCCTCTCTTTAATATATAGGAGTCCTGTTATCAATACTTTAAGGTGAAAATCTAAAAGGAAAAAATATGTGAAGCAAATACCAAGCCATTTCTGGATTGAAAAACACAAATGGTCAATAAGATTTTGAAGATATTCAATCTCATGAGAAAACAAAAACAAAAAAAGGAAAAATAAAAAATTAAACATCAAAGTGGTATAACTTTTCCCTTGTTCTGCTTAATGAATTCAACTGTATCCTTTATTGCTGAGGAGTGTATCCTAGCACTTTCAAAGTGAAAGGAGTGACAACCTCCACCTTTTTCAATTTCAGAGTTCCTTTTTGTTATTCCTTTAATTTAAAAACACATTTGTTCTACTTCCTTTCATGTTATTGCATTGGACATATTTTGCTTTGGAACTCTATTTTCAAATGATACTGTGTTTCCTAAAGATAAAACTAGAGTTATCACATCAATTTGGTAAGATTTTAGTTAAAGCAAAAAGTCCTATCCATTAAATTAGCCTGTGGAGTTGTATCATGAGCAAGGTTGGATTTCTAATAGGAAAATAGGATTGGCTACTCCTGTGAACCTCATAGATCCCAGGAGAAACAGGTGCAGAGTTATAGGACTGAATCGTGAATGATGGAATTTCAGCAATGAAGGATAGAAGGAAGAAAGGGAATGAGGGAGACAGAGAGGAAAGGAACAAATGTTGAATATGTGTAGCAGCTCTTTTCCAGTTATAAAACTAATCCCAATAAACACTGGTAAACATCCTTTTACCTTTTCCCATGTCCTTGATGATGATGTGACAGTCAAATGCAGGTGATCTATTGTCACCATCCCAGAGGTAGAAGGTGAAGCTATCTCGATTCTGGGAGTCCATTGCTCCAGTGTGCGTGTATCTCAGCAAGTTCAGATCCACTTCCTCCTGGGTGCATTTCATGCTGGGGGAGAGAGCAACCCAGTCTCTCCCTATCTGAAAGGTGCCAGAATTAGTCAGCTGCCTGCGTTTTTTCTGCAGTTGAATTAGTGAATATTTTACACATATCCTCTGAAAACCTCCAATAGAAATAATATTTCAGAGAAATTTCAAAATACATTTTTCTATGTTACTTTTTCTATTTTCCAAGAAATATATTAAAATAATTTAAGATCGTGGCTAAAAAACTAGTTTGAACCAAAGGATTTTTGATGTAGTCATGTGACAATTTAATAGCATTGATTCTTTCAAGGTATTTATCATCAGCAATCATAGCTGATTAAATATTCCAATTAATGAGAGCAGGTGGGTAATCGAGCTGCTGGAACGTGTTCTTTAGAAATTAGATGTGTTTCTTTTGGAGTTCCATTTTTTAGTTCCTATCATTGTACAACTAATCAAACCTATTTTTGCAAAGTGGTTCATTACTAGGCTTCTCTGATAAGACAAAAATAGAACGAATGCACTTATTCTCTAGTCCATTTTCCAGTTTCACTGAAGCCTGAAGAAAATGCTCCAGACCCCATCACTCCCTACATTTATATGCTAAATCAGCAAAAATATAATCTGCAAATATCACATGTACTATTTTTATCAGAATCTTCTAAAAACCAGCCAACATCAGTTAAGCATATATTCTGTAGAGCTTGGTACAGAAATTGTGGCATTTTCATTTTAAAGAGGTTCTTATGCTGGAGGGTTGGTTTACAACAGAGGAGAGAAAGAGAGAAGAGAGAGAGAGAGAGAATTAGAAAGTGAAATGATGAACCTGTATCTTATTAATAATCCTATTGCTGTTTTAAGATATACACATGGCTTTCCCTAAGAATAGCTCATAAAAAAGTAATTTGATATAACTGAAGAAAATGCCATTTTAAAAATTTTACAGTATGAACTATATTGCACTTTTCTTGTCTGATTTAAGTAACTAAGACAGAAACTTGAATCAGTCACCTTTTATGTCCCTTCAATACATTATTGCACAGATTTCTGGCTTCTAGAAGAGAAGTTCTGTCCTGCTCTCCCCTCACCATCTTGCCATTTGTCTCTCTGTCATTCTACTTGATCAGGTTTCTTCCTCTTTAATACTCTTGCCCATCTGATGCTTGCAACATACGTTCAGCCTCAGGGCTCATGGGTGAAAGTTAATTATATTGTAATAGTTAAGCTCAGTGTTCATTTCCATAATAAGATCTATTTGCAAATACATTTTCAAGTAGATTCTTTTTCTGTTTTAAACCAGACAGCCTACAGTTACATTTAACTTTCCCTCTTTGTAACCTGTCCAGGAAAATAAATACAGAATACCAAATCTTTGGCTCTCTCTTGCCTTTACTGAATTCTTCTCTTACACCCTCAAATGGGAATTTGACCTGACAGAATCATTTGAAAGCCAGAAAGAGGAAGAAAATAAGAACCGGACTCTAAATGAAAAAAACTAACGAAAATCAACAAGAAATCATGATCTCTTGAGACAGTCCAGGAGGCCTGAAGTCCTGGTCCCCAGCCTTGGGGAGCCCAAGGGAGGTGCAAGAGAATGGTGGGGAGCCCTACTGGGAATCTGAACCCATCTGGATTTTCACATATCCAAAACAGTTCAGTTCCCAAGCCACCCAAATGTGTGAGCTTTCACTGCATTTCTGCTTCATTACTCTTCAAAATGAAATAAGGACCCAGCTGTACCTCAATTTAAATCAGCGATTGCTCTTCACTCGGATTCTCTATGGTGCCCACACTGTAAGACAACCAAGCTGTTCCACACAGAAAGCATCCTCGCTGCTTTAGAGGACTGTGCCCATGTTAGATTAAGAGTTAAGCAGTCAGTCGAACCATCACACCGGGCATGGCTAGTGGTGGTAGCTGGTTTTACTCCACTATTCAATAAACATTTTGGCGGATTACTCGACAGATCTTCTCAAGTGACTGATTTATAATTTATGTTGGGCTAATCCTTAAGAATCATTCACACACTGAATAGACTGAAATTTGGCTATTCTAGGACTAAAGTGAAACAAGGAGGTACGGGCACAAACAAGTAATTGGAAGAATTAGCAGTAGAATCTGTGTGACTTTCCCCTAGAATCCTCTAATGTATCTGTGCTTATTTGCTTCCCATGAAAGCAAGTAGTTTCCCGATGCAAATCAGGGATGTGAATTTACTGCATCATGCAGTTTATTGGATTCAGGTATGGCAGTTGTTACAATCTGACAGATGTTACTGGGGTGGGATGACCTCCACATGAAGTTTCTGCCCAGGGTACTTCTTGGCTCAAGATGTTACTCACTGGAACCTTCGCATGAGGACTCTGGGGTGGTGAGGGAAAGTGGGACTGCAGAATAAGGGCACCAACCCTCCAGCTTTTAAGTTCATCTCAGATAGAACACAGAACAATTTGGTGCATTTATAGTGAGCTGTCTCCCTAGAGAAAAGACAGGATTGTCACTGCTCGGAGAGGAGGGTGAAGTTTGGGAAAGAAGGGTGAAGACTCCCTTTGCTGAGACTCATTGAAAAAGTAGGAGGTGATAACACTAAGGTAAGGTTTGCAGTCGCATGAGGAGAGGGGCTTGAGCCCTGGGCTACACTGTCAGGTCCCTGCACTATAGTGTCAAGGGACAGAGGCTTCATTTGTTAGGAGACTGGTGCAGAAGGAGCTAGAGGCAGCACCTTCAAATTTTCCTAGGTCTAATTGTCGTGAAAAAAAAATCAATTTTTTTAATCTTTCTGAGAATGATCTGGATCTTAGCTGAGAGAGAGAGAGAGGTTACTGATGGATTTGAAGGAGTTTTGTGATTGAGATGGTGGATGGTAAAGAGAAAAGTTAAATGAATCATAAGATAAAATTCTTGTGGGAATGAAGATATCTCAGAAGAAGCTAGATTCTTCAGAACCAGACAACTTCCTTTTCCTAGTAATTTCCTTCCTCAGCATTTAGGGAAAAGCCCTGGGGAAAGGGAGCAATAAAGAACCTCAATATTGGTTGAATTTACCCTGAATTGACTAAGAAAATTTAAAAGGACATGAGTTCACCCTGGTGTAGGAAAATTAAATTTTCTATTTCTGGGAAAAAAAATATGACTGAGAATAAATTCAATTGCACAACTGTGTATGCTGAGAAAATTTATACCTGCTACATTAATTTCAAAAAATAAACCTTAAAACCACTAACCTTAAGCTGAAGTTGTCCATGTCGGGGAAGCCTTTCAAATAAATAGTAAATCTTCTCCCTGGGTGAGTCTTTGTCTATGGCAGAAAGAACAGCGCTAGAAATAATACGGGTATCCCCCATATTCATTTCAATTTCAGCCTTCCTGAAAAAAAAGGGAAATGCCTGGGTTGATATGAAAATGAAAGGTGTTTCTTTAACAGGGATACTTTTATTGACTCTCACAGTTCCCACCCTCAGCACCTGAGGAAGGATTTTTAATAGCCAAAGTGCTGAGAATGAAGTGCAGATATGAAACAGGTCTCATTTCACTTTACACGCAAAAGTCTACAAAGAAATGAGGCAGCAGCAATGAATAGGGTACCACATAATTCAAACACTTCTAACTGCTGACATGTACAGAACTTATAATTTTATGAGTAAAAATTCAGTTCAGCTAGGAGTGGTGGCACACGCCTATAATCCCAGAGGATTAGGAGGCAGAGGCAGGAGAATCGCGAGTTCAAAGCCAGCAAAAGCAAAGTGCTAAGCAACTCAGTGAGACCCTGTCTCTAAATAAAATACAAAATAGGGCTGAGGACATTGCTCAGTGTTCGAGTGCCTCTAAATTCAATTCCCGGTACCCTCCCCCCAAAAAAAATCTGTTCATGAAATGATTGTTTCTAATATTTCATTGACACTCACCACAACAGCTCCATGAAGTAAGTGGGCCAGGTACTATCACTGTGATTTTACAGACAGAAGGTTACTGAAAGAGATTAAATGACTTATACACAGTGTTCCAGTACCCTTTGTGATATGCCATTCTGATTCTGGTGGTATTTAAGTAATCTGGTGGCTTCTAATATACTCTTCCTCTATGTGGTTATATTCTGGTAGCCTGTGTTCTCTTTATCATGCCTCATCTCTGCCCAGTGCTTGAGCCACCAGGTTAGCTGCTGGCATCTTGAGCAGCAGGCTGGCACAGCAAGCAGGCTTGGGTGGGAACAGCTGGTACTTCTAGCCTGGACGCTACTGCTGTAGTTTTTGCAGGGCCTCTGTGGTGCTGCTGCTTCTACAGCCAATATGGCCACTTGCCCAAGTCTCATCCAAGGGAAGAGATCTCTTCCCACCAGTGTTTCTAGCTCTCGACCATGGGTATAACACATGCCTACTTTGTCCACCCTGACAGCCTTGTTTCTGAGAAATAGGGAGATATGTGAATTACTTGGGATTCAGATCAAGGACCGTGAGCAGCACCAACTGGCATCAACAAACAGCCTTCCAGTCCTCTGCCGGGAAGCCAAGGTCAGGACACCTCAGTTTCAACCTGACTAGGGGAGGTTTATTGTCCACCCACGGCTGATATCCTCCTTAGTAGTAAGAGGAGACTTTGGCCTATCTTTTTACTGTAGACTATTAATCCCATTATTCTAGAAGGCAAAGGGATCTGTTGCATCTCTTGGTTGGGGGCTTATGGAGATTAGTAGTGCTATTTATCAAAAGAGACAGATGAGTGCAAACAGGAAGCCAGAATGAGGAAGGCAGGGAGTTTGGTAAGAAGAAAGTGTCAGTATTAAATATTGAGAAGAACAGAGAGTCATAATCTGGGTTTCTCTAATAAAAGAGTCCCTGGACAAAGTCTGCGGTGCAAGTAATTTATTTGAGAAGCAATCTCAGGAAGGAGGAGTGAGGCAGGGAGTGGGAAAGGAAAAAAGAAAAGACAACAAAAGGTATATGGGCAGTTGGGCTCAACTCTGCTAGGGATCCTTTTTTTTTTTTTTTTTTTTTTTTTCTTTTTTTCTTTCAAGGGACAGGATCTTGCTATGTTGCACAGGTGGCCCTAACATCTAGGCTTAAGAGATCCTCTTGCCTCAGCCTCCCAAGTAGCTGGAGTGATAGGCATGTGTTATACACCCCAGTTGCTGGGGATCTCTTGAGGAGTCATGGAGGATGTCACTCAGATTGTGCTTCTGGAGGATAAGAAGCTGGGACATTTATCTCATTTGCTAACTTCTGAGGTTAAGGGCTATCCCCACAGTGCTCTCTGCTGTACCTGGATGTGGGTTGAATGAGCCACTGCAGCTCAGAGAAAGCCCCAAAGTAGAAAAGCGGAGGAGGGCACTGTGGGCATCTGAGATGGGGTGCCGATCTTGAATGGGGTATATTCCCCCACAATCATCTTGAGAATCACAAGTGGGCTGGGGGGCTATGACTCAAGGAACCAAAATGTTGACAGAGCACCTAAGAGGACCACCAAACAAATGGCATCATATGCTCTAACAGGGTCTAGTGAGGTGAAAAAAGAGTCACTGGATTTGGTGAGAAAGCCAAGGTTGGTTAGAGACAGTGGGCAGAAATGGAAGAAACTAGCACAAGCTACTCTTGCAAAAGGTTTGGCAGTGAAATGAGTGTGGGACTGGGTTGTCTGTGTCCTCAGAATGAAGATAGTTGCTTCCAATAGTGATGATAATGAACACTTAAGATTGTGCATGAGCCAGGCACAATGGCGCATGCCTGTAATCCCAGCACTTGGGGCAGGTTGCTGAGGCAGGAGGATCAGAGGGTCTTGAATTGTTGTTTAGGGCCTCACTAAGTTGCTGAGCCTGGAGATGTGGTTAAGCACCCCCTGGGTTCAATCCCTGGTACCAAAAATAAAAATTAAAAAAGATGGAGATTCCTAGGAAGACTTGAAATGGAACCACCATTTGACCCAGCTATCCCACTCCTTGGTCTATACCCAAAGGACTTAAAAACAGCTTACTACAGGGACACAGCCACATCAATGTTTGTAGCAGTACAATTCATATTAGCTAGATTGTGGAACCAACCCCCGTGCCCATTAGCAGATGAATGGATAGGGAAACTTTGGTATATATACACAATGGAACACTACTCAGCACTAAAAGAGAATAAAATCATGGCATTTGCAGGTAAATGCATGGAGCTGAAGAAAACAATGCTAAGTGAAGTTAGCCAATCCCAAAAACCAAAGGTCAAATGATCTCTTTGTTATGAAGATACTGACTTATAAAGGCAAGGGAGGGGGGATAAGAGGAATGGAAGAACTTTAAATAGAACCAAGAGGTAGGAGGGAGAGGAGGGGGCAAGGGGATAGGAATAATGGTAGAATGAGTTGGCCATCATTGCCCTAATGCATGTATGAAGACACAATTGTTATGAAAATACTTTATATAAAACCAACAACTTGAAAAAATATTGTTTTAGTTGAATGTGTTTTGTAGATATTCTTTATCAAGTTGAAGATGTTCCCTTCAGTTTTAGGTTACAAGAAAGTTCGTACTATGAATGGATGTTGAATTTTTGTTTTTTTTCTAATATTGATATGATCATGTGATTTTTCTTCTTTAGCCTGTTGATATAATGGATTATATTAATTAAGTATGGATAAATTCCATTTAGTTGTAGTGCATAATTCTTTTTATATATATACTATTTTTTTGTTGAGGTTTTTTTTTTTTTTTTTTTTTTTTTTGCCTCTATGTTCATGAAAGGTTATACTCTGCAATTTTCTTAAAATGCTTTTGTATAGTTTTTGTATTAGGATGTTGCTGGCCTTGTGAAAATAGTTGGGAAGTATTTCTTCTGTTTGTATTCTCTGAAAGATGTTGTAGAGAATTGGTAAAATTTCTTCCTTAAGTGTTGGGTGAATTCACTGTAAATACTTTTGAGACTGTTTCTTTATTTTTAGGAATATTATTAGTTATTAATCCAATTTATTTAATCATTGTAGGCCTATTTAAATGTTCTATTTTTTGTGTGAGTTTTGACAGACTGTGTCGTCTAAGGAATTGATCCATTTCATACAAGTTATCAAATTTAGGTAAATATTTTTTCATAATGTTTCTTTATTGTCATTTTAATGTCCATGGAATCTGTAATGATGTCCCCTCTTCCATTTTTGATATCAATATTGTGTGTCCTATCTCTCCCCTCTTCCATAGTTAGCATGGCTAGAAAAAAAAAAAAAAAAAAAAATACAAAATAAGAAAAAACATGGGCTGGGGTTGTGGCTCAGTAGTAGAGCACTTGCCTAGCATGTGTGAGGCACTGGGTTTGAGCCTCAACACCACATAAGAAGATAAATAAATAAAATAAAGGTATTATTTTCATCTACCAAAAAAATTTTAAAAAAAAGAAAGATTGTGCACGATGTTCTACCATTCTTTTAAGCACTTTTTTGTTAATGTTATGGTTCACTTAGTCCTTGTAATAGCCTATGAAGAGGATACAAACATTATCCCCATTCACAGAGAGATTAGCAGATAGAAGTA
Organism: Tamias sibiricus; assembly: GCA_025594165.1. Taxonomy (NCBI): domain Eukaryota; kingdom Metazoa; phylum Chordata; class Mammalia; order Rodentia; family Sciuridae; genus Tamias; species Tamias sibiricus. The sequence continues at coordinate 163,636,169 of CM046657.1, forward strand.
AAATAGTGTGCTCAAGGTCACATCACCACGCCAAAGTACAGAATTGAACTGAGACAATCTGGCTTCCGCATTTGCTCTCTTAATTACTAACCATATCCCTGTGTCTTACTGATAGAAGGAATGGAGAGGGAGAAATTGAAGATGCAGGAAGGGATGAATTATGGAGGATGTACTAGGAGGATGCAAGAGGTGATCTATTCAAGAACACATGGAAGATAAAGGGGGAGCATTGCTTCCTCTCCACAAGAGAGAATGAAAGAGAAAGATAAGAGAAAGGAGGAATTTGCAAAAATTATATACATCTGAGGTGATAGATATGCCAATTACCCTGACCCAATCATTTCACCTTGTATACCTGTACTAAAACATCATACTGTACCCCATAAAAATGTACAATTATTATGTCAACTAAAAATAAAAATGTATTTTAAAAAATACAAGGGATTTTGAAGCAATGTTCAAAGAGGTGTGGTAATTTGTAGCTGTAACTATCTCAGGAAGTTTAGTAGCAAGGATGTGGCCTTCTATTACTAAAAGGGTGTTGATTCATGTGGAACTTGGTAGAAATATAGTAGACCAAGAAGTACCAAGATGATAAAAGGAGTATGATTGATTATTTCCCTCTGTCAATCTTATTTAAAAGTTTGACTACACTAAGATTTCATCTCACTCCTGTCAGAATAGCAATCATCAACAATACAGGCAACAATAAATGTTGGTGAGGATGTGGGGAGAAAGGTACACTCATAATTGCTGGTGGGACTGCAAATTGGCACAACCACTATGGAAAGCAGTATGTAGATTCCTCAGAAAACTTGGAATGGAACTACCATTCGACTCAGTTATCCCATTCCTCCGTTTATACCCAAAGGACTTAAAATCAGCATACTACAGTAATGCAGCCACATCAATGTTCATAGCAACTCAATTCACAACAGCTATAAACTATGGAACCAACCTATGTGTCCTTCAGTAGATGAATGGACAAAGAAAATATGGTAAATATATTCAATAGAATGTTACTTAGCTTTAAAGAAGAATTAAATTTTGGCATTTGCCAGTAAATGGATGGAGTTGGAGAATATCATGCTAAGCAAAATAAACCAATCCCAAAAACCCAAAGGCTGAATGATTTCTCTAATATGCGGGTACTTGTTCACAATAAGGCAGGGACACTAGAGAAGACTACTGTTACCTTAGATTAGGTAGAGGGAGGTGAAGGGAGGGGAGGGGAGGAGATGTGGGGATAGGAAAGATAGTAGAACAAAACAGACGTTATTACTTTATGTATATATGTGACTGCATGACCAATGTGATTCTATAACATGTACACTCAGAAAAATGAGAAATTATATCCCATCTATGTATGATATATCAAAGTGTATAAATGCATTCTACTGTCATGTATAACTAATTAAAACAAATTTTAAAAATTTAAAAGGTAAAAAAAAAAGTTTGAGCAAGTCCATTGTGAGGAATGTTTGCAGTTAACATTACCACTCTTTAGTTGAATCTACATATTGATTGAGTTTTGGTACATGTGGGCATAGGTTTAAATATTTACTAGCATGTGCATTCTATACTGTATGCTCAGTCATTCTTATTTTTTTATACCTACTTGGAAATTTTAGAAGAAAATCAAATAATTAAAGAACTTGTTAAGAGGAGGTTTCATTTGCTGGCATTTACATTAAGTGTTCCAGGTGCCTGTGTGGGTAGGGCACGTTGAGATAGACTGAACAGTGGAAAACTGGCTTCCTTGGAGGACACACACTTGCTCTACATCCAGGATCACAGACTTCACAGAGCTTTGCAGAAATCGGGAACAGACTCTTTTCAGGTGGCTTACTTGCTTAGCATTGGTTTCTCATCATTAACTGGAGTGATCTCCACTGAAATCGTTTTAAGTATCTTGTGTTTCCCATCGGACAATTGGATTGTAAAGTCATCAGCAAAGTTCTCGGAGCCGTCATGCACATAGGTTAACCTCATTCCTGGAAAAGGAGAAAAAAGAAAGAAAGCTTACTTAGGATTGAACCATCCCAACACACATCACAGATAATCAGTTTTAAATCTGAGGAATTGGTATTAGCAAGAGTTCATGGGACCAGAAGTGTAGCTCACTGAGCAGTTGGCTAGCAAGCACAAGGTCCCAGGTAGTTTCCCCTGCATGGGGGAAAAGGGTGTACTAATCAGCGCAATAGGGTGAAATGAAACTTGTTTTGTAAAATAAAAAAGTAACTTCATGAGCGGGGCACGGCGGCACGCGCCTGTAATCCCAGCACTTGGGAGGCTGAGGCAGGAGGATCGCGAGTTCAAAGCCAGCCTCAGCAATGGTGAGTCACTTAGCAACTCAGTGAGACCCTGTCTCTAATAAAATACAAAAAAGGGCTGGGGATGAGGCCCAGTGGTTGAGTGCCTCTGACTTCAATCCCCAGTACTCCCCCCCCAAAAAAAGTACCTTCATATTCCATTATAAATTCTTTATTTTAAATAATTTAGAATTTGACAGGAGCCTGGTTTTAAATCAGAGAGAAAAGTATTATTAAGTAAACCATATAAGAACAAAGGTGTCAGAGTGTTCAGAGTGTTTAAATGAAACAGAAAATTAATTGCTTGGGGAAAATTAGAGAGTTATAGCCCTACCTTGAGTCAATCACCAAGATAAAAGCTTAAATATAAAAAAAAATTTAACTATATTTTTTAAACCTGCCTAATATTCACATGGAAATACAAGAGACCCAGAATAGCCAAATCTTGCAAATTGGTGCAACCACTATGTAAAGCAATATGGAGATTCCTCAGAAAAATTGGAATGGACCACCACTTGACCTAGCTATCTCACTCATCAGTATATACCCAAAAGACTTAAAATCAGCATATTTATAGTGACACTGCCATATCAATGTTTATAGCAGCTCAATTCACAATGGCTAAACTATGGAACCAACCTAGATGCCCTTCAGAGATGAATAGATAAAGAAAATGTGATATATATGCACAATGGAATATTACTCGGCCTTAAAGAAGAATGAAATTGTGGCATTTGCAGGTAAACGGATGGGGCTAGAAAATATCATGCTAAGTGAAATAAGCCAAACCCCCAAAAAACAAAGGCTAAATGTTTTCTCTGATAAGCAGATGCTGATCCATAATTGGGGGGCGGGGTAGGGAAGAATGAAGGAACTTTGGATTGGGCAGAGGGGAGTGGGGCTTGTGGGGATGGGAAGGATGAAGGCCCTATATACATGTATAATTACACTACCAGTGTGACTCTGCATCACGTACTGCCAGAGGAATGAGAAGTTGTGCTCCATTTGTGTACAATGTGTCAAAACGCATTCTACTGTCTTCTAGAACTAAACAGAACAATTTTTTTTAAAAAGAGGACAATTGGGAAAATATTGAACAAGTGCTGAGATACAGCAAGCATGGAGAAGAAATGGGTGGGCACCCCAGGGGAAGCTGACAGGAAGCTGCATTCTGAAAGCACGTCCTGGGCTAGCCCAAGAGGAGAAGGACCCTGCAGACTGGGAAAAGAAAAAATAGGTAGAGAAGAAAGGAGAATGAGAGTGGGCAGAAATTCTGAAACGGTACAACTTGGTCACATTTTAAAAAGTATTTTTGTAAGTGGAAAATGGGATAAGATCAGTTTTTTATTTTTTTTTAAGGAGAAAAGTAATTAAAAAATAATTCAGGCTGCTATTTCAACATGTCATTTCCCTAAAGAGCAAATTATCTCCTCAGAGACTAATGAGTCCTTATTATATGTGGTTCTATATTTGTTTCAACTATGGAAATTTTGGCAGACAAATCTCTTAAAATTTAGTTCCATGATCTCATTAATTTTAAAAGGGAATTTTTTATTATGACATAAAAGTTCACACTAAAATACCAGAATTTGCAAATATTATTTTTAATGGTACTCTAAAAGTAAAAGAAAATATGTTATTGCCTTTCCAATAAACTATTATTTCTAGCCAGGACTTCATGCCTGTCAATATTCTAGAGCACAGAAGTAATCCTGGAGGGATTAAAAAGTAAACTGAATGCTATTTTTCACCCTCTACTTCTATGATTTATTATCATCTTTACTCAGTTAAATTACTTTATAAAAAATATTTTTCCACATATCTATATAATATGTGTGTGTGTGTGTGTGTGTGTGTGTGTGTAGTAGATGGACACAATTATTTTATTTATTTATTTTATGTATTTATTTTCATGTGGTGCTGAGGATCAAACCCAGTGCCTCATATGTGCTAGGCAAGTGCACTACCACTGTGCTACAGCCCCAGTCCCTTAAATTACTTTTTAATTTGTTAAACTGACAAATTAAAATTGTATGTATTTATAATATACAACATGACTTTTGATATATTATATGTGATATAGTTGATATATATTATATACACATATATACACATTGTGATATGGTTAAATCAAAATAATTAACGTGCATTACTTTATAACTTGTCTTTGTGTGTGTGTGTGTGTGTGTGTGTGTGTGTGTGTGTGCACGTGCACGCGCGCTGAGAACACTTAAGATCTATTCTTTAGGGCTGAGATTGTGGCTCAGTGGTAGAGCACCCGCCTAGCACGTGAGTGGGCCGGGTTTGATCCTCAGCACCACATAAGAATAAAGGGATTGTGTACAACTAAAACAAATAAATAAATATTTTTTAAAAAACGATCTATTCTTTAAGCAATTTTCAAGTACACAATACATTTTAGCAACTATAGTCACCATGATGTACAATAGATGTCTTGTACTTAATCCTTCTGTCTAAATGAAAATTTTGTACTCTTTGACCAGCATCTCTCCATTCCTCCCATCCCCCAGCCTCTAGAAACCATCATTCTACTCTCCACTTCTGTGAGTTAGACTTTCAGAGTCCACATATAAGTCCAAATTAAATTATTAAATCAATAGCAACAAATGAATGGAAGTGGGACATGATATACCAGTCTTGAAAAGTTCCATGGAAAAGCTGTCAACAAGTTCCTGCTTCTGGTCAAGGTTGGCTGGCTTCTTATTTTGAGGAGAGTCTTTGCTAAGCATCCTGTTGATGAGGAGACCATGACGTGGTTTCTGAGTGATGCTGAACAGTAAGGGGTCCTCAGGGATGTCCAGGTCAGCAGCACTGATGACAGAAGAATCCAGCTCTGTCGTCTGACCCTCACACACCTAACAGGAACAAGTCCAAAAAGTCAGCTGTGTGTGAAATAGAACCTGTCTACTAGTTTCTTTTGACAAACTGCTAAAAATGTTATTTTTAGATACCGTATCACAAATATTCCATAACATTTATGTATAATGAGTCCTAAAAAGAAATTTCTGGTTTATTAGGAACATAAAAAGAAACACCAAATCTATTAATCTCCCTCACATTTTTTTTTTGAAGATTTTAAAGCACTTTTTACTTCCATGAACAAAAAGAACATGTGATTTAAAATGAATATATTGTTCATAGTTTAAAATTTTGGGGGAAAAAAGCAACCAAAGGATGCTTACTCTTTAGAAGTCAGAAAAGTTCGGTTGTAAAATCAAATCTAGAACATTCACCTTCAGATGCCAATCTGTTATTGTAACCTCCTGGACCTCATCCTTTCTACAATTCTTATGTTTCTAACTGCTTTAGAAATAGCACAAATAGGGGCTGGGATTGTGGCTCAGCGGTAGAGCGCTCGCCTAGCACGTGTGCGGCCCGGGTTTGATTCTCAGCACCACGTAAAAATAAAAACACATTGTATACAACTAAACCAATAAATAAATATTAAAAAAAATTAAAAAAAATAGCACAAATATCTGCTACTGTACTGGGTGTATCTGGTGTTTTAAATTTTATGATAGCAGTAAAATCTTATTTATTTCAGCCAACAATTGAGAAGGATGCTTCTGGCTGCAGATAGTGTGTATTTCAATCCAGGGTCTTTCATCTCTCCCTAATCCTCACACCTCAAATTTTCCTGACCTACTCTCCCACACCCCACTTCAGGGTTTGTAATCCTTAAAGCACAAAGAGAGTAGTATGTTCATGGTTTCATGTGGGATCTAGTCATTTAGACAATCTGGTACTTAGATGTCCTGACCTTCCCCCTCCCTCAAATAGTGAGGATAGGGAGACCAAGGAAATACTTTTGCTTCTTATTTTGAAATATGGCAAGATTTCAGTATAAAAGTAAAAATTCTACACATGCTTTTGGGGAATCTGCAATGTCACTATGCTACATGCTATGGGGAATATGAATATTCTCAAGAATCTAAGTCAGGTGAGACTGAAGGCCTCTCCACCAAGACCTGTAATATGAAGAAGACAACACCCAGCACACTGTTAGATACAAATAAACAAGAAGCACAAAAGGGTGGAGGACACCAGGACATCTTTATGGCTGAGAGCACAATCAAAGCTTGAAGGACAAATATGGTTTAGAATCTCATAGACTTTAAAGGGAACCCTCCTGTAACCATTTTTTATAAAATGCACATAATGTAGAGTTACTCACCATACATGATACCTGAGCTAAAATGATGCTAATTGTCATTTATCTGACCTCGTTTATTAAGGACTGAAACAGTATCATAGATTAATTCATAATGATACACTTATAAAATTATTTTTGGTCGTAATTCACCTGTTTTTCAAAGAACTTTAATAAAGTAACATAAAAATATATTATTAATTATTATTCATCATAGAAATTAACTGTGAAACCTTTCCCACCTGATTCACTATAGGACAACATTTCTTATTTACAAAATGGTAAGTTTATTCACAAGGGTATTAGAAAATTTTACTGAAAAGATATGGGATTCTTTGTTGTAGATTGAATTATTTATTAAAAGATTATGATAATACAAAGTTTAGATCAATACTCATAGGCAGATATTTACAAGTTGACAGGATTGGAATGGATTACAAGAAACTAAAATTTCAAGTGCTTTTGTAGCACCACTTGATGAATGTCCAGATCTCATCAAAATAAATATATTTTCTCACAAGAAATAAAAACATGCTTATCTAAAAAAAGATTCCAGGAAGCTTAGTCACCTCTGCCAATGACACTGGGGCTCCATATTTGTCACCCTATAACAGCTTCTCTAAGAAAGACACACATAAAAAGCATGATTACTTCCAAAGAGCAAGGGACAACCTCTTAGTAGCCTAATTATTATTTCTGAAGCCCCAACCCTAGACAAATACAACACAATGGAGGTAAGTATAGAAGGAATCATTTGTAGATTATTATTATTATTTTTTTTTGTCTCACATAATTACTGAGGGGCTCTCCAGAGAAACCCATGTGCCAACAGAAGAGGAAAGGCAGGAGCTGCCTCTTAAATTTAATGTTGAGGTGACTCTCATGTACCATTAAGATTCAGTAGAAAATTAAAAACAAAGACTTTCACATTTAGAATGTAATTCTTTTTAGCAAAAAAATAAAAAATAAATAAAACAAAAATAATGACTTTGGTTAATAACAGAACAAAGATAACAAATACAACAAAGATGATAACAATGACAACATCTATTCATTAAGGGTCTGCTCTGTGCCTGGCCATCTCAATCATCATGGCTACCACTCAAAGAAGATTTCATATATATTTTGCAGATGAGGACACAGAGCCCAAGATCATACACCTATTAAAAGCAAGACCCAAGTCCCTCTAATTCCAAAGCCTGTGTTCATTCCATTTCATCAGGATTTGCTAATACATATGTCTGGATTAAATAATCATACACACACACACACACACACACACACACACACACACATTGCTTAAAAAGAATTATGTACTAATTTGAAAGATGTTGAATTTCCATAATTTTGTTTTTAGAAAACAAACTGCAGAGTAGTAGAGACAATTTATCCCTATTTAAAAATAAAAACAGAAAAATCACAATATCATATACATTACTAGTATGAGCAAGAATTATTTAGACTACTTAGTTAACCTCATTAAGCCTCATTTCTTCGTTACAAAATGGCAATAATAATGTCATTCCCTTAAGAGTCTACTGTGAGGATTAAATATGAATGCAAGCCGGGCGCGGTGGCACACGCCTGTAATCCCAGCACTTTGGGAGGCTGAGGCAGGAGGATCGCGAGTTCAAAGCCAGCCTCAGCAATGGCGAGGCACTTAGCAACTCAGTGAGACCCTGTCTCTAAATAAAATACAAAAAAGGGCTGGGGATGTGACCCAGAGGACGAGTGCCCCTGAGTTCAATCCCTGGTACCACAAAAAAAAAAAAAAAAAAAAAAAAAAATGAATGCATATAAAGGGCTTGGAATCTACAACTTAGTAAGTACTCCATCCTATATATATGCAATGTAGTAATTGTATCCATGAACTATTATGATTATTACCATTATTGTTATTATTAGATTAACACTTTTCGAGTGATCACATGACATGGGTTACTGCATTCTCTACCCCTCACCAAATTAGTGTGTTTAGAGCCTCTGAACCAATGTAAATGGACTAGGTGAAAATAAAGATAAAAAATGATGAGTAAGAAATAGAATATTTTGATAAGGTTCTTACAGTAATATTCTGCACTACAAAGTCAGGAACTTCATCATTTGTGGGGTTGATTGTAACATAAAATGGAGTCAGCAAGGAGTGTCGTTTCCCATCTGTGACGTACACCACAAACTGGTCAGTAGTTGGTTCCATCCTCAGGTGTCTGGACTGCACATAGTTGATGTGCAAAGCCTTCATGTCTTTCCAATTAAAGGAAGCTTAAAGCACACAAAGATGGAACAGGTAAGTAAGAAAAGCACTATTTACAAGGTACTGGTCCTCATCTTGAACCCAATAACAGCCTGGTTCTCAGCAAAACCAATAAAAGACCATGGCAGTTCACCTAGGTATCTGCTGTCAGGGACAGCTGCAACACCTGCCAACCATTAACATAAAAGCAGATAACCATAGATCAAAAGGAAGGATTCAAATACACAGGGAGAGCAGAAGAGCAATAGCTGCAAACCAGGATGCAGAGGGACTTCCTGACCACTCTTCAGATCCCTGGAATGAATGCCAGGGGGACCTTTGCCTGATCACTGCCACGGGATGAGCAGCTCACATCATACTTAGGTAAGAAAAAGCCCACCTCTTTCACATACAGGCAAAACAGGAGATGATCCTCCTGCCTACTTGACGTACAGATCAAGCACATGATTGGATTGAGTGGAATTAGCTGACGTGATGTTTGGGAATTAAGATGTAGCCTTTAATCAAAAAAGTGCTCCGTGTGTGAATTAAGTTACAGGAAAAATTGGGCAATGTTTGATGCAATTAATCTTAAATCCAGACTTTCTTATATTTAAAGTAGATATGCCTCAAAAAGGGCTTGGAGAATCATATACTTCTAAAAGTGTTACCTTAGGAAAATTTTGTTTTTTGCTCTCTGCTTTTGTTTTGGTTGTTCTGTTTTTGCCTAAAATACAGGAGCTATTTTAGTATCTGAGACATGTTTTGATTTTAAAATTAATGTTATCTGCTTAAACTTTTCAGACTTTCTTTCTATATAATGCTCATAGTATGTTTTCCGATCTTTTCCACCGTATCTATTAAAAATGATGAAAGATTGTGAGAATGGGACCTTGTAAGCTCCCACCAGATTAATTCTATTACAGTATTCTGTGCTGCTATGAGGGTCTTTAAAAAAATTATCTCTTCAATATATATTCTCATTTTTTTCATAAATGAAATCTCCACTTACTTTGATGTAAACTCGTATGCATAGGGAAAATCAGAATAAAAATTTAAAAAATAATCGATTCAAAAGTATCAGCTATAATTATATTGATAATAATAATTTCTTGAATGTACATGGTGCTTTGAACTTTTTTGGAGTCCTTGCCCAGTTATTAAGCTTGATCTGGCCAATTACATCCATAAATAGAACAGTTAATGCTAGTCATGAAACCATGGCTTACCTATACTTATGCCCATATTGCTTTTCTCAAAACCCACAGAAGGAAGTGTGTTTTCAAGGTAACCAAATTGGGGAGGAGAAACCAAAACAAATTCCAAGTCATCTGCAGCAGTGTCAGGGTCAGTGGTAGACAAATGGTTAATGGTAAGGGTTGCTGAGAACCCCTCTTCTACAAGGAACATGGAACCTGCATAGAAATAACAACACAATTATGAATTAGCATGAAATCTTCTAATCAGAATAGGGAAGACAAAAGGGAGTGATTGAAGTTCCAATTCAGAGACGCCTCCCATATGCAAATACGCTTCCATGGGAGATGTTCGCTTCCTTTGGCATAATTCTCTTTACAGTGGAAATATTCAGGGATAACGGGTAGAATTTAATTTGACTTATGGAATTATATCTTTTTTCTTGTACAAGCAAGCCAGACAATAATTGAATGACAGCCGAAAAACTAACTACTTCAGTACAGCCTTTTAGTCATTCTCAAGGAACTCTGATTTCCCTTGTGTCTCTACAGAAGTGACAAATGAAAATACGAATTGCCAAACTGTTTTAATGATAAGCCACTAAATGTAGTTTATGTACTCTTCAAGATCAGTTCTTACCTCTGTTTGTCAGAGCGTTAATTGCCTGAGAGCTATTATGAATTGCTCATAACGAACATTTTTTTCATGCCTTGGTGCTTAATTATTCTACTGGGATAATGCTTCCTTTCCAGAACATTGCTTGGGAGATAGTTTGCAAATTACAATAACATTCATACATATGCTTATATTTTTTTTCTGAGAGACAGAACATATACATAATGCTTATGAAGAGATGACTTTCTAAACAGCAAATAAGGTTAAAAGTATATAAATGGTCTCTCTGGTATACTCATTCTGTTCTAATAGAAATTACTATGGATAAAATAAATTACTCTCCCTCTCCATCAGGCAAACAATATTTTCCCATATGAAATAAAACCAGAATATTTGAGGATTCCAGTGTTGTCCTTGTCCCAATGTGCTCACATGCACACACACATACACATTCTCTCTCCATGCAGAAGTAACTCAATTTTTAAACAAGTGAATTCTTTTGTCTTGTAATCATTTACAGATTTGGGGTTTTCCACAAATTTCTGTTGAGCCAATTATTTGAGGGTAATTGTGTATGATGGTTTTCTATTATGACTCTGTATTATTTCACTGACCCATGGCTATGACCCTAGGCAAGATAATAGTACTTTTACAGAAAAAAAAAAAAATCTTTGTCACCTATTGCAATTGAAGGTGGCTGATTGTCTACTGGATGTACTGTGATGTTGAGATCATACACTGGAAAGGACTCGTGGAGAGGAACAGATGGATTAGGTCCACTGTAACAACAGCCATTCACAAAAGGGCCAGCTTCTCCATCCGAAACCACCAAAGTAATAGTATCAAAACAAGGCACCAGGCCAATCTCACCACCTGGAAAACACAACTATGGTTGAAACCTGATTTTTAAAAATACAGACTACCAAGATGGAATCTACTCACACCTCCTCTGTCAGCACTGAATGGCAAGGAAAGGAACTTATGAGAATAAAATATAAAACCCAATTTTATCACTATGAAATGAAGTACTATCATGAAAATAATGTGAAAATGCTTGTCCATCTGTTGCCTCGGGTGAAATTCCTGCCAGCCATCAATCACCATATGGAGGGGCAACCCAGGGCTAACGAGGGTCTGACAGTTCACAAATGAACAAGGAAGAGGCACGAAGCCTGACTAGTGATGGTTTCATTCGTCCAGCATAATCCTTCAGGGGTAGGACCAACCTCAGGGAAAGGCAGAACACACCCTTGTCCCCTTGGTAATTGTCCTTCCTTTTGCACCAACCACCTTGAATTTATAATCATCAGCCACATAGCAGTTATGAGAAGCAGAGGACACTGAATAAGTGAAAGTCAGAAGCACTCCACATTTTGGTCATTTCCTTCAATGTTTCCTCCTCCTCCTCCTCCTCCTCCTCCTCTTTCTTCTTCTTCTTCTTTTAATGTTTTTTAGTTGTAGGTGGACACAATAACCTTTATTTTATTTTATTTTATTTTATTTTTTAAATATTTATTTGCTTTAGTTGTACACAACGCGTTTATTTCTACGTGGTGCTGAGGGTCGAACCCGGGCCACGCTCATGGTAGGCAAGCACTCTACCGCTGAGCCACACAACCCCAGCCCCTTTATTTTATTTTTATGTGGTGCTGAGGATCAAACTCAGTGGCTCATGCGTGCTAGGTAAGCGCTCTACCGCTGAGCCACAACCCTAGCCCCTTTATTCTTCTTTTTTACATATTGGCCAAGATGTTTTTTAAAAGTAGCAACGGTGCCTTGAAAAAACAGTGGCATTTACTTTCATCTTCTTCCTTTTACTTGTTAGATCTTACTCTCTAAAATCCAAGGTGGCCTCAACTTGAGCAGTGAGAGGTAGAAGGAAGAAAATGTCAGGGTTGGATAGCTTATCTAGAAGAGGACAATCTCCTTATGGGTTACTAATGAACAGCATGGAGCTAGAGTGCTTGCTCTCCAGGGGGCAGAAAAACCCTGCACGTGTGCTCTTATGTCTCACCTTCAAAAAGCCAATTAGAAGCACTTAATGCTGGGAGCATCAGTGAGACCAGGGCACAAAAGATGAGATATGTCAACTCTTCTCACCATTCACGCTGCCCAAATTGGCAGAGTCCTGTGCTTGGGATTATTTTCCTTGTTTAAAAAAATGACATGAAAAACCTACAGATGATATCATTGAGCAACCAAATGAGTACAGTATGAAAAACTGGAAAAAACAGAGTAGAGTTCAGAGAGTTAGAAATGATCAGTCTTCAACTCTGGGAGAGTCAACAATAAGAGGCCTCCTACCTGTTTATAATGATTTTTTTTAAAAAAGGCAAGTTGTCTGAAAAAACATTGATTCATCAGTTATTTAGTCAATAAATATCTATTTAAGGACCACTGTGGGATGATTTGTGTACTGGGTACTCCATCAGAGAAAAAGGCAGACATTTCACAACCGTCAAAGATGTTTTAAAAGAATGTGAAATGTCAAAAGACCACAGAGAGAGAAACAAACAGTGTGGTCAAGATATCATAGATTTATGCATTAGTTTCAGCCATATCAAATTGCTGCAATTCAGTCATTTCTTATCTATGAAGTGATAATTTCATGTACAGTAGGCCTTCTTACCTTCCAAATCCATGAATTCAATCAACTGCGGGTCAAAGACACTTAGAAAAAAATTGCATCTGTACTGAATATTTAGATTTTTTTCTTGTCATTATTCCCTAAACAACATGGTATAACAACTATTTACATAGCATTAGTATTTTAAGCAATCTAGAGATGATTTAAAGTATATGGGAGGATGTGTATAGGTTATAGGCACACAATAGGCCATTTGATAAGGGACTTGAGCATCCAGACAGTTTCTTTCTGTAGGGGTCCTGAAACTAACCCCCTGAGCATATCTAGTGACAACTGTATATCAGCCTCATAATGTGCAAGATGCTGAAAGCAAATGAGAGTGTTGGCTGACAATGGCCTGGGCCAAGGCAACCATGCCAATAGAAAAAAATCTTTTAGGATGGCTTCGCTGGCTCTGCATTAAAGGGTAAGTAAGAGTCTGTCAGGCAGATAGATAAGGCAGGGACCTGGGAGGTAGGAGAGAAGACCTATATGGAGAGGGGCAAGGGAGGCAGGGAGAGAAATGGAAAAGTCACTCCAGGAACAGAAGAGAGCTTACCAAAAAAAGGCAAACATAGCACATTCAGTAACTGCCATTTCTGTATAATAGAAGCATAGGATATATCTGCAGCAATAGCTGGAAAAGTAGGCTGAGCATTAAGTCACTAAAAAGACTATAATATGGGTGGGAAAACTCTTTACCTTGGAATTGACTATAGTCTAAGGACATGATTTACACTTAAAATTTTAATCATAGTGTTATTGTATTAGTGTTATGTAAAAGAAAATTTTTGAATGGCTCCCTTGTTAACATTAGGAAAACAGGAAATTATGTGCTTTTATAGTAAAATACTATTCAATTACTAAAACATTTATAATAACAATATCATTTAATAGATATTTTGATAAACATTTTAGATGACAATTTAAATGAGAAAAGTAATTAATAAAAGCATATATATTATGATTGTAACTAAGTTAAAAGTAACAACTAAAAAAATTAAAAACTGTAATACTTTAAAGTTAACAGTGACTATCTTTGAGAGGTATAATATAGTGATTATTTGAAACTTCATTACATTTTTCAATTTTTTTTGAGTTTTCTGCAATGAGCAAGCATTGTTTTTATAATTACAGAAAGCAAATAAATAATGCTAATAAAATTATTCTTGGGCGGTTTTATAATCAGCACATAGAATCAACAGTGAATTCACCTCAGATGCTAACTAGACTGGGATTCTTTTTCTTTCTTTTTTTTTTTTTTTCATGCTAGGGATTAAACCCAGGGCCTTGTGCACGCAAGGCAAGCACTCCACTAACTAAGCTATATCCCCAGCCCCAAGACTGGGATTCTTTCTATTGATTCTAACAAAGTGCTAAATGACTACCTATTGAATAAATGAGTGAATATTATAATATCAAATTGTCTTTTGACTCTAGTATTTCTTCTAATGTTATAACAAAAGAAATTTTTAAAAATAAATTTAGCCCAGTCGTCCTCTAGGTCTCATTAGCTAACAGTTCCTTGTATGGCCATTACATTAGAAGAGATTTAGACACTTGTATACCCGTTGGTTAGCACTTTGAATGAGGCAGTGGAAAAAAATGTAACTCATGTCACCCCTAATTCACCTGTGCTCTATGGACCTGCCAAAGGTGTTGACCTTATATAATAAACAACAATCACTAGTCTTTGAATCCCTGCCTGCAAGGTGATTTGAGATCTACTGAGGAAACATATAAGAAGTATGTAGTTGTGAACTCTTAAGAGATATCAAGCAAGTGCACCCCAAACAAGGAAATAACCAATGAAACCTTTCCTAAGCCTACACGCAGATAAGAGGGAAACATCATTTAAAGAAAAAAGCTGTTTGGCAACATGAATAAAATGTCCCATGTTAATTAATTATCTTTGAGACAACTGCTATCCTAATAAATCACCGTTTCCCAAGATACACATGAAAATAAATTATTTCAAAGCATTTTCTACCATTTCCAGATTAATCCCTAGCAATCTTCATCGCTTTTCCTTGAGGCCTCTCTCCACCTCACTGAGTGAACTGTCTCTACATCACTTCAAATGAGAAAATGACTTGAATTCTGAAAGCTCTTACATCCTATACTACTCAGGTGGCCTCATACACCCCATTATATTTCCACCATGAAATTTTCAGTTAAAAGAGGTATATCGAGAGTAAACAGGAAATTGAAATAGTGTGTAATTAATTCCAGCAAGAGGAAATACATGGTATTATTACTGAGGAAATGCTCCTAACCCAGACCTCGGAAAAGTACGGGGGAGATGAGGTCATGATGGGCATTTTTGTCATTCTGTCATCTGAAAGGGTGTTGTCTGCCATTTGAGTGAATTGACCTGCATGGCAGGATCTGATTTACACTCCACTGTAGCCCCACAGGGCTTGGTGATGTACCTTGCAAATATCAGATGCTGAATTAATATTTTCTTTAGTTGAACATTTTACACGAGGAATAAATGTCACCTAGGAAACAACATAATGTGATGCCAGAAATGTAAGTGCAGTGCTTATAAACAAGCACTTCCTGAATATTTGATCTGTGTTCACACTAGCAGGTAGTATGGGCAAGTCACACAAAGTATAAGACATCCTCTTTGCTTCTCGGGAATTCAAAAAGCAAACTAGTTACTTCTTAGGAGCTAGCTGGTCATCAATAAACTTTTAAAATTCATCATATCATTAACTTAGGAAGTTTACTTCAAGAATTTCTATTATGATTAATAGATCCATAAGGTACAGTGACCAATTTAAATCCTTGAATTGACCCAAAAGTAGGCATATGTGGTAGCATCAAGAACACCAGCAAGCTGGGTATGGTAGCTCGCACCTGTAATCCCAACAGCTCAGGAGGCTGAGACAAGAGGATCATGAGTTCAAAGCCAGTTGCAGCAACTTAGTGAGATCCTAAGCAACTCAGCAAGATCCTGTCTCAAAATAAAATATAAAGAAGGGCTAGGGACATGGTTCAGTGATTAAGTACCAGTGGGTCCAATCCTCAGTACCAAAAACAAAAAACAAACAAACAAAGGACAGCAGCAAGTGACACCTGCTTTTTCTCCACCCTTCAAAATTAACTATAATACTGAGATCAGATACATTCCTAAATGTGGTAACTGTAATTGAGAAGTGTGGGGAAAGCTGCAGCTGCATCTTTTATTCTATTTTTTTTTAAATTGAAGCCAGTATTAAGACTGTTAGATCATCAGAACTACAGCAGGAAATGGAGTAAGGCTCTCATATGGCCGGTGTTTCCTCAATAGTCACAATGCTGTCACTTACCTGTGTGTTTGTATGTCACAATCCCTGAGATAATATCTCCCTGAGAGAACTGGTCTACTTGAACACCAGCCTTCCACACCACCCCATGCTGAGGTTCTCGGGCAATCATAACTATCAGTTTCAAGTCATCACTGTCCACGTCAGTAGCAAAAATGTGTTCAGGGGTGATGACCACCTCTCCACCCTCTGAGCAATGCATCATGGGGATGAGGTCAGCCTTCAGGACGGGTGGCTCATCATTTATAGGAAACACCTGAGCAGGGAAAAACAAACAAACAAACAAACAAAAACATGCTTTCAAGAAAAAGAAAGAAATGACAAATTGCCCAACTGGCATCTCCTAGCTCAAAGTCACAGTGACAGGGATTTTCGATCTTCCAGACACATGAAACAATAGGCATGGAATTTGGCCAAACAGCCTGTTTTTAACTTTCCCCTATGTACCATCTTGCAAGGAATACTCCACATGAGAGGCATTTGGGGGAGAAATGGAAGAACATGGTTATAGTTTGGAACTCAAAACTCCATCTCCTTCTAAACAGACAAAACATAAATGTGATATACGACATTCCTCATCAAAGCCTCTATCCTTCCTTCTTTGTCAAAGTCACACATGTTCCTGAGGAATTCTGGTCCTTGCGGTGTGATGCTTGTACACTCACAGCGTCCAGGTTATTTTAATTTTGCATTATTTGGTGACTACAAAGCTTTTCTCCACCCTCAATTTCCTGCCACCCATGAAGTTGGGTTCACAATAAGCCACAGCTGCATTGCAAATGGTTTGCATTACATGTGAAACTCTATTAGTCAGGTTTCAACTTGAAAAAATGCTTTCCTCTCACTCACGAAAACAGAGCTCCAAGATGAAAGGAAGGAGAAACAACATGGAATCACACTGGCTCTCTGGCTTTAAAAAGACCACACAGAAATTCGAAAAGACGGGTCTTTTAAAGGGAACAAAGGGCACTTCTCCTCGATAACCATAGCCACAACCTGGGGTGGGCTGCAAGGTTTATCTTGTCAGGTTGACCCGTGAGCCTGCTCAAGTTTACATTTCCTCCCTCTGCACTGTGGCCAGAGGGGTCTGTTTTAAATGTCCATTTCAAGCTGCTGCCCTGTTGGAACCTTCGTTGGCTTTCCTGTACTCCTCCTAGGAGTCTCTGGCTCACCCATGCTCTGGGGTGTGCTGGCCACCTTCCTCCCTTTTCACCCCAGCACACTTTCCTTGCCATCTCAGGGCCCGTGCAGCATCTCCTGGGTCTTCCCGACATGCCCTGTCCCAACCCTTGGCTCAGTTAATTCTTGCTTCAGGTTCTGTGAATTCCCCAGGGAAGCCCTCCTTGACTTGGGCTAATTTAGGAGCTTCTATTACT
The DNA here is from genome assembly GCA_025594165.1 of Tamias sibiricus. NCBI lineage: Eukaryota > Metazoa > Chordata > Mammalia > Rodentia > Sciuridae > Tamias > Tamias sibiricus. Next base: position 163,654,013 of record CM046657.1, read on the forward strand.
TAGTCCTCCTACTTATTTATAGAACACATATAAAAATCAGTTAATTGTTTTGGTGATGATCTGTTTGATGCCTGTCTTCATCCCTGGCCTGTAACCTCTAGAAGAATAGGGACCCTGTTTGTCTGTATTGTTCATTGTTGTATTTCAAGTATATAAGATCCAGCATAAAGAAGGCACTTAGAAAACATTGGCTGAATAAATGAATACAACTTTTTATCTATACCCTGAGAACCCTGCTATTTAAACAGGCTAACATAGGTACAACAAATACACATGAAATTATCGACACTTTCTTTTATGGGTAGAGGCATGGATTGATAGAACCCTTAGCTTAGTTATTTGATCAAAGTGGGTTTTTTTTTTGTTTGTTTTATAAAAAAGCATACAATATTCTCTATTTTTCTGTTGTCTTATTAAGAAAAAGGTATCTTTTTTCATGTTTTCTGTGCAATTCAATAAAGATCTCTATTATTGTTTTGACTCTGTCTAGGGAATTTCACCAATCAATTCAAATGAATAATAAAATTTAAAGGAGAAACAATTAAGAATATTCCTAGGGCTGGGGTTGTGGCTCTGTGGTAGAGTGCTTGCCTGGCATGTGTGAGGCACTGGGTTCGATTCTTAGCTCCACATATAAATAAATAAATAATATATTTAAAAATGTGTGAGGCCCTGTATTTAAAAAAAAGAATATTCCTCTTTGGTAAAACATTGTGTCTCTGGCTTTCAAAGATCATGCCCTTTTATTTTGAAAGTATCAATAAATATATTCGTTCCCCAAATTTCTCTGCCTATTACCAATAATAAGAAAGTCATGAATGAAAGATAAGGTTGGAGCCTTTTCCCTTGAAATTTACTTTTCAGGATAAACAAAAACAAAATTTTAGAAGAGATATTTCTGCACATAAAAATATGCCAAGAAAGAAAATATTTTTTTGAAGCTAAAATAATGTACAGCTTTTCATCAAGATCTCCAAGACCATTAAGAGGACAAAGTGGAGAAGCATGAGGAAGAGGCTCCACACCGTGCCTGGCATTAGTCACCTGGCAAAGTAAAAGTATGGTGTGGCAGGAAGGAAGAACACTGGCCCAGGTACCAGAGTGTGGAGATGCCAGACCACATTATACTGTCAGGCACATGATTTTGGGCAGGTTGTCAAAACTTTCTTGGGCCTTAGTGTCCTTAGCTATAAAATGGGAGTAATTCCTTCTCTGTCTGCTTCATAAAACAATACATCCATATGAACAGTCTTTCTTAATAATAACTATAAAATATGTTATAAACACATTGTTACCACTAATAATAATTTTGTATCACAATAATCTGGACAATACTCAAACAAAAAGAGACAGAATTTAGCACAAGAAGCATAATTAGTGGCTTTTCAGGGAATGTGACAAGTTTTTCTGCAGACCTTTCTTGGTCACTAATTATAAATAACTGCAAATCTTATGATTTGTGCTCATGAACTTGGGTAACCACTCAGAGAAATTCCAGAGTCCTCAGAAGTCCTTTGAGCATGTGAACATATTTTTCTTCATTTGTAAAAGGTAGAAGAAACATGATCTCAAATAGACCTTATACCAGGGCTACATGGTGCAGAAATTCACAAAAGAACACCACAAACCTACACACATGGCTTCTTCCATAGGCTGGGAACCCTCAAAGATGCCAGCCTAACCTGCTGAGCTGCTAAATAAACATTTCTGAATGTTAGCCTTCAAAATCACTGCAAATAATTTATATATGGAACCCCTTACTTTGGGGAGAGGATTCTTACTGGGGATTGGATTCAGGGGTACTCTGTCACTGAGCTATATCCCCAACTTTTTTATTTTTTATTTTGAGACAGAGTCTCATTAAGTTGCCGAGGCTGCCCTTGAACTTGTAATCCTCCACTTTGAGCCTCCAGAGTAGCTATTACTTTTTAAATTAAGTGTCTGTGTTTTAAGTCAGAATGTTTCTACTCTAAGTGGATTGGAGAGAGAATAGTATGCCCATCCCATTGGTATCACTATGGGCACTACTGCCTGACTCAAGATATACAAAGATATAAGCAGGCATCCTCTTGCTCTGGAGTTTCCAGAGAGATTTTTCAAAATAGACATTTTATTTTTATATGACTCAGGGAGGGAACATTCTACCCACCTCAACGTGTAAAACAAATTCTGCTGAATTTGTGCCATCTGTGACTTCCAAGCATATGTCATCCTGAAGAACCTCAGATCCATCATGTTGATACCTGTGGGGATGATATTTGTAACTAATCTCTAAAGAACACTGTGAGACTAAATTGAGATGCATGACACAAGAGCTCTTCCATGGCTTTGGCCATGTGTTCGTTAAATAAATAAATAAGAGAAAACCAGCATGAAGTCACATATTTAACCACTCAAGTACCCATCAACATAAAATTGCTCCACCCTAGGAAAGCCTATTAAGTGCATTGATAATTTATAATCATCCCCAAATCAAAACATGTTCCTTCAGTTGCCATTGTGACAAGAGAAACCATTTTGGTGTGACTCTGCCTACTTGCAGAATACACCAGTTGGGGCCAGAGAGACCCTGAGAACGAGGGGGAAATGGAACACAATGTGGAACTGGTGACTCCTTCCCCACTTCTAAGGCTAATCTTTCTGCCAGTGTTACGGATCTACTCAGCTCTTCTCTAAAACCCTGAATTCTGAGTTCTGTATTGCCTCCCTCCGTTCCCCCTCTACCATTTACAAGCTCTCCTCCTCCCAACCCATAAGGAATTTCAAATCTCTCCCAGATTTAAAAATACCTTTCCCTGGTCTGGGCTTGGCCCTATATTCCTTTAAGACTCAGCCAAAATCTTAAAGGACTAATTCTGCTCCATAGAATTCTTGGCTAATTCTTGGCTTTCCATATACTCCCCAGCCCACTGTGGGGATGCCCAGTAAATTCTAAATAGCTGTTGGATTTATTTGAGCCAATTTTTTAACATATCAATGATCTGTTTGAGATACTAAGGAATGGAAATAAGTCCTAAGAATTTAAAATTAAAATTGCATTAAAATTAATTTAGTATATAGAACCTATATGATATTCATCTATGGGGGGGAAATGGGGCTATACTTTACTCAGGACTAGTTTCACCAATAGAGTGGATATGAACTCAGGTGTGGGAAGGCCCTCATCCCTACTCCTTTGTCCCTCCCACCCACTACCTTTTATGCTTTATTTTGCCATGCTCCCTGCTGTTTTTATCAAAAATATATTTACAAGTGATAATATGCTAATGGTACGTTACCATGCTAAAACCCCTGAGGGGTCAAGTGGACCCAAGAGCACACATCCTAAGTCACGGCTGTGGAGTCAAGCAGATCCTTAAAACCTGACTCGTTCACGTACCAGCTGAGTGACCTTAGACAAACTCATTAACCTCTTTGTTCTTAGTTCTTCAACTATGAGAATAGAACTATCTATCCACCTTGTCAGGTTTTATTACTATGAAGATTAAATAAACAAATAAAACATTGATTGAAAATCTCTAGTACTTGACCCTATAGTTATGGAACATAATGGAACTTTTATTTTTCTATCCATCATTCAATCCCTAGTAAAAAACTGCCTAACCAAAGTCTCTTTCTAACATGTAACTAAGAGCTAAGATCTCAAAAACAAAACAAAACAAAATCAAGGAAAACTACAATATAGAAATCAAGGAGTTGGAAATTATAAATCAAGCTATAAGTGAATTATTAAAATTAGACCTATCTACTTATGCATAAACCTTAGTTCCTAGTCAACTTTCTAGTCAAAGTGCAAAGCTAAGCTTTTGCTGCCTAATACTTCCTCCCATACTTTATCAAAAGGGCCAAAGTTTCCATTTATGAGTGAGAAATTAGTCTGTCCATCTGACCATTGTTTTTAAGTAGTTTATGTTGTTTTCCAGAAAAGATGTTTTTCTACATTGTGTAGAAAATTTTCTTGCAGAACTGCATTAGGTAGAGGAAATGACAGACTCAAGGTGAGGATACTATAGGACCATGAGGTAGGGCTTTCTCTATCCCTGGCTCTCAGAGACCCGAGTTCTACTCCATGACCTACTCACCCAGACTATTCCACCTGCTCACCTGCAAACCCCTGCCCCAGTAGAATGGACTGGAGATAAAGATCAACAGAACTTTATCCTGGAGTGTCTAGGGTATGAAATCGGCTCTTGGAGCTGAGTTCAATTATGTACATTAGTCCCACAGATGATTTCAGTCTCTGTTCATCTAGTTTCTATTGCCTCTTGTGATATGTGCAGTTGTAGCAAATTTAATATTCATGGTAATTAATTTTTGTTGTTCACATAGCCATAAAGTTATCCCCACTGGTACAGTAAGCCAGAGGGAAAGAAACTATCTGGAGGAAAATGAAAAATTTTGTCATTTCTAATTTTTAACTATTGAAATTAGTAAGTGGCATGTTGGTATTCCTGAAAGAATTCGATGACTTTCTTTTTTCTTACTCTGCCTCACAATTGATCCAGATGGGGAGCTAAGTTATACAAAAGAAAACATTAAATTTCCTAACCTAACTTTTAAGGTATGGAGGTCTCCCCAAGTAAATGTGCCCCCAGCATCTAGAGGAAATCCATTCAACTCCAGCCTTCCATGCAGAGGCAGCCTCTGCAGGGAAATATAGATATTGTCCAGCACGGTATCCACATCAGAAACCAGAATGTGCTCTGTGCTGATGATGCACTGGCCTCCCTCAGCCACTCTCAGAGGGTTGGTGGATACCTAGAAAGAAGAAAGCAACATTCAAAGCCTTATTCCATGAGGTACCCCTGCAGACAGAACTCACTGGATCACCATGAAACTTCCAGTACCATCTTCGTATGTCTACTAAATTTTCAGGAATGTGGTTCAGAGACAAATTCATAGCTGGAGTTTTGGGATGAAAAATATTTTTTGACTATCAATGTTTCCAATTCCAAGTGTTGATGTACACAAAGAAGCAAAACAGATCTATAAACCTGAAAATATCTACACTGTATTTATCTCAGAGCCCGTATAATAGAATCAGCAAATTGTTAACTATATAGAGTGCTGACTTGCAGAAATAATAACTTTCATCCTGACCATTTCAATCATTGTTTCATACATATACACCTTAGTTTACAACATAAACAAAATCTGCTAAATTCTCCTGAAGGAAAGAATCCATCTCCTTTTTTTCACCCTAAAACTTCTTTAAGTTATGAAACTTATTGAAGCTTCATTTGTGTTATTTTGAAATTAAAGATTGGAAATTTAAGATTCCATGCAGAATAGATTCATTTAAACATTAGACTTAAATATCAAAGCCACAAATATAATTTTCAATAAGGGAAAACCCCAAGGTTCAACTGACTAATAATTCATTTGTAAGTAAAAATCAAGTTAGAATGGCTTGGAATATTTTATCACTACACTAGGAGAGGGCAAGAAGTGTCCTATGATCAAATCAGCCTAGAAAACACAGACAGTATCCTCAACTTGGAGATTTATAAGGCACATACGCATGTTCAAGGCTCTGGCACTTAGGGTAGGAAAACCTGTTAACTTTGCTTAGCCTAATTTTTTCCAAATTGGTAATACTACCCCGAAGCGAGAGCAACAAGATGAAGTTGAGATATGAAATCATGGGCTCCAAGGTCCCTCCCAGATGGTCTAGGGTGACTGCCCTGCCAATTTGAGGACACCATGTTCTCCTAGGGAGCAATTGCTCTCCTCAGAGCAGCTGCCACTCACCAAAAGTAGAAAGTTCCCTAAGGGAAGAGTTGATAAAAGGCAGCGGGGAGCAGAGGGTGGCGCAGCTAGGCAGACTGAAGGAAAGGAAACAAGATGAAAGAGAGGACTCCAGTCTATGGTCCACTCTCTCCTCCTGTCCCTGAGCAAAGTGCTGGCCAGAGCTCCATTCCCCAGCCACAAGGGGCACTAGAGGACGTCCCAAAGGGTCATGGAAATTATGAGACTACAACAGAGGTGGCTGTCTTCTATTCTATCACTAGGGGGGGAAACACACACACACACACACACACACACACACACAATGATCGACTTTTCTCCCTACAATCACTCCCACCCCAATCTTTCCAAGTGTCTCATTTTGCCAAACCTACAATTTCACTGTAGGTGGGAGAAAAAAGGGAGCTCTCACTCAGGGTATTACCTTTGGACCAAGTCTGTGCTTGCCAGCCTTACTTTCCTGAGTGGTTCCAAATAAGTATCTCAAGATAACAACATCACATAAAATATAATTTACTACTTTAGATGATTTCTCAAATCTCTCTTTTAGGGCAAACTTGTAAAAAATAAAAACATAAGGCTAATTTCCCCCTCTTTATTAATCATTAACCTCTCAGGCCCAGTTCTCAGATGTTGGGGACTTCAGGTTAGCATGGGGTCGATTTCCCCTAATGATCATCACTCAACCTGTCTTTATGTGGTTTTCACATCAAAGAATCATTCCTGTGGCTGGTTCCACTGAAGCTACAACTTTAATTTTATTTCTAATATTCTTTGTTCTTTGAAGCTCTGTTTCATTTGATCTATGTGCCATATATAAAAGAGAGAAGCCACTATGCCATTTTAGCCCCAAGTCCTCCCAACTATTCTATCTGCTTTCAAATGAAGGTAACTTTTCCCTTTGGCCTTTATAGATTCCTCCACACCTCATCCTTCTCTTTCAAAAGGCCTGGACTCCTTTGCCTAAAAGATTATTTCTCCATGATTACGCTGGAAAAAGTTTGGCTTCTTCAGATGCTAGGCTATTTCAGGGTCTATATCTCATACACAAAAAGGGGCACTCCAACTAAACTCTAATCACATTAGCTCCACAGACATTCTAAACCATTTTCATCACAAGGAATTCGATCTGGTCCCTGAGGGAGAAGTTATCAAAGGATGGAGCTTGTTTAGATTCCTCAGTTTGAACACTTCCACAGTCTTCTATCAAAGATTGCAAGCTCACCAACCTGAGAAGCCAGGTCAGTGATACAAGTGAGTATGGTAAGTTGGTGGGGATGCTGGTGGGTGGGCTCAGTGTTGCTAGAGCTTCCAGAGGTTCGAGAGAAACCCCAAGTCAGACCCGACAGGAAATCTTTTGGTTTTTAAATGTTGCAACTCATTATTTTAAAATATAGTTTAGACCCATCAGAACACTTTTGCATATTAGACAGCCCCCCAGTCCTCAGAGAAGCCCTCTGTTCCACAATCCCAGGCACATGTAGAGATGGTGAGGAGAGACCAGGAAAGAGAACAGCAGGGCTGGCTGTATTCCAGGTTGGTACCTGGGAAGGGTGACCTCTCTCCTTTGGGAACAGGTTTGGGTAGGCTCTGGGCCCCTCTGGTTTGTAATACATGGAAAATGCTCCTTTGTCTTTACACTTGTAGGGGGAAATAAACCAAATAATAGCTTCACTAATTAAGTGTAGCGTTCTGACAGCGGAGAGTGGACAGGCTACAAGACAAACTCTCAGCATGCAACAGCCTCACAGAGAAGACCCACAAGGTAGCATCGCCTTTGCAGTTGGGTTTTAATGAAAGACCCAAGTCCTTCAAGACTTACATAAACATTGGGCAGTGGAATAGAATAGAACAAAAGGGTCCATCTTAATTCATTTTGGAAAATTAAAGAGCTTCTTTGGGTTACACAGCAGCATACTTGGCCTGCGGTGAGAGCAAATAAGCACTTCTAGTTGCTAAGAGACCCATAATTTAATCCCCTTCCCCTGATCAACATGTGAAGCTCAGCAGAAAGAAAAAGGAATGAAAGAGATTTTGATAAAGCTTTGAAAATAATGCCAAATCCAGCAACGAGAAAATCTTACCTTTTGGATGGAAAGTTCCACAGGAGGTGAAAGAGTCCCCTCCCCCTGTTTTTTTTTTCCTATACTGCAGCTGCAAAATTAAAAAGTTAGTCTTTTCTTTCTTTCCCTCCTTCCGTCCTCTATATCAAATATTGTGTATACCTCAGGAACTTGATTGTCCACTGGGAGAATTGTAATGTTAAAGCAGATCCCATGCAAAGTGCCACCATGCTGGTTACTGATGGAAAAGGTGAACTGGACATGTCGGAGATGGGGGCCTATATCTTGCATGGGTGGCATGTAGGCCACTTTCATGTAGTTTACAGCATGCTGCAAAGCAAATTGAGATGGACATATGAGTATTGATTTGCAAGGATCAGAAACCTGCATCCAAGAAAATCATCATGCTAATTGATATTGAATACTGTAAATACCACCATCACCAATTTAAAGACTCTCAAACATTCTATTTAATAAATCACATTTTCTGTGGTATATATACACAATGGAATTTTACTCAGCAATAAAAGAGAATAAAATAATGACATTCGCTGGTACATGGATGAAGTTGGAGAATATAATGCTAAGTGAAATCAGTCAATATCAAAAATCCAAATATCAAATGTTTCCTCTGATATAAGGAGGCTGGTTCACAGTATTGTTGGATCAGGGTACATAGGATTAGAGGAACACTATAATGGTCAAAGGGAAGGAGGGGAAGGGAGGGAGCAAGGGGAGAAGGGGGGGAAGAAAAAGTGGTTGAATAAGATGGATATCATTATTCTAAATGCATGATTGAAGACTTGAATGCTACTAATATACTTTGTATACAAACTGTTTTGTGTAAAAAGATGCTCTATATGTGTAGTACGAACTGTAATACATACTATACTATAAATAACATTAACCAAAATGAATAAATAATCACATTTTCTACACATAAGGAAGAAAAGTGAAAAAGAAATTATTCTGTCTAGTGCTTCAAGCCAGCCAACTCTATAAGGAAGGAGACTAGTATTTCACCCTTCCTCTGCCTTCTAGTAATTGTGTGATATGGGTCCAGCTGCTTAAATGTTATTAGGCCTCTGTTTCTTTATTTGTAAAATTAAAAAAAAAATAGTACTTACCACATGGGGTTCACATACTCATTTACAACCTCTAACTACAAGGAGATTAAGCCTAATTAGCTCCAAACCACAGAAGTATCTGCTGCCTAAGCGCTCATCACCATTACTGTGACCCCCATAGGATCATCAGAGTAGAGTCCACAGGTGAACACACGGTGAAGGATTTTGGAAGGTGGTAAGTGTTTTGAAATGAATTGTGCCCCCCTAATCACAGTGCCAGAAAACAGAAATGTGAAAGTCCTAACCTTTCCTACTTCTAAATGTGAACTTATTTGGAAATTGGGTCATTATATATGTAACTAGATAAGATGGGGTCATCCCAGGGTAGGGTAGACCCTTAATCCAACATATCTGTTGTCCTTGTAATAGGAGGAGAGGGAGACACAGGGAGAAGACAGTCATGTGATAACAGAGGCATAAGAGTGACATATTTCCAGGCCAAGGAACACCCTAGATTGCTGGCAAAATGCCAGAAGTTAAAAAGAAGCGAGGAGGGATTGCTGTAGAGGGTTTTGGAAGGAGCACCACCCTGCCAGTACTGTGATTTCAGACCTCTGGCTTCCAAAACTATAAGGAAATAAATCTCACAGCTCTATACCACCCAATTGGTGGTATGTAGCCCTAGGACACTAATGGAGAAAAACAATGAGTGAATTGAATTTGGTGGAATAAAGATACAGGCTTGGGGGTCCCAAATCAGAGTCTCACTGCTGGCAAAATAGAGGGGGAAAAAGCTGTATTGAATTATGACAAGATTCTGAAATCATATCCAACCTGATAAAGCACTTACAAGTAGATGTCACATGCTTAGTAGAAATGTGCAAGCAGAATGAATAAAAACATCAAGCATTTGTGGCAGTTGTCAAGGGCCACCATCCTCAGATGCAACTCTAAGCATGTCATATCTTCCTTCTCAAAGGACACATCCTGTGGTTCAACATGATAGCAAATCATCATACCTGAGTAAATGACCTCAGCCCCAGGGCTGTAGGATTTTTGGTTAGCTTCGGTATACTGTCCACCAGGAATAATTTCCCAGCATCCAAATATCTAAAGAGAAATACAGGAAAGAATATATCAGCTCATTTTCCAGCAAAGAAAGGTTAAGCCAGATGGCTAACACCAAATTTTCAAACACTAAAAGATGTTATCATGGGAAGAAATAAAGTGTTCCATCTTTATATTCTCTTCTTATGTTTGGGGCTTCTAGCCTTAGGTCCAGTATCATCAATGCCATCCTCATTATGATTGCAGAAAGTATGTCCAAAATTTTTTATTTTATCATCATGAAAGGGAATCATTATCCTAGACATTTTAAATTTTTTTCCTTGTTATTATTTATAGTACCAGCCTAAAGTATATTCATGCTACTTTTCTGGATTGAGATCACAGAATATGATAATCTCATGAGCTGTAATATCTAAAAAAATAATATTATGAAGACCTTAATATATTTTACCAAAAAGAAAAATCAACATTATCTTTAGAAAATAGGAATTAAAGACCATCTTAAGCTACCTATGCCAAAAACAATGCAAGCTGTAATCCACTTACTAAGGAATAAGGCTTTTAAAGGGAGGTATGATATAAGTTTGAGGCAAAGTAAATGCTGAATTGAATATAAGTTCACACTGGCCAACAAAGCAATTGAATCATAGTACTGTATATGGACACTTTCGACTCTCCAACCCTAGTAGACCATATGATGACTTTTCAGATATACCTGTCATTGAAAGAGAAACATGGAGGAGTGGTTATTGTGTAGAGCAACTCCCTATCATAAGATTCTGTATCTAGGAAATGTAGATGCTTCTTTGTTATATAGGCCACCTCTGTTTCCTTGACAACCAAATGCCGAGAAACCCCAGGAGCCTCTTTTGGAAGCTGGTCATCCACTGGAGTGATATGGATGGTCACCACCTGGAAGGAAAATACACTATTCAATTAGAAAACACCAAAGAGAATGTCCCACAACCACCTAGTCACAGTTAAGATGACATTTAAAAACTGTCATTGATAATATACTTCTGTCAAATGATTCAGGAGCTACTAAGGATGTGAGCTAAAAATGGAACATCCTTTACTCATTGGATATTATGTTTTAAGAATGTAATTATCACAGTTATAGTTAATCCAATCAGAAGGGCTATAGAAGGGGCATAGAAGCACAAAATAGAATCCTGATTTTGTTTTCCATCTCCCAACAATCTGTGCTTTGTCTGACACTTCCTACTACTCAATCATTGATCCTAGCAACATTAACATACCTCTTGGTTTCTCCTTCTCCACTCACACTGAACATATCACCAAGATTCTACTTGTAAAATTTCCCTTACAGAAACCACCCCAACCTTCAGGTCTCATTCCTACTTACACTGGCCTAGATCTTATCACTTCTTCCTTGCCTGCTCCAGTCTTCTGTTAGCCCTAACTCCAATCACTAATCTAGGCTTTTCATACCTATAGTGTTATCTTTTAAAAATACAAGTCAAACCTCCTTAAAAATCTTTAACAAGCACCCAGGAAGTATAGAAGTATTCAAACTCCTTAGCATGGCATCCAAGGTCCTTCACAGTTCAAACATCCTCTATTTTCTGTAGGAGAAATTCCCAGTTCCTGGCTGGCAGCTGTGAATGTCTCACCTGTATAAGGAAAACCTATACACATACAGGCCTAACAGGAAAAATCTGAAGGAAGGAGCATTCCACTCTGACCGGATGGAGTAAAAACCCCACAATTGGAAACCTGCAGAAAGGAGAGTCTGCTCTGGCCAGATAGAGTAAGCCCCTTCCCCATAATTAGAAACCTGAAGGAAGGAGTGTCTGCTCTGGCTGGCGGTGGAGGAAACCCCTTCAGCACAAACTACATAAGTGTTGCCAGGGAAACATAGGGGAGAACTTGGTGGTCTTACCCACTGTGGCATAATATGATTGGGCAGGGGGCTTTTAAAAGATTAAGACACTTCCACAATAAATGAGCTTGCAGGCTGGTCGCCAAGAGCCTGCCCCAGCTCCCGGTGTCTGTGTTCGACCTCCATGTGGCTTACACCCCACCCCACCCCGCCCCTGCGACTGAATTTGGCCAAGACCCACGGCAACGACAACAATTTTCAACTTTATTTTTTACCAACTTTCAACACGAATTCAACACTCTAGTTGCACACAGCGCTGGACCATGTCCAGCCCCTCAAGGACATGTCCATGTTTTGTATCATGTTTCTTCAATCGACTATACTCTGCTTTTGCTTTCTTTAGCAATCTGTCTTTATCACCCTTAGAGGCTCTTCTTCAAAACATCCTTCAATTTCTCAGTTGGAATTAATTGTGTCTGCATTTTGTCCTAAACATTCTAAAAATATTCGTTGTTATCAGTGTATATAGTACCAGGCTAAAGTATCCCTTGCTATAGTTTAAATGCTGTGTCCCCTCCAAGAGTAACACTGAAACTCTTCAAAACATCCTTCAATTTCTCAGTTGGAATTAATTGTGTCTGCATTTTGTCCTAAACATTCTAAAAATATTCGTTGTTATCAGTGTATATAGTACCAGGCTAAAGTATCCCTTGCTATAGTTTAAATGCTGTGTCCCCTCCAAGAGTAACACTGAAACTTAATCTCCAATGCAACTGTGTAAAGAAGTGGGGCTTTCATGAGGCGATTGGATCATGAGGGCGCTGCAATGCATTAGAGCCTTATGAAAAGGCTTGAGGTCGTGAATTCATCCTTCCATCCTTTCTGCTTTGTAAAGACGCAGCATTCACCTTCTCCAGAAGTTGCAGCAACAAGGAGTCATCTTAGAAGCCGAGAGCAGCCCTCACCAGATATGGAAACTGCTGGTGCCTTGATCCTGAACTTTCTATCCTGAATCATGAGGATTACATTTCTAGTATTTATTAATTACCCATTCTCAGATATTTTGTTATAGCAGTGTAAATTATGACTAAGACATCATTTAAATTACATACTTATGTCATCATCTTGTATTATCTATTTACAAGCCAATCTTTTTCTTAGACTGAAAATTCCATGAGGGCAGGATCATGGTAGAATACAAACTACATGAAACAGTAAACAGTTAAAGTCTTTAGTGTACTGTTTACATACTAGCAGTTAATTGACCTTGAACATGTTACTCAACTTTTTTTATATCCATTTTCTTATTTCTAAGTTAAGCCAAATATTAACCTCACAGAATTCTATAAAGATCAAATATCATTATGTAGTTAAGATGCCTGGTATGTGGTAGATGCTCAATAAGTGTTACACTCACCTCTGTACCTCCACAACATCTTGCACAATACCTTGGGGAGAGGAGGCATTTCATCAACGATGCTAACTGAATGAGTCAACAGACCCTGTTGGTGATTTTAAGCAGTCTAAACCACACTCACAGGTTTGGGTGATGCTAGGTAGTAAGGAGAACTGGCCAAGCTGCTTTTGCCATCACCATCAACTCTTTAGAGTAACTCATGCTTCATTACAAGAAAGCTATGATTCCTCCCTGTGGAAAAGGCACACTGCATATTGCTTGGCATTGTGGGTCTTTTCACATTCTGCCACATGAAAATATTCTTACTTTGTTTTGATTTATTTTGATGTTGTCATTGAAGCACAGATCAACAATGACAATTTTGCCTATAACAACGGTGTTCACAATACCAATTTGAAAATAAAGATGATTCCCTTTTAGACTGACATGGAAAGCAGAAACTAAAACATGGTTAAGCTTTTGTTACGATATAAAAAAAGACCTAAATATCAGTCACAACCTATAAGCTATGCTCCTGGCAGGGATCATTTAAACCCTTGGGGAATCAATTTTTTTTCCTTTTTCTGTACATTAGACAACAACAATGGCTAGTATAATGAAATATATTGTCAGGATCAAACAAGACAGCAGCAGCACAGTGAGTACTAGTACTTAGTAGGTGCTCACAAAGTTAATTCCTTGTCTATATCCTTTCATTATTTTTACAAAAGCTTACAGATGTTCACTATCCATTATGAAGCATTTTTGATAATTAAAAACTAAAGCCAGTTATCAAAATAAAGGAACACAATGATAGTCATTTCTCTAGTCTGCTGGAATCTGTGTCATGATTTTTTTTTCCAATTATATTATTTTGCTAATCTACAAAGTTCAGAAATTCTCTATGGGACCTCCCAACCATACTGTGGATCAGTGAGTCCCCACTTAATTGAAAAACTGGATTTAATAAGGAAACAATAGTTATTGTGCCTTCAAAGAGACCATTTTCCATGCTAATTTATTCTCCGACGTATTCTTTATGTAAAAAGAATGTACAAGCATGCTTTTTTATACCCCTGTAGTAATTCTTAGTGGGCACATTTTTCAACATGCTTTATGATTGCCTAAGTTGATGTTTCTTTAAATATTTATGCATGTTCAAACAATTATTGTGTGTGTGTCTGTGGGTGACAAAAATCCTATTTTAACAAAATCCACAGAGAAATAAAGCATTCTCTTTGTACTGAAATCTGGTTGTAACAAGACATCATTAAACACCCATTCCCAGGAAAAGAGTGAAAAACTAGCACTAAAGACGATCACTAGGCCTTTTGCCCCTATATTCCCCAATTCCCTCCAGTCCACTTTCAGGCACAAACACACACAGACTTGTAAGGAATCAGAAGAATATAATCAGAAAGTGAAAAATCAGCATAGAAAATGACGTAGTCTGACCTTGACCTCTAATTCAGGCTCCAATATAATATTCCACCAGCTGACACCTGACTTTCTCATAGGCCTGAATTCTTTTTTTTTTTTTTTTTTTTGCCATTGGGGAATTTTTTAATATAGCTCCATTCTTTTGATAATCAGCAGTGATGATGATTTGTTCCTATTTTTTCACCAGGAAAGTACAAATGAAAGCTAGATGTTGCTAGCCATAAAACTTACTACCTCATTTAATTTCACAATCCATTTGTAATAAGAGATCTAACATCAAATGCAAAATGTTAATTAGAATACAAATGAAACTGTATAATATCATTATTCTGTATATATTTTAATTATACATGGATTGAAAACTGGGTCACTGGACATTGAAAGGAAGCTCAATAATATTGAAGTATAACGCAAATGATGAACACCCCAAAGCTACATTTCCCACCTATTCTATAAATGAAGTTTTAGTAGAAATTGAATTAGTTGAGTGCCTAAATTTTCTTAGTGGAAAACTGAGTCATTTTAGTCCTTCCATGTACTAAAAATGCATACTTATTACAATATTAGTTTTTATTGGTTCTTTTTAGTTACTCATGAAAGTATATTCCATTTTGACATAATGATACAAGCATGAAGTATCTTATTCTATTAAGGACCCCATTCTTGTGGGTGTACATGATGGTGAGATTCACTGTGATAGGAAAATTTTAAGGATTCTGGCTGTGGAAATGTACAGGACAGCATTTCTCTGGTAAGCATACACCTTTGGGGGGGTGCAAGCACCCTGTTTTCCACACTTGGAATATTCTGCAGTATTTGACCCTAGAACTAGTAAGATAACTAATATATGTGCAATCCCTGGCTGCTGTGGCAATGCCCTGCATGAGGAGGCCCTGTGTTAGAGTCTTATCAGCCTCCACCTTGATCTCAAGGCCTGAATTCTTGATCCTTCCTCTGTCCTAAACTTTGATTCCTGCCTGCTTGTTATTTTGCTTCTTCCTTCGAAAACACTCAGCATTATTTCTCACTCCCATGAACTACTTCCAATGTGTTTTGACTGCCCTTCTAGGTACAGTAGTTTGTGCAAGTTTTTAGGGAAATACACTAAATGTTTTTTAGCAAGGTGACTTTAAAATGCTGTTGAAGCCAGGCTCAGTGGCACATGCCTGTAATCCCAGCACTTGGGAGGCTGAGGCAGGAAGATCGTGAGTTCAAAGCCAGCCTCAGCAATGGCGAGGCACTTAGCAACTCAGTGAGACCCTGTCTCTAATAAAATACAAAAAAGGGGGCTGGGGTTGTGGCTCAGCGGCAGAGCGCTCGCCTTGCACGTGCGCGGCCCGGGTTCGAGCCTCAGCACCACGTAAACATAAATGCATTGCATTGTGTACAACTAAAGTAAATAAATAAATATTTTAAAAAAAAATACAAAAAAGGACTGGGGATGTGGTTCAGTGGTCGAGTGCCCCTAAGTTCAATTCCCAGTACCCAGAAAAAAGAAAATGCTGTTGAGATAGACATGTAGTGGTGTCAGATGGAAATGAGGACATAGACAAGTGTAAGCTAGAGAAATAGTCATCCTCTAGTATCTGTAGGAAATAGGTTCCTGGAGCCCTCATGGATGCCAAATCTGTGGATGTTCAAGTCCCTTATATAAAATGGCATGGTATTTGCATAAAACTTAGGTACATCCTCCCATAAACTTCAAATCATCTCTAGATTTCTTATCATATCTAATATGATATAAATGTTATGCAAATACTAGTTATATAGTATTGTTTAGGGAATAATGATGAGGGGAAAAAATAGTCTACATTTTCAGTACCAATGCAATTTTTTTTTTCTAATATTCTCTATCTTCAGTTGGTTGGATTTGTGAATGCAAAACAGACAGATACAGACAGCCAACTTATTTGGGAGCCAAAGGACGCATGGTACATAAAGACAAAGCAAATGTGTAGACTTGTCTGTCTCTTGAAATAAATTAAGAAGGAAGAAAGGCTGGAACACTAATGCATGCAGGTAATCCCTGCAACTTGAGAGGCTGAGGCAGGAGGATAGCAAATTCCAGGCTAGCCTCAGCAACTTGGCAAGTCCCTCACTGAGAGAGACTCTGTCTCAAAATAAAATTAAAGGGCTGGGGATTTAGCTCAGTGGTAAAGTGCCCCTGGATTCTATCCCCAGTACTACACACACACACACACACACACACACACACACACACACACACATGCACACACACATGCACAGACACAATAGTCTAAAGAAGGAAGCAGACGAAAATGTGATTTATTCATCATAGGGAATAAGCTTATATAAGCAGATCTACAATGTTTAGTCTGATTTATTTGACCAGATTTAGAAATAATTCTCTTTCAATTGTTTTTATTAGCTTGGACTTTACTGCGGAGAGATCTGACATTCATATTTGTGCATATGAAACCATGATGTATAAAATATACAGCAACTAAAGAAGATAAAAGAAGTCAGCTAGGTGTGGTGGTAGGAGTAGGATAACTGGGTGGTTCCATTCCAAGTTTTCTGAGGAATCTCCATACTGCTTTCCAGAGTGGTTGCACCAAAAAATTTGCGTCCCACCAGCAATGTAGGAGTGTACCTTTTTCCCCCACAACCTTACTAACCTTTACTGTTACTTGTATTCTTCATAACTGCCATTTTGACTGGAGTGACGTGGACTCTCAGTGTAGTTTTAATTTGCATTTCTCTAGTTGCTAGAGATATTGAACACTTTTTCATATATTTTCTGACCATTCATATTTCTTCTTCTGTAAAGTGCCTATTCAGTTCCTGAAGGAGCCTATAATCAAAGAGATAGCTAAAGATTGTGGTTAGCTGAGAGCCATAAAAGATATTCTAGTTTCCACCTGATATTAATACATTATTCAAAGAATCTCTGTATGCCCTTGAACACTCTGTGACACACCTGTAAGCTCGAGCTGTAAGCACTTGTCCTTGTTAAAGCTATATGTATATAACTGGGTGAGGTTGGTTAGTGTGTGTGGGAAGAAGAAGAAGGTGGTGGTTGGAGTGAGAGCGTTTGGAGTGATTGCTGGAGCCGGAGAGAGAAGAAGAATAAAAGACCTTTTTTCATTTTCATCCTGCCTCCGAATTTTCCTGCGGCGTTCGTTGCTCCAAGCAGCTTCCGCTTCAGGCAGCAACAAGTTCCTTTGTCCATTTATTGATTGGGGTTTTTTTATCCTGGAGATTAATGCTCTATCCAAGGTGCAGGTGGTAAAGATTTTCTCCCATAGGCTCCCTGTTCATGTTCTTGATTTTTTCCTTTGCTGTGAAGAAGCTTTTCAGTTTGATGCCATCCCATTTATTGATTCTTGATTTTACTTCTTGTGCTTTAGGAGTCTTATTGAGGAAGTCAGTTCTTAAGCTGATAGAGTGGAGAGTTGGGCCTACTTTCTCTTCTAGTAGGTGCAGGGTTTCCGGTCTAATGCCAAGGTCTTTGATCCACTTTGAGATGAGTTTTGTGCAAGGTTCATTTTAATCTACTACATATGGGTTTCCAGTTTTCCCAACAATTTGTTGAAGATGCTATCTTTAATGTGTGTATATGGCATCTTTTGTCTAGCCTGAGATAACTGTAGTTATGTGGGTGTGTCTCTGTGTCTTCTATTTTGTTCCATTGGTCTTCAATTATGTTTTTGTACCAACACCATACTGTTTTTCTTACTATAACTCTGTAGTATAATTTGAGGTCTGGTATTGTGATGCCTTCTGCATTACTTTTATCACTAAGGATTGCTTTGGCTATTCTTGGCCTCCTGTTTTTCCAAATGAATTTTATGATTGCTTTTTCTATTTCTATGAAGAACATCACTGGAATTATAATAGGAGTTGCATTAAATCTATATAGTACTTTTGGTAGTATGGCCATTTGACAATATTAATTCTGCTTATCCAAGAACATGGGAAATCTTTCCACTTAATAAGGACTTCTTCAATTTCTTTCATTAGTATTCTGTAGTTTTCATTGTAGAGGTCTTTCACCTCTTTTGTTAGATTGATCCCAAGTTGTTTTTTTGTTATTGTTGTTTTTTGTTTTTAGTTTAGTTTTTTTTTTTTTTTTTTTGAGGCTATTGTGAATGGAATAGTTTTCTGATTTCTCTTTCAGCTGATTCATCATTGTTGTGTAGGACCACAATTGATTTACAGATCCTGCTACTTTGCTGAATTTATTTATGAGTTCAAGAAGATTTTTGGTGGAGATTTTTTGGGTCTCTTAAAAAATGAAATTGAAGATGGGTCTCCTAAATATAGAATAATGTCATCGGCAAATATGGATAGTTTGAGCTCTTTTCTTCCTATTTGTATCCCTTTAATTTCTTTCTTCTAATTGCTCTGGCTAGGGTTTCAAGGACAATATTGAATAGATGTGGTAAAAGAGGGTATCCAGTTTTAAAAGAGGGTATTCCAGTTTTTAGAGGAAATACTTCCAATTTTTCTCCATTTAGAGTGATTTTGGCCTTGGGTTTAGTGTATATACCTTTTACAATGTTGAGGATGCTCCTACTATCCCTAGTTTTTTCTAGTGTCTTGAACATAAATGAATGCTGAATATTGTCAGACTTTTTCTGCATCTATTGAGATAATCATGTGATTCTTGTCTTTAAGTCTTTTGATGTGATGAATTACATTTATTGATTTCCATATGTTGAACCAACTTTTCATCGCTGAGATGAACCCCACTTGATTATGGTGCACTACCTTTTTAATATGTTTTTGTATATGATTTGACAGTATTTCATTAAGAATTTTTGCATCCAAGTTCATCAGGGATATTGGTCTGAAGTTTTCTTTCCTTGAGGTGTCTTTGTCTGGTTTTGGTATCAGGGTGAAACTAGCTTCATAGAAAGGGCTCCCTCCTTTTCTATTTCATGGAATAATTTGAGGAGTATTAGTGTAAGTTGTTCTTTGGAGGTCTGGTAGAACTTGGCTGAAAATTCATCTGGTC
The DNA here is from genome assembly GCA_025594165.1 of Tamias sibiricus. Taxonomy (NCBI): domain Eukaryota; kingdom Metazoa; phylum Chordata; class Mammalia; order Rodentia; family Sciuridae; genus Tamias; species Tamias sibiricus. The sequence continues at coordinate 163,673,619 of CM046657.1, forward strand.
TTGGGCTTTTCTGTGTTGGTAAGCTTCTGATGCCATCTTCAATTTCATTGATAGAAACTGATGAGTTTAAATTTTCTATGTCCCTTTGATTCAATTTGGGTAGGTCATATGTCTCTATAAATTTGTGGATGTCTTCAAGATTTTCTATTTTCTTGGAGTATAGATTTTCAAAGTAGCTTCTGATTATTGTCTGTATTTCAATTGTATCCATGGTGATATTTCCTTTTTCAACACAAATGTTAGTGATCTGAGTTTTCTCTCTTTTTTTCCTTCATTAGCTTGGCTAAGAGTTTATCAATTCTATTTATTCTTTCAAAAACCCAACTTTTTGTTTTGTCTATTTTTTAAATTGTTTTGTTATTATTGTTTCAATTTAATTGATTTTTGCTCTTAATTTATTTCCTGTCTGCTACTGCATTTAGTGTTAATTTGTCTTTCTTTTCATAGGCCTTTGAGATGTAATATTAGGTTATTTATTTGGTAACTTTCTAATGCACTAGTACAATGACCTTTCTTCTTAAAACTGCCTTCATGGTGTCCCAGAGATTTTGACAAGTTGTGTCATGATTCTTATTTACCTCTAAGTATTTTTTTATCCCTGATTTTTTTTCTACTATCCACTGCTCATTCAATAATGTATTATTTAGTCTTTAGTTGTTAGAGTAGCTTCTATTTTTTATTTTGTCATTGATTTCTAACTTCATTCCATTATGATCTGTTAGAATGCAAGGTATTATCTCTAGTTTTGTTTTTTGTTTTTAGCCAAGAGTTGCTTTGTGGCCTAAAATATGGTCTATTTTGGAGAAGGATCCATGTGCTTCTGAGAAGAAAGTGTATTCAGTCCTTGATGGATGAAATATTCTATGTATGTCTGTTAAGTCTAAATTATTAATTGTATTTTTTAGTTCTATAGCTTCTTTATTTAGTTTTTGTTTAGAGGATTGATTATCTAGTGATGAGAGAGGCATGTTAGAGTCACCAAGTATTACTGTGTTCTATTTGATTCTTGAAATTGAGAAGGGTTTGTTTGATGTATGTAGGTGCTCCACTTTGGGGGGGCATAGATATTTATAATTGGTATGTCTTGTTGACGTATAGTTTCCTTAAGCAGTATGAAATGACCTTCTTGGTCCTTTCTGATTAACTTTGGTTTGAAGTCCACTTTATCTCATGAGAGGATAGAACCCCCTGCTTGTTTGTGAGATCCATGTGGATGATGTTTTCCCCATCCTTTTACACAGTCTGTGGATATCTTTGCTTATGAGGTAAGTCTCTTAGTGATAGCATATTGTTGGGTCTTATTTTTTAATCCAATCTGCTAGTCTGTGTCTTTTGATTGACGAGTTTATGCCACTTAAATTCAATGTTATTAATGAGATATGATTTTATTCTCTGTCATTTTAATTTATTTGTTTTTAATTGGAATAAGTTTCTCCTTTGATTGATTATGCTTCTAATGTAGCTCCTTCCTCTGCTTGTTTTCACTTTTATTTCTCATTTCTTCTTCATGAAATATTTTATTGAGTATATTTTGTAATGCAAGCTTTCTGATTGTGAATTCTTTTAACTTTTGTTTCTTATGAAAGGTTTTTATTTTGTCATCAATTCTGAAGCTTATTTTTGCTGGGTATAGTATTCTTGGCTGGCATCCATTTTCTTTCAGAGATTGGTATATATCATTCCAAGACCTCCTAGCTTTGAGAGTCTGGAATAAGAAACCAGCTGAGACCTGGATTGGTTTCCCTCTAAATTTTGCCTGTCACTTTTCTCTGGCAGCCTTTAAAATTCTGTCCTTATGTTGTATGTTAGGCATTTTCATAATGTGCCTTGGTGTGGGTCTGTTATAATTTTGTATATCTAGGGTCCTGTAAGCCTCCTGCATTTTGTTTTCCATTTCATTCTTAAGGTTTAGGAAATTTTCAGACATTATTTCACTGAAAAGATTATGCATTCCTTTGGTTTGTATCTCCAATCATTCATCTATACCGATAAATCTTATATGGTCTTTTCATGTTGCTTGAAAGTTCTGTTCATGGCCTCATAAAATTTTTTCCCCATGTTCAACTTTATTTTCTAGATTATATATTTTGTCTTCATTGTCTGAAACTCTGTCTTCCAAGTGGCCTAGTCTATTGGTGATGCTTTCAATTGAATTCTTAATTTGGTCTATTGATTTCTTCATTTTGAGAATTTCTGACTGATTCTTCTTCAGGATCTCTATTTCCTTGTTGAAATGATCTTTCATTTATTATATTTTCCTCTCTTATTTCATTTCTTACATCATACTTTACCTCATAGATCAGTTTAACCATGAACTTTCTGAATTCTATTTCTGACATTTAATCCACTATGGTGTCAATGGAGTCTACTGTTGAGGTAGTCTGGGTCATTTGGGATGGTTTGTTCCCTTGCTTTTTCATGTTGTTTGTGTGTCTATCCATCTATCTGGATGGATCTGATGCTGTAGCGTTTCTATCTTATGGTTTATAGTGTCCCTCTATGTCACTAGTACCTCACAGATTCGTTGGAGAGAGAATGATAGCAACAACGTATGCAAACAATATATAGCAGTAGACTAGGTCCTATTTTGATATCTACTTCCTATTTTGATATCTAGAGTTAATTAGTATGATATGTAGGGATAGTGGAATCAGCAATTTCCATCAGGAAAAAGAGTCCATAATCATGTATTATATCTGGCTTAAAATCAAATGATAGGTGTTGTCTGTGCCTTCTGCTGCATTAATTATTGCTGTGTCATTGATGGTAGGGGTAGACATTATTAGTATTAAGAAGTATTAAGGACAGAGTTGAGTATGAGGAAAGAAGAAAAAAAATCAGGGTAGAAAAAGTGTTTGCAATTTCAAAGGATGAATAGGACAGATGCAGTGATAACTTAGGATATATTGTTAGTCTGAAAGGGAAAGAAAAAATAGAAAAATATAAAGAAGGAGAGAGAGAATGGAATTTGGATATGAGGAATAGAGAAATGAGAGAGGGAAACAAGGGAGATAGAGTAGGGATAAAGATGATACAAAACAAAATCAAAATAAGTTAATCCTAAACCATAACACTTAAAATACAGAGTATGGAAAAATCACACCTTTGGGGAAAACATGGAAGAAAGAAGAATAAAGGAAAAACAAGGCTAGAGATGAAGAGAGAAAAACAAATATGAATATGTGTAGGAGTCCTTGAATCAGTCAGTACACCTTCAAATAAAACAAAAATCCAACATGGAAACCCCAAACCAGAAAGCAAACTGCCACAACAAACAAGCCACAACAACCAAGAAAAGAAAGAAAGATAGGTAAAGATAGATAGATAGATAGATAGATAGATAGATAGATAGATAGATCGATCGATAGATCGATCTTGGTGAAATGTTAAGGATTTAAGGAATTTTATTCACTATGGAGGATAAAATAGTCAGTGAGTGTATGTGTTCACTGACTGTGCCCACCTGGTTTTCTTTTCATTTCTTCTTGAGGTATGATCTAATGTTGCAAGTGTGGGCCATGGGTTGTGCATCCTTTTTTGTGTGTGTGTTGCTTACTGTATTGAAGGTTGGGGTTTAAGACTTCCTAATTTCCCTTCTTGGGAGATTAGTATGGGTGGGCCAGTCTGCAGAGTTGGAGGTGAAGTGGTTGGTGTGCTGGGGAACCTGGATTGTGGATGCGCAGGAAGGCAGCTGGCCACATCCAGGTGGCAGATGGATCAGGGCCTGGTACTAGATCTTGCAAGGCTGTGTGCTGGACTGGGTGAGTCTGACAGCTAAGTAGCATGTAGGGCAAGTTGGGGCCCAGCACATCAGGGGCCCACCTGTTCTGAACCAGGTGTATCAGGGCCAGGTGCCAGTACCTGAGGGCCAGCCTTGAAGCTGCATGCTGGACAAGGTAGGTCTGGTGGCAAAGCAGTGGCCTAGCATGCAGGGCTATGGGCCCTGCTATGCTGTGGGTCCAGTCTCAGAGCGATGGGCTGGGATGGGGGCTGGGGAGGGGATGGGGCCTGGAGACTGTGGACTGGGGAGACTGGGGGCCCTATTGGGTGCCAGACTGATGCCAGACTAGGGGAGAGTCAGGGACCAGGCTGGTGCCAAGACCCAAAGAGTGCCAGCCCCAGGGGGCTTCAGGAACCGGTGGGTGCTAGACCAGCGGGCTGTGTGAGGTGAGAGCAAAATGCCCTCACACCCTCTCTTCCAACCTTCTGAACCACTATAGCCAGCCCTGTCAGTCCCCACGAGCCACAGGACTCAGAGAGCTGGGGAGAGCCCGGCTCTTTCCAGCCTCTCTAACCTGTGTTCCCCTGGGCAAAATGCTCCCAGTTTCCGACTTTCCACAGGTTTGCTAGGCTCAGACAGGCCCACACGGCCTTGCTGCAAACTCACAGGTCTGGGTTTCCAGTTTCCATAGGTTCCACCACACTGCAATCCCAAAATGGCTCCTGGATAGGCTCTCCACAGATGTTTAAGAAACTCCAGTGGAGAGGCTTTGTTTATATCCGATTAATGAGTCAAGCAGTCTGTGGTTCAGCTAGGGCAGACTGCCCCTCTAATCTCAGGAGTTTTTACTCTAAGCTTCAAGGATATGTGGTATTCCTGCTATTTGAGTTCTGGGTAGCCAATCTAAGATAAATGCTGCCTCACACTAATCTGCCATCTTGCCCCTTCCTGGCTGTCCTTTTTATAGCCCCTACTACTAACCACACTTACCTTGCAAAAAATCTACCCTTTCACAATTGTCCAGATACTACACTGCCTCCATTTTATGTAATTTCTATATGACAATGTTTGCTTAAGCCCTATTTATGCATTCTATACATACATTATAACCTCTATGTATCATATATGATATATATAGTAAATATATATATATATATAAATATATGGTATAGCCTTTCTATCTTCTATTCATAGCAAAACTCTTAGCTCTTCAAAATAATAAATAATGACAAAATTTATTTTGAGTGTTTACGATGCACCAGAAAGTTCAGCACTTTGAATTATTATGTCACACCCTTACAACAATTCTATAAGGAAGCTTCTATTATTACCTGTTTTATATACAAGGAAAGAAGGGCACAGGTTGCCCAGTTAGTGTCAAGATCAAGAGAGAACTTCAGCAGTTTAACTAGAGAGTTTATATTTTAACCACTATACATATGATAAGTATTTTCTTGAGTGTCAGGAAGTAAGCAAAGTTTTCAAAATGTTCTATATAAAAGGGTCCCATGATTAAATAATGTTGAATTCATAGATAACTACAAAACTCTTTAAAAAGCAAGTGCTCAGGCGGGCACAATGGTGCATGCCTGTGATCCCAGCAGCTCAGAAGGCTGAGGCAGGAGGTTTGCGAGTTCGAAGCCAGCCTCAGCAACAGCAAGGTGCTAAGCAACTCAGTGAGACTGTGTCTCTAAGTAAAATACAAAATAGGGCTGGGGATGTGGCTCGTTGGTTGAGTGCCCCTGAGTTCAATCTACCATAAGTCCCCCCAAAAAAGCAAGTGCTCAAGTAGTCACATTGCAAAGAAACCTGACTTATTTTGCTTAATCCATTGCTTCTCAAAGTTGAACTTCAAAACCTGTTTTTTGAGTACTTTCTAAAGACAAGTCCCAGAGCTGATAACTTGTCTAAGATATTGGTTAAGTGTTTGGAAATAGTTTCTTACCTGTGGCACTGAGAGATTTGGAGGTTCGTGGCTGTCCCACAGGACAAATTCAAAAGAATCTTCAAAGGTTTCTCCACCAAAGTGACGATAGTAAATAATCCCATTAAACAGATCCTTCTGAAGGAAGCCAGAGACAGGATAGCCTAATGGGTCCACAAAATACCACACACTTTTAGGTGTCTGGGTACAATGATATGGGACTTACCTCCAAAAGTCTTCTCTGCCTAGTATGTTATACGCATTTGGGCTCCATCAAAGAATCTGCTCAAATGTTTTTATCAAAGCTTATAAATAACTATTTATTTATATAATAAATAGCTAAAACTTCTACCCCTCTCTTAATATGTAGAAAAGCTACCGTTGGAAAAATATTTCAAGAAACATAGTCTTACTTAAAATACTCCAAGTAACATTACTTATTCAATTCCTATTTTGTCAAACTTTTGGCCTACCTACTTCAAGAAGAACTTCTAAGATGATTGTAAGTATGTGTCAATCATCTAGAACAGGCATAATGTCTCACTTCGGACTTGTCTGTTCTGTTCTATCACTTTGCTCACTAACTTAACTTTGCATAGTGCAGTGGTTACCTTGAGGCTTAGCTTTAGAACTTTCTAGATGCACAACCTTAGCTATATCAATTTCTCTGAGTCTCAGGCTTCCCATTATAATAGCATTTTACTTTATATATATGATGTCTACCTTGACACAAGGTATTCTGACACAATTTCAACAAACTCACAGGAGCACAGAAAGTTCTCTATTGAAGAATCCGTTCCACTCAAACAATCTTAACTGTCTAGAACTTACCTATCAGCCCTGGTCCTGGCTTCTTCATGATTTCTCCAGCCTGCGGGGGTTTTGTGATATTAAAGAAGATGTAGTCATCACTGGAGTCCATGTCTGAAGCTCTCAGCATGGAACCCTGGACCAGGATGGTCTGTCCTTCCTCCAGTTCAATCACAACATTGGTTATGAGGAACGGGGGACTGTCATCTTTGGGCAAGATGTTGATAGGAAACTTGTGACGGATGCTGTGATGGCCATCAAAGATCCTGAAGACCACAAAGTCTTTAGTAGAGTCGCTGTCGTCATGATGATAGCGAACAACTCCAGTCTGAAGGTCAGCCACAGTGAAGAGAAATCCTTTCCCCCCTGAAGGAGAAAGCAGAGATGAAGCCTACAGCAAGGGAGCCCAGAGGCAGCAGCTATTAGGATGGCTTCACTGCAGGAGAGGGTATGAGGGAAAGAGGTGCTTCCTGACCTCCTTCGCTGGGAGAGACGACACGGATGCTCCTCGACTTACAAGGGGTTTATGTGCCAATGAAGCCACCATGAGCTAAAAATATCATAAATCAAAAATTCCTTTAGACCAGCCATGATGGTGCACATCTGTTAACCTCAACAACTCAAAAGGCTGAGGCAGGAGGATCACAAGTTCAAGGCCAGTATCAGAAACTTACCAAGACCCTGTCTCAAAATTAGAAAGAAAGAAAAAGAAAGAAAGAAAGAAAGAAAGAAAGAAAGAAAGAAAGGAGGAGGGAGGGAGGGAAGGAAGGAAGGAAGGAAGGAAGGAAGGAAGGAAGGAAGGAAGGAAGGAAAGAAAAATTGGCACTGGGGATTGAATTCAGGGGCACTTTACCACTGAACTACATTCCCAGCCCTTTTTATTTATTTATTTATTTTTATCATGAGACAGGTTCTTGCTGAATTGCTGAAGTTGGCCTTAAAGTTGCAATCCTCCTGCCTCAGTCTCCTGAGTTGCTGGGATTACAGAAATGTGCCACCATGCCTTGCTCAACATAAAATTTAATAAAAGGCCTGAGGATGTAGTTCAGTGGTAGAGCACCCAGAATTCAATCCCCAGTATCTCTATTTCAGTCTCTTGCTTTCACTCTAGCTCTCTCGCTCTCTCTCTTTCCCTTCCCCCGCCCCCAGACCCACACACACACTAATGCCTTCAACAGCTCCAATAAACCACTCACAAAGTAAAAGCATCCTAAGTCAGGTACTATCTGTATATTGTTTAGTGGGGCTCTGGGATGTCATATCATTTGTCAAGTTATTTAATTTATTTGACTCATCTATAAAATAGGGATAACTATACTGTGACAGTAAACTTTACATGCCAACTCAACTGGCCTTAGGGATGCCCAAATATCTGTTTAAAAAAAAAAACATTATTTTTGCGTGGTTCTGTGAGGACAGTATTTCTGGAAGAGATTAGCATTTAAGTCAGTAGACTGAGCAGAGATCTGTCCTCATCAATGTGGGTGGTTATGGTTCAATCTGTTGAGGACAGAATGGTGAGAAAGGCAGAGGAAGGGTGAACTCTCTCTCTCTCTCTCTCTCTCTCTCTCTCTCTCTCTCTCTCTCTTGAGTAGGAACATCCATCTCTTTGTACCCTCAGACATCAGAGCTCCTGGGTCTTGGACATTGGGCCTTCTGCTCTGTAATTCCTACCAGCCAACCTCACATACCCCCTGCCAAAACCCACCTTGCTTCTCAGGCCTTTGACCTAGGACTGGGAGTTATACCATCAGCTGCCCTTGTTCTTGGAACTTGAGTTAGAACTGAATTACTCCTTGGGCCTTTCTAGTTCTCCACCAGCATTATCATGAGGCTTCTCAGTCTCCGTAATTTCATAAGCCAATTCCCTTAATAAATCTTCTCTTATATATACTGATAAACATCCTATTGGTTTACTCTGGAGAACACTGATGTGAGTAATAAAAATTCCTACCTATATTCCATAGCAAGAATGAGAGAACCTAAACAATAGAGAGCCTATAATAAATGCTGGTTATTCTCCGATTTACTGTTGTCCTTCTGCCTGGCAGCAGTTCCTATAAGAGGGATCTCAAACCAGCATCATCAGCATCTGGGAAACTATTAGAAATGCACATTCTCGGGGGCTGGGGTTGTGGCTCAGTGGTAGAGTGCTCGCCTAGCACGTGCGCAGCCCGGGTTCAATCCTTAGCACCACGTAAGAATAAAAAGGCATTGTGTACAACTAAAACAAATAAATAAATATTAAAAAAAAAGAAATACACATTCTCAGGCTGTGTCTTGGACTTACTGAAATATTAATTCGGGAGATGAGACATAATAATCTGTGTCTTATGAAGTCCTCCTTGGGAACCTAATGCATGCTCAAGTTTGAGAGTCACTGGCTTAAGGGCCAAGAGCAACACCTCTAATACCAAATAAACTGGTTCAAATCCTAGTTCTGCCACTTTCTAGGGGTTTGGCCTTACATGAGTCAACTTCTTTAAGTCACAGGTTCCCCATTTGTAAAATGGGAATCCTAATAGTATCTCACTTTGTAAAGTTGAAATGAGATTCAGTGAGACAAAGCATATAGAATGCTTTGCATAATATTTCACACAAAGTAAATGATTAATGACAAAGCAAATGACTACTTTCCACCTTCTCTGATCCAAGAACTCATTGTAATATGGACTACTGTTATGGTTTGAATGTGAGGTGTTCTCCAAAAGCGCACGTGTGATACAGTGCAAGAAGGTTCAAAGGAGAAATGATTGGGTTGTGAGAGTCTTAACCCAATCAGTGAATTAATCCCCCGATAGGGATTAACTGAGTGGTAATTGAAGTGGTAGGGTGTGGCTGGAGGAGGTGGGAATTGGAGGCATGGCTTTGGGGTATATATTTGTATCTGGCCAGTGGAGACTGCTCTCTTTGCTTTCTGATCATCATGGGAGCTGCTTCCCTCTACCACACTCTTCGGCCATGATGTTCAGCCTCACCTGGAGCCCTGAGGAATGAAATGGGCTATCTATGGACTGAGACTTTTGAAACTGTGAACCCTCAAATAAATGTTTCCTCCTCTACAGTTGTTCTGGTTGGGTCTTTTAGTCTCAGCAGTGAAAAAGGTGACTATAACAACTGCTACTCCCAATTTAATTTCTGTGGTATTGATAAGCAGTGCTTTGCTTTCTGCACCGACTATAACAATTCTCAGTGGCAGGTGCACCCTATTACTCTCTTCACATCACATGGCTGCATTAAAGACCTCAGAAGAGGGGCTGGGTTGTGGCTCAGTGGCAAAGTGCTTGCTTCACACATGCGAGGCACTGGGTTTGATCCTCAGCACCACATAAAAATAAAACAAAATTAAAAGAAAAGACCTCAGAAGAATAAATGATTAAACATCATATACAACAATGGACATTACTTTTCCTTGCCTAGTAACCACTTTCTGCTTCTTCCTCACTGCTAGAATCCCAGTTTTTTTTTTTTTTTTTTTTAAGTACCAGGGATTGAACTCAGGGGCACTTGACCACTGAGCCACATCCCCAGCCTTTTTTTGTATTTTATTAGAGACAGGGTCTCACTGTATTGCTAAGTGCCTTGCCATTGCTGAAGCTGGCTTTGAACTCACAATCCTCCTACCTCAGCCTCCCAAGTGCTGGGACATGCACCAACGCGCCTGGCTAGAATTGAATCCCAGTATTGTTTGACATGGCAATATAACCATTTGAAAATACTCAAGTTTCCAGGTTCCATTGTGCCAGTGGGTTATATGTGGCATAACTAGGTAAGAAGACAAAAGTGAAAGTTGTCATATTGGGCTCCTGGAAACTTGCTAAAGAAAGCAAACTGGAATGCCATGATTTCTTTAATTGCCCTTCTATCTCTTCCAATCTGGAAGACATGAAGAAAATAAATCTAATTATTAAGCCAATATAATTGGGTTGCTTTTACACGCAACTGAATACTCCCTGTAACTGACATGCCCAGGTTTAAACTGGACTCCCACTATCCTGAGACTTGGCAGGAGAATTTATCATAACCTATCATTTTGTAAATTTCAAAATTCCCTAATCACAAATGATGATAAATGAGAGCTACCTGCTTCCTTTACAGTTAGGCAAACTAAGAGGCTAATGGAATCAAATCCTCTGAGCTCATTACAAGGAACAGATTTTTTTCGTCATCAAGTATGATATCATTTTAATTAGGGCTACTATCTCGTTAACTATCATCCTTATAATTACAAATCCATTTCTTTTAAACCATGGTAACTAGTAATAATAACTTAATAACATCATTGTTATTGAAGTATTAAAAAACAAAATATTTTGTTTTGCAAAGTATTTCTTTGAAGCAGGGAAATATTTTGTCATCCAACTGAAAAAAATAATTAGTTAAAAAGATATCTTGGGCTGGGATTGTGGCTCAGTGGTAGAGTGATCGCCTAGCACGTGTGAAGCCCTGGGTTTGATCCTCAGCACCACATAAAAATAAATAAATAAAATAAAGGAGGTATTGTGTCCAACTACAACTAAAAAATAAATATTTCTTGACAAAGTTCTATATGACATCCAGAAGTCAAAACTGAGATTTAAGCCGGGCGCGGTGGCGCACGCCTGTAATCCAAGCACTTTGGGAGGCTGAGGCAGGAGGATCGCGAGTTCAAAGCCAGCCTCAGCAATGGCGAGGCACTTAGCAACTCAGTGAGACCCTGTCTCTAAATAAAATACAAAAAAGGTCTGGGGACGTGACCCAGTGGTCGAGTGCCCCTGAGTTCAATCCCTGGTACCACAAAAAAAAAAAAAAAAAAAAAAAAAAAAAAAACTGAGATTTAAATAATAATCTAAGCACACAATACCCTTCATAAATGCTAATACCTTGATTTGAGCATCCTACACCTGAGCTCAAAATCTCCAGACTTTCTGGATATGACAATTTCACTTAGAAATGGAGCCCAAGAGGTGCTACATATGTCCTCTCCAATATGATTTGTTTTTGAAGAAAATACCTCTTGCCCAGGTATAGTAGCACGTCAGTTACTCAGAAGGCTAACACAGGAGAATGGCAAGTTCAAGGTCAGCTTTGGCAATTTAGCAAGACTCTGTCTCAGCTGAAATAAAAAGGGCTGGGGACATAGCTCAGTGGTAGAGTGCCCCCTGAGTTCAATCCTCAATACTGTAAAACTGAAGAGGAAGAGGAAGAGGAGGAAGAAAATCCTTCTTGGGTTCTTTTCTGGGTATACAGGTAGACTACTCACCTCTCACTGTAAGCTGTCCATGATGCAGGCCATCAATGGTGACCAATTGGACAGCACCAATGTTGTCATTGTCAACAATCTGAAACTGTTCCCAAGTGATAGCCCGAGACTGCCCCTCCAGGAGATTTAGACCTGCAAGAGTAAACAGAAAAATGTCTTGGGATGTCCTGTGGCATCCAACGTGCCTGCTTAAGGAAAAACTAAGGAAATCCACTCATGAAACTCTGAAAAATCATATCTCAGATGCTTTTCAAGAAACCATTCCAGCTATATTCCTTAGATTTTGCTTTTAGTAATATACTTATTTTTAATACTATTAATTTCAATCTAAGAACTGGTTCCTTAAAATATATCCCTTTTTCCTCTTCTTTTTGCAATGCTGGGAATCAAACCAGAACTCATACAATGCTATGTGAGCACCTACCACTGAGCTACATTCCCATCCCCACAATAAATCCTTAAGAAGCATGATGGTGCCAAAAACTACTGAAAGAAATAAGAGATACGTTCACAGTGGCCTCAAGTTCAAAAATGTCCATAGAGAATTTTTCAAAGGTTGTATTCAGATATTTTAAGTAGGCAAGAGACATAATTTATGAGAATATGCACAGCCCACAGTAAAGTGGTTCAATATGCATGTACAGAGCTATTGTGCCTGAGGGTGTTCAAAAGTGTTAGACGTGAAGTGCCAGAAACTTTGCAAAGTTTAGACTATATTAAGAAAGGGGCTTTTGTAACTGAAGGATTAAAATAAAACTTCCTTCTTGGACCCAATATGCCAGAGGAAATCTGTGAAGAGAGATTTGTTTGCTAATCAGAGAAAGAAGAATATATACTCTGGACTAAACATTCAGGTTAGAAACAGGGAGCTGTGGCATCCTCAAACAGCCCAATACAGTTGTCCAACCTTTACCCTCCCTGCCTCCAACTCTTCCCAGATGTGGTGGTTCCATCAGCTCCATGGAGACAGAGCACTACAGAGCAATCCACTTTATCTGGCTGAAAACTGGTGACCAGCTCAATCATATTGCCTACTGTACTACGGATCTTGAACATGCTTCAAAGGCCACTGTGTTAAAGGCTTAGTCCCCAGGGTGGTGCTATTGGGAAGTGATGAAATCTTTATGAGGTGGGGCCTAATGAGAGGCTTTTAGTTCATTGGGAGCATGCCCTTGGAGAATAGTGTGGGACCCTAGTCTCTTCTTCCTTTCTCCTTTTGCTCCCTGACTATGAGGTAAACAGTTTTGTTCTACTGTAGCTGCCTGATGCTGTTGCTTGCAGCTACGACGCCGTGGGAGAAAACTCGGAGGCAGGATGAAAATGAAAAAGGGCTTTTATTTTTCTTTCTCTCTCCGGCTTCAGCAACCTCTTGAACTCTAACCGGCCTGACTCCTTTCAACCAGCAACTTTCTTCTCCTTCCAACTTCCACTAACCAACCTCACCCGGTTATATACATTTAGCTTTAACAAGGACAAGTGCTTACAGCTCGAGCTTACAGGTGCATCACACAGTGTTCACGGGCATACAAAGATTCTTTGAATAATGTATTAATATCAGGTGGAAACTAGAACATCTTTTATGGCTCTCAGCTAACCGCAATAACTATCTCTTTGATTAGGGCTCCTTCACTCTACCATGTGTTTCCACTGTGATGTGCTACCTCACCACAGGTCCAAAGCAATGGGGCCACTCAATAATGGCCTGGAACCTCCAAAGTGGAGTCAAAATAAACCTTTTATCTTTGTAAGTTGATTATCTCAGGTATTTGTTATAGTGACAATGCTAATACATCACTTTTCTAAATATTTGTTTTTTAGTTATAGGTGGACACAATAACCCTTATTTTATTTTTATGTGGTGCTGAGTATCAAACCTAGTGCCTCATGCATGCCAGGCGAGCACTCTACCACTGAGCCACAACCCCAGCCCAATACACCACCTTTTATTTGTGTTCCCCTTAACTCTGATTTTCAGTGTAAGGTTAGTACATATGGTCTGCCTCAGGGTCTATTTTCTAAAGAAAATAAGCTAAAACATACAATATATAAATGAAAGAAAAAAGGGAAGAGAAGGGAAGGAAAGAGAGGAAGAAGGACAGGAAGAAAAGAGAGGAGGAAGAAAGGAAAAAGGAAAAAAAAAAGAAAGGGAGGGAGAAGAAGAGAAGAAAGAGAAAGGAAACAGTGGGGAGAGGAAAGGTAAAAGGGAGAAAAGAGATAAGGAAGAAAGGAAGATGGACAGCACATGTCTAAAAGAATTTCCATGACTGATATAAGGTGTTTTCTTTTTTCTTTCTTTTCCTTTGGTCATACTAGGGATTGAATTTAGTAAGGATTTTGAAGCCACAGGTACACAGTGCAGCACATGACAGGCATCATAGGACACAGCAGACAAGCAAAGAAGACTAGAAATCTATGTAGCAAAATACAATGGAGTTATATCTTCACAGTGGAATAACGAATAATTTTAATTCTATTTAATGTGTTCTCAAAATTTTCAAAGATGGTAAGCGCTAAGTTTATAATAAGTAAAAATTCATTTTAAAAAGGATTCTAAATGGGGGCTGGGGGCTATAGCTCAGTGGTAGGCATTCTGTCTATCTACAATTACTAAAAATAAATAAATAAATAAAAACGATTCTAAAAGCCCAAAGTAGCTAAAACCATACCTGGAGCTCCCTTAACAACCACATACATATAGACTATTCCATCTCCACACTCAAGCAATAATCTAGGTAATATGTGATTATTCCTAAACTTCAGGTAAACAATTCCTTCTTTTCTCTCATTATCCTTCAACAGAGGTAGAGTGTGACATGGAGCCAGATTTACAAATCATGGCCTCTCAGCCAATGTTCTCCATTTCTACTAAAATTCACACGTATAAATACATGTGGAGGATTCAAGATGGTGGGCTAGAGGAAGACGGCATCCCTAGTTGCTCTGTAGTTCAGGATTCAAGCAACAGGAGTACCGCTTCTCTGTTAGGTGGGTGAAAGAGGGATTTCACTAAAACTCAATATTGGACAGTCAGAGTGTCTTAGAGACTCAGAAATGTGGGTACATTGAACAAAGAAGGAAGAGTACATTGGAACCACACAGGTTGCAGCAGCAGCTGCAGCAGCAATAGTGGCACTGGTTAAGCACAGAGGGATGGAGGACACAGAAAGAAACACAACGGACAGATTTAGTATGGAAACACTTGAGATCACAAAAGCAGCCTATCCCTGGCTTATTTAGAGGATGTACTGTGCGCTGGTGGTTGAAAAGACCCCCATGTTCCCCAACTGACCACAGAGAGTTGAGGCAAGAGCCATCTTGACCACACCTATGACAGGGCCTCCATATAGATCACTCCAGGACACCTTGGCAAGTGAAGACTATGTCCTAAGAAGGCCCACACATAAGGATGGAAGAGAAATCCCTCCCAACAGATGCATAAAGCTCAGCACAGGAATATAAGAAATATGAAAAAAAAAAACTAACACAATACTTCCTAAAGTACATAATTTGCCAGCAAATGAGCCCCAAAATATTGAAGTAGATAAAATATTGGATAAGAAATTAAAAAGAACCACTATAAATTAATTAAAATTAATCACTATAAAATGATTAATGAATTCCAAGAGAACATAGAAAAACAACTAAATGAATTAAGGAAGTCGGTACAGACTATGAATGAGAAACTCAATAAGGAGATAGAAATGTTGAAAAAGAACCAGAGAGAAATCCTGGATATGAAAAACACAATAAACCAACAAAATGTTCAGTTGAAAGTCTTTCTAGTAGAATAGACCATGCTGAAGACAGAATCTCAGAACTGGATGGACAAAGTGGCCAACCTTGAATATTCAGACAGCAATAAAGAAGATAAAATAAGTAACCATAATCAGAATATAAAAGAACTGTGGGACAACATTAAAAGACCAAATTTAAGAATCACTGGAATTGAGGAGGGCTGTGAGATGCAGACTAATAGAATGGATAAACTCTTCAGGGAAATAATAACAGAAAAATTTCCAAACATATAAAGGTGTACACACACACACACACACACACACACACACACACACACACACGGCAATGTGTTTAAGCTGCCACCTGAGTATTTAAATCAGTCATAGACATCTTCCCCCTAATGCATCCTTATACATGTGTTTTGAATGCTATAAATGGTATTTGTGAGAAAGGAAAAATCTTCATTTACATTCACATTTACATCTGATCTAAGTATATACATCACATTATGAGTCCACTTAGAACAGAGAGACAATGCCCTTTCTTAAAGCAGCTGATGCTCTTATTTAGGTATTTGGGTTTCTATGCAACCCAACATAAAAATAGGAACCCATATCCCAGTCTGCACCTTTTTTCACTCCTCTGAAAATCTGAGTTAGGGCCTTTGCTCTCAGCCCACTATGGTTCAGCATCACAAATGGTCACTTTTTTGCTTCTTTCAGTCAAAAGGTGTCTTTTTGGCTCATCTCCCCCAAGAGGCAAGAATGTGGCTTCAGGACATGAGGGTACTGTTTTAATTTCTCATATGGCCACTGGGATAAAACAAAACAACTATCTGACATCCTTAATCTATATCTCATGTGTGAAATGGGAGTAAAACTACCCTGCTTTCCTGACCCATGATTTTCTGGTGTTTTCTTTAGGGCTCTGTTGCCTGTTGCCTCATTCTGTGCTTCACCTGTATTCCACGACACCCGGGGGGCGTTGGTGTCTGCTGTTCTGATGGAGATATGAACAATGACTGGTGCACTCCTTCCAAAGAAGAAGTCATATACCTCCAACTCCACCTGCAAGCAAACAGATGCACAAGAAACACACACTGAGCAGTTCAAGTATCGAGTACCACTAATCCTGGGGTCATACCCACAAGTGGAGGCAAAAATGGATTCTACTTTCTGCTCCTGAATCTTTCTCTTTTACCAAGTTGTGTAGCCATCACATAAAGTTAAGAAGGATTTCCATTACCCTCAGAAGGTCCTTATGCTCATCCCTGTTAAGTCTCCTCATCATCTATCGAACCCAGGTGCCAGCAATCTGCTTTCAGTCTCCATAGATTTGCCTTCTCTGGAAATTTCATTTGAATGAAGACATACAGCATGTGGACTTTCATACCTAGCTTCTTTCTCTTAATGTTTTAAGATTCATTTGTGTCACAGCATGTTGTCAGTAGTTCTTTCCTTTTAATTGCAAATAGTTCCATTGTAGGAATACATCACATTTTGTTTGCCCACCATGGACATTTATGCTCTTTCAAATTATTAGTCATTTTGTAAGAATATTCATATGAAAGTCTTTTTTCCATTATTTTTTCAGTGCTGGGAATCAAACTTAGGGCCCCACACATGCTAGGTAAATGCTCTTCCGTGGAGCTACACCCACAGCCCCTAGGTACTATTTTTTATTATTGTTTTAAATATTTTTATTTTTAATTGACACAATTATACATATACATAGGGTTTACTATGATACTGCAATGCATGTGTACAATGTGTAATGATCAGATCAGGTTTACTGTTACAAACATCACTTCAATCTATAATTTCTATGTGTTGGGAACATGCAAAATCCTCTCTACCAGAGGATTTTTCATTGGATATTGAAATATCTAATTAAATGTTGCCAACCACAGTTGACAGTCCTATTGTCTTACAGATCATTAGAGGTTATTTCTCTCAACCAACAGGATCTCTGTACCTGATATGATCCTCTTTTCTTGATCCCCCTTCTCAACTTCTGGTAACCTCTATTCTACTCTCTACTCTCTATTTCTTTTCTTTCTTTTCTTTTTTTTTTTTTTTTTTTGGATAAGCTGATTTTACTTTTTCAAACTCCAGATTTTGTTCCTTACTTTATCAGTATTTTTAAATTTTGTTCTTCATAAAATAATTTATTAATCTGAAATTAGCAAATATGTTAGAGAAATATCCCTTCATTTGCTTAGTCCAACATTAGACCACTCCAATTTTTCTCTAAGGGAGAGGCTTTAAAGCAGTGGGTCTCAACTGAGGGTGATTTTGTGGTGCCCCACCCCAGGAGATATTTGGGAACATCTAGAGGTACTTTTGTTTTCACAAATAGGTGCATGGAGTGGGGTGCTATTGGCATCTAATGGGTCAGGCCAGGGATGCCAATATCCTGCACTCACTGCAAAGTATTATCTGATCCAAAATGTCAATGGTGCTGATTTTAAGAAACCCTAAACTACAGGTGCTATCCCGCTGAATATATTTTTATATACTTTTTTTAAATTTAAGTATGGGGCTAGGATTGTGGCTCAGTGGGGCCCTGGGTTCTATCCTCAGCACCACATATAAATAGATAAATAAATAAAATAAAAAGATCTATTGACAACTAAAAAAAAAAAAAAAATTTTTTTAAAGAGTAGCTGGGCACCATGGCATATACCTGTAATCCCAGGGGCTCAGGAGATTGAGGCAGAAGGATTGCAAGTTCAAAGCCAGCCTCAGCAACAGTCAAGGTGCTGTGTAACTCAGTGAGACCCTGTCTCTAAATAAAAATACAAAATAGGGCTGGGGATGTGGCTCAGTAGTTCAGTGCCCTGAGTTCAATCCCTGGTGAGTGCACTCACCATGAAGAAAAAAATCTAAGTAACAAGATTTTTTTTTTGTTTAGTTGTGCTTATTAGTTATAAAGTTCATAACTAATAAGTAGAAGCTATATGATAAGATTTGAGCTACATGCTATGTTTATGTAGCACCACATACTAAAAAAGAAGGATGAACTATAATAGAGAATTACAAGAGACACTGTCTTATTGCTGAAGAATGTGGGGTCCATTTGAGAAGATAAGAGAAATAATTAGATAGCAACATATCCCCAAATACTGAATAACAAAAGAAACCAATTCAAGGTGCCAAAGTAATAATCTAAAAATGAAACTCAACAGGGGTACAAGTTGTCTTTTTGAAAGTTATAAATACACATTAGATTGGGCCCCAGGCCCAGGGCTTTCAGCCACATACCTGAAAACTGCATAATCTCCACTGAGAAAATTGGGAGTTGCCATCTAATAAAAAAAGAAAGAAAAAGAAAAAGAAAAAAAAAAAAAGACCACATCTGGATAGGTTTTGCTCTAAGATTACATTATTTAATGCCAGAAAATACACACAGAACACAGCCAGAATGGCAGCGCTTTGTTTGTGAGCTCAGGGTAAAACTGGATGTATAATGAAAAATTACTTCAAAACAGGGAAGGAATGAGAGGCCAGGAAATGAAACAAAATGAAGCTGCTGCAAACTATTATAAAGGGAAGAAAATAAAATCAAAGGGCAACGCACAGCTCTTACAACCTGAAGCCATTGGATTGCCCTTGAAGCTAAGTGCTAAAAATGCCTAAATTATATGGAAGACAGCCTGGTAACCCCAGGAACACTCATTTTCCTTAATAAACCTGAACTCAACAAGTCTTTCTCAACCTGCTCATTTAAATTTTCCATCCTGTCTGAATGACTTGCTGGTAGGTCTATAAGGATGTGAAGTGTTATCATGGGCAAGACAGTAACCAGCTGTTCTCAATAAGAGGAAAGGGGCTGGACCTGCAGCAAAAGGGATTTAGAACAGATAGAAGAAGGACTTCCCCATGGAGAGGATTTGATAGCAAAATTAGTTATCAGATCAGACTACAGAATCTCCTTCCCTGAGTCGAGGTTATTAATTAGAGTTAAGAACCATCATTAAAAGCTCTTACAAACAAGATAAGGTATTAATTTAAAAGTCATGAACAAACTCATCTCTAACTTCAGCGGTCTATATAATGCAAGAAGGCTGTAGAGGGACACCAAGTTCTCAAACTGGAGAGCCCTGGGGGAGATGTGGCCTTCAGAAAGACTTTGTGATTGGCAAAATATGTTTTACAATTTTTATGTTTTCTATATTTAAAAGGTGAAAATATTTTTACCAGAAGATGTAGATTTCCATCTTCTCTGGACAGATAAGAACTGTGGTGACAAACAAGGGGCCCATGTGGCTCATACATGGCAGCAACCAGTTCGAGCTGAGTTGCAGCTGCTTACCCAGGGACCAGCTCTCTCTTCAGCTGCCCACCACCATGTCTCTCTGGGCTTATCTGCTCATTTACATCACCTGACCGGCTCTTCCTGGCATTTAGTCTGCATCCTGAGTTACAGTGATGATTGTCTACTGAAGCAAAGAATGTATCAACACACCAGAGGATTAACAGAAATGGCCTCTTTTTTGGAGGTGAAGGGTTACTAGGGAGTGAACCCAGGGCACTTACCCATTGAGCCACATCCCCAGCCCTTTTCAGTTTTTGAGACCGAGTCTTGCTAAGTTGCTTAGAGCCTTGTTATGTTGTTGTTGAGGCTGGCTTTGAACCTGCAATCCTCCTGCCTCAGCCTCCCAAGCCTCTAGGATTACAGGTGTGTGCCACTTCATCCAGCCAGAAATGGCCTCTTAAATAACTGAATAAAAATGAGGGGCTGGGGTTGTAGCTCTGTGGTAGAGCGCTTGCCTCTCACACATGAGGTCCTAGGTTCAATGCTTAGCACCACATGAAAATAAATAAATAAAAATAAAATAGGGGCTGGGGGTTGTGGCTCAGTGGTAGAGCGCTAGCCTAACGTGCACAGCCCAGGTTTGATCCTCAGCACCATGTAAAAATAAAGGCATTGTGTACAACCAAAGCAAATAAATAAATATTTAAAAAAATATATATAGAATGAGGCTGGAGACTCATCCTCTCTTCTTTCTTACCTCGTAACTTCTCCTCTCAGAATGGCTGCTGTTAGGAGGCTGATAGGCAATCTGCATGTCGCTGAGGTCCTTCCAGGTGAATGAGGAGACCGGTCTAGTGTGATCCAACAGGTGAGTCATGTAGCCCTGGAGTGGGGCTTTAGTAATGTTGAACACCAGCAAGGGTTTGGGGGTCTCATCCTCTTCACAGTCCAGAACTGATGTAGTCAAAGAGGTTAGGATGAACTGATCCACTTCAAGAATAAACATGGCCATGAATGCAGCCCTTGGAATCTGATTTGGAATGCCAGCTCTGATATAGACGGGCAACCACGCACTCTCTGACTTTTGAAGGAGAAGGAAAATAGAAAGGGGAAAATCATATGAATAGAGCTATAATGCACAGGATTAATGGCATGATATGGAATAAAGCTGCAGCCCAGAGGATACATCCAGCTGTGATTGGAAACATGGCTGCACATTAGGATCACCTGGGGAGTTTTAACACCTGACAACTGGAATCCACCTCCTAAGGTTCTCACTTAATTGTTCCAAGGAGGGGACTAGAAAAGTGGTATTTGGTATTTTTAGAGCTCCCCAGTGAGTCCGATATGCATCCAGGGTTAAGAAGGGAACACCTATTTTGGTATCAGAAATAACTGTGCTTATGATTCCATCCCCTGCACTTACAATTTGTGTGACTTTAGACAAGTTATCTAACTCCCAAGTCTCATTTTTCTCTCATCTATAATTGGGAATTCTATACTCCCAAGTATCAAGTGAGGACTAAATGAAATAGCCACAGCAAAGCACTTGGCAGTGTCTGGCGCACACACCAACTTCTCTGGCCACCCTGCCCACCTCCTGACACATGGTTTTAAGGGGGTCAGGGGGAGGATGAACTTTGTAACTCTGTACTAGTGCAAATGAAGGACGATCACTCTGTTGTTTAGTAGCAAATGAACACTCGAACTAGAAAAGCATCTCAAAAATTGGGAGCTATGGCTGGGTGTAGTGGTACATGCCTGTAATCCCAGTGACTCAGGAGGCTGAGTCAGGAGGATCACAAGTTCAAAGCCAGCCTCAGCAATGGCGAGGTGCTTAGCAACTCAGTGAGACCCTGTCTCTAAATAAAAATACAAAATAGGGCTGGGGATGTGGCTCAGTGGTTGAGTGCCCCCGAGTTCAAACCCTGGTACCAAAAAAAAAAAAAAAATAAAAAAAAAAAAAAAAAAAAAAGTGAGCTACAAGTTAGAGAGCTTTCAAAAGAAACCATACAATGACATCATAGAATCTGCAGTCTCAATGCACACTCTGGGTAGGAAGAGTCCTCACAGCAGTAGATGCTGGCTGTCACAGAATGTGATGGGTCCCACTGTTGGCAGAACCAGGCTCAATTAGCCGGTGTCATGCTGCTGGACACTGGCTACTGGACTAGGAGTGGTTGTCTAAATGCAACACAAAGTTAAAAAATCCTTGGCTCAATCTCAAATGACATTCCAATAAAAGGGACATCAGACTTCAAAGTGAGTTTGAGACAGATCACATATTCAAAATTTACTTAGCAAATTGTCCAGAAACAGTTCTAGACTCCAAGACTCTCTCCTCTGCTATAAGAATACATTAAAGTTGAGCAGGGGTTGTAGCTCAGTGGTAGAGCACTTGCCTCACATGTGTGAGGCACTGGGTTCGATCCTCAGCACACATAAAAAATAAATAAATAAACAAATAAAATAAAGATTTAAAAAAAAAAGAATACATAAAAGTTTAGAGAGGTATGAGACAGAGATGCATTTGGACAGAGGAGCTCTGTGCTGTGTGGAGTCACTTTCCCCATCCCACACCACACACCATTCAAGGCAGGAAGGATGGGTCAACGGCACATCCCTTGTCTCAGGTGTCAGGAGAGAAGTTTCCTTGAGACAGCCTTTAAGTGTGCTCTATAGGTGGGGCACACAGAGGGAAATTCTGAGCTCATACCTGAGCAAGTGCAGAGGCCAGCAGAACAATAGTGACGGTGCTGGAAGCAGCCTGTCATTTTTTGTGGCAAAGAGATTCAAGTATCTACTCTTCATGTGCCATGGGAAAAATATTATTTGAAGATGCGTAGTATGAAAAGTCAAGAAATGATTTAAAAGGACCAATGCTATATACTGAGACCAATTAAGTCTAAAGTCTAAATAAATGTTATTTTAAATGTTAATTAAAATGGATGCCAATGTCAAAAATGCTTACTTCCAGATGTGGGCCACATGGGACAGAGGGCTGATTGGGGGTCATCCTGGACCCTGATCTTTAGGGACCACCCTTCAGAGGCCAAAAGTCTAGCAGCATAAAGCTAGAGATAGGAATCACATCTAGGGACTGCTGGAAATTTTACAAATGACCTCAGGCTAGAAATGCATCCTCTAAGAGAGTTAGAAGGAGAGACCCCTATGACAGAGCTGTCCAGAGAAACCATGAACTTGCTCCCGAGACAATGAAGCAGCTTGAAACATCTGCCAGGCTCACAGAAGATGAAACCATACTCCACCAGTGCCTGAGAAAACAAGGCCTCTCTCTCTAACAGCCCCCAAAAGCACCAGCCCAAAAGTTCAGAAACTAGCCAGCAAAGCTTGGAAGAGGAGAGAATTGCAAGAAAGAATCGGAGAAGACAACCCCTCCTCTTCCCACTGCATGGCAACACAGGCAAATGAATGACATCCTGAGACATAGAGATTCAAGTATCTATTCTTCATGTGCCATGGGAAAAAATATTATTAGAAGATGCATAGTATGAAAAGTCAAGAAATGATTTCAAAGGACCAATGCTATACACTGAGACCAATTAATTAAGTCTAAAGTCTAAATGTTATTTTAAAATGTTAATTTAAATGGATACCAATGTCAAAAAATGCTTACTTAAAAGATAGATTATGTAAGAAATAATAAGGTATCACAACCATAAATTAGAACAGAAATTGCAAATTATGTAAACAAAGCCTGGGAATTGGGCAATTGCCAAGAGAGAGGATCAACTACATCCATCCTCAGCATGCCTAGGAAGGAGCCAAGAGACCCCATAAAATATAAAATGAGATAAAGGACTTCTAAGCAAGTAAAGATAAAGGCAAAGAAAGTATAACCTTTTTTTTTTTTTTTTTTGGTGTGTGTGTGGGGGGGGTGCTGGGGATCGTACCTAGGGCCTTATGCATGTGAGGCAAGCACCCCACCAACTGAGTTATTTCCCCATCCTATAACCTATTTTGCAAGACAAATATTTGTGTATCTGTAGCTCTGGAGATGGAACTCAGGGCCTTGTACATACTGAAAAGGAAAATGTTTTCAATTAGCAAGCAGGCATAAAACAAGAAAGTAAGAAACACATGTATCCATTATTGCCACAAATGTAAATAGTTTGTATTTCCTTATTTGAGAAAATTCCTCTGAAATTCAGTGAAAATGCTTAATTCAATGTACCTTATAGAAAGGAACTGAAAGTTACACTGAAAGATCAAAAGTGAAAGGATGATCCAAACATATCACATTAAGGGGAAAAATCAGAGTGACCACATTAATTTCAAATAAAGATAATCTTAAGGCAAGAAGCATTGAAAAAGTCAATGTGGGTTGTTAAGATGGATAAAACATGCAAGGCAAAGATGCTTGTAAGCAATATTATATTTAATATGTTCCAGTCAAACCTGTGGGGAATGGAGTTGAAGAGGAAAAAGTACAGGAAAAGAACAAAATTATCACCATTTGTGAAAGATGTAATTATGGTCTTTGAAAGCTCAAAGAATTGGGAAAAAAAATCTTTAAATAATTGAATTCAGGAAAGAAGCCAAATAAATGAAAATGATACCAAAAAATAGCTTTCCTGTTTATCATCAATAACCAATGGGAAGATATCATGGGGGTGGAATTCTATTCATAACAGTTTCACAAAAATAAACTGCCTAAGACTGGGCTTAATTTGTGTGCTCAACTTACATGAAGGAAACTACAAACGTTATAGAAACTTATAACATTTGCCCAGATGAAGTGAGATACCTTATTTCTGGACAAGAAGAGTCAATATGCTAAATGCCCTAATAGTCTAACTTTGCCTCAAAGAGTTTATAGTTTTAATCCAATACTGATAAAATCCTTAGGGCTTTAAAAACAACTAACATAAATAATTTAATTGTTTATCTGAGACTAAAAATAGGGAGAAATGGCTTTAAAGAGGAGCAGTGAGGAAGAGCTTGACAGAAGCATGTTAAGATATGTCACAGACCACATATATAGGATGATGTGGTACCAGCCTGACAATAAGTAGGTACACCTAAAGAGCAAAAGAGCCATCCTTGAAACAGCATTCACTATATCTCACTACCCAACAGAAGAATCGTTAAAATCAATGGGAAGTAAGGTGATTGTAAGTAGTGTAGGAAATTTTGCTACTGGAAGAAAAATTGTTCCTTGTATTTCACCATATAATAAAATTTATCTCAGATAAGTCAAAAGGCAAATGTGAAGAGAAAGATCTTTAAAAAGGTAGAAGAAATTATGGGTGAATGTTCATATAGTTACTTTAAGAGGATGAACTCTACAATCATAAAAAATAATAAAAGAACAATGTACAAAACTTCATGTGTAGTATAAATTCAATTTCATAAAACCAGCTCTGGTACGTGCACCTCCCCTCTGGGTATGTCACTGTGTGTAATATGGTAGCAAAACAGCTCATTTTATTTTCTTCTTTCTTTGTTCTGTTTTTTAATATTCTCAGCAGTGAGCATATTCATCTTCAGAAATGGATATGCTGTGACAAACCAAATTGACTATGGAATAGGTTAATGCTAAATAAAGCATGGAGGTCATTCAAAGGATAACCTCCCAATGAAACAGATCTAAAAATATATTAAAACCCTAACTCATTAGACTGAGAAAAAGAAAAAAGAAAAATCAGCTGGAAAGAAAAATGTCTCTACGTTTTTAAATGAAGATGAGAAATCATTGAAAAGGAAAGGTGTTTGTGTCAAAACAAACAGAAAACATCTAGACCTAGAGTTTTGATCCTGGTCCAGCCATAAAACAGGCGTGTATGTGTGGGCCAGGTACATGATTTATCTGGGTCACCACTGCCAAATATGGGGGCTTGGACTCAACCAATTATTTCCAAACCTGACTTATCCTAAATTTTTTACTCAGCGCCTTTTTAAACTAGCAAAATATAAATATGCTTAATATGGATCTGGCTTTGTGCCAAGCACAAATATGGTTTTATTTATAAATATGGTTTATTGTCTTGTTTAATCCTCTAGTTTCTCTACGAAGGAGGTACTATTATCCTCATTTTAAGGGGAAGAAAATGAAACACGAAGTCCAAAGTCACGTGGATAGGTAAGCAGGCATTTGAACCTAGGCAAGCTGGGCCAGTGTTCAGATATTAGACTCAGAAATCCATCCTTTAAAAGCTCCCAATAAAACAGACCAGACTACCTTGAAGTGTTTTTTTCCAGATCTTAAATCTAAAATTCCATAATCTTCTTTTGTCATGTCTTTATTACTCTTTGAATTATCAATTCCATGGGGTAATAATGTTCACTATTTCACTGAGCCTCTTAAGACAGATCCTAATGGGAAGGCAGATTGTAAAAATGGAAGTCTTTCCAGATGTCATCCTGGATCGTCTTACACCAGCACAAACCGAGCTTTTTAAGCAGGTGTGCTCTTACCCCCAGTTTCCCAAATAAGCAGACTGTAGAGTAACAAGCATGTTAAATATCTCATAAAAGCTGATTCCACTTTCAGTCGTCATTTCAGTGTGAAGAAATCAAGAAGAGGTGAGGCAAGAGAAATTAAGAAAGTTGGAAGATGGAAAAAGCCTTGGGAGACAGGCTGGGATGACCTGGCCCTCTGTCCTGAGGTCTGAAAGAGTGAAAATGAGATCCTCGGTCACAACCATGAAAATGGGGCTGAGGTCCTCCTCCCTCCTGGTTGCCTGTGGGTTTGCACAGTGGAGACGCTGATGTCAAGGAGAAAAGGAAACATCAAAGAGAAGGTGCCACAGAGGGCCAACCAACAGGTTGAAAAATGTTGGAAGGGCCTAGGGGGTGCAGTGCAGTGACAGAGTGCATGCTTAGCACGTGCAAGGCCCCGGGTTCAATCCCCAGCACCAGAGTGAGGGGCGGGGGAAGTACTGCTGGTAAAGAGCAAAAATGATTGTTAACACGTAACCAGCCCCAGTCCTTTCCAAGCTGCCTGAATGATGGAGAATCAGAGAGGGAAATTAGCTAATATTATATGCAAAAACTATCACTTTAAACACTTGCTGGCAGAACAAACAGGCCTGCAGTTCCATTGAGATGCCAGGCAGTGCTACCCTTCAGGGCCCAGGAACTCTTCCTGGACTGGGAGGTGGCATGAGCACCCCTGTGCAATTGGCTGTCTCCCTGTGGATCAGCCAGGACATCAACATATAACTCCACTGTACCTTGTATATGATTTCACTCCTGCTATCTGTGAGGTCCAGCTGGATGGGGATATAATCAATGTTGGGAGAAGGGGGTTGCATATGTTGATAACGAAGCCCCATCAGCAGGAACTCCTCACAGCTCACTTTGAGACTTGCTATTTTCTTCAATTCCAGAGTACAGCTTCCGCCTGGACACTTCAGTTCTGTTCCCAGTTCTGGAATGCACAAACGCTGCATTAAGATAGCCACTTGAACACTGCAGGTGTAAAAATAAAACCCAATCCTCCCGCCTTTGGATAATTATTCATTCTTATGGACCCCAGGAATACTCAGATGTACCTTCCAATCCCTTCCCAGTGTTGGCATTATTCTGAAAGCTTATAATTTCCTTCAGTGAAAGGAACAGTTGACTAGTTCTCTTGCCCACCCAAAGTTAGACTGAGGGGGGGGGGGGGGGGGAACATGTTTTCTGGTGCTTGAATGTCTCTAACAGGCCAGTGGCTCACTGTAGCTCCCACTGTTTAGCTCTCATCTTGTCTTGAGAGCATGCAGTCTCTGCTAAACTCTTCTACTCACCAAAATTCTCTCCCCATGGTGCTCATCACACACTCAAATCCTGCATGTACTTCTCAGTCCTCTTTTTTCCAAACCTCCCCTTAAATACTCAGTGACTGTCGGGACCTTACGCTGTCTGCCAAGGGGATGGAAAAGCTCTGGCTTTCTGGCTGCTTGCCACATTACCACACCCTGCTACAGGACATAGGCTAAGCAGGGGGCATGGCTGTGAGAACTGAAACCACCCCAAGGATAGGCCAATGGCTCCGCCAATGGCATCCGCCCATGCTCCTTATGTGTCCCTATGATCTTTCTGCTGATTGGCCCATGTCCTCTATAAGACTGTTCAACTTCCTCAATAAACCGAGTTCCTGCACTGACCGGTGACCAGGCTCCCTGGTATGTTCCTGGGCCTTCTAAAGGCGGGGGAGGGAATATTGGCGGCCTTTACTTTCCCAATCTAGTCTCCTCGTTGAGGTAGGCCCCTATGGCCTCTTTTGCTAGACAGAAGAGGTCCATCCCGGGTATGGGGGTGCTAAAGACCTCAACCCCTTATATTATCCCGACAAGTGACCACCTCAACCAACCTATGCTATCTTACCAAAAACCATAACTCTCTCTCCAGTAGTCTTCATGTCTCTACCCAACTGCATTTTTGTTGGGTGTATGATACTCACAGGCTACTTATTTTTTGAGTTTCATTTCCATGTTGTACAAAATAGATACTCCATTTTATAGACTGGTGGTTGTGAAGATGAAATGAGATGATTTATGTTCAAATATATCTTAAGTGGTAAACTTCTGTCCAAATGCAAGGTATTACTACAAGTATGATTATTTCTTATATTTCTTGTTGTTCTCATAGTTCCTAAGACATTATTATGCATATAGGAAGTATCCAATGTATTGATTGAATGAATAATGGAAGGAACCTTATTCATTAATGCTTCCTAATTTAAACCATGCTACCTACCAGATCTACTTCAAGCTAGATCACAATCCAATAATATTTAATGAAGTATAAATAAACCACTCTTACGGCTGCTGCCATTGCTATTACTGTAACAATTGAGGATTGATGAGGACTTCCTAAGAGGCAGCCACTGTGTTAAGTCCATTGTGTGTGTGATCTCCTTTATGCCCATCCTTATTTAACCCTATGGAGCAGCCATTATCTTTTCCCATCTCCCAGAGGCTTAGACAGAAGATTCATAACTAAAATGACACAGGGAATGAATAGCAGAAGGAGTTTTCAAATCCAGGTCTTTTCCGATTCCAAAATCCATGGCTCTTAATGACTAACCTACTTTTTTTTTTCAAGATGCTAAAATTATATTAAGAAGAACTATTTGTCATAATGGAAGGTGACCATTTATGGATATTTTTTTCAGTTTTAGTAATATCCAGATAAATACTGAAAGTTATCATACGGGACTCAGGAAAAAAACTGTGTGGCTGATCTCCACGGGGTCCTTCAGGGCCAGGCTCCACCACAACCATCTGGCCATGAGCTGGCAGCCTAGTTCTTAAAGGGTCCAGTTTGACAGTACACTCCAGGCCCGCCATCCTCTGATAGTCGAAGCTGAGCAGGTTCTTATCAATCGCTCGGGACAGGCCGTAGAATTCAGACACCTCCAGCACATTGCTACTCATGTGGATAATGTGACAGTCTGGCTCCATGAGATGGACCCGCAGGGTAAAGGTTTCAGTGAAGGTGTCTGTCTCAGTGAATCTGTGGCGAGGACAAAGCAAAGGAAATAAATATGAGTAATCAGACACTTCTGATACGGGGGCACTTAGCTTGAAGCTTAAAACGTGGCCTTCTTTTTTTTTTAATTTTTTATTTGTTTTAATTAGTTGTACATGACAGTAGAATGCATTTATGCACTGTGATATATCATACATAGATGGGATACAATTTCTCATTTTTCTAAGTGTACATGTTGCAGAATCATCTTGGTCATGTAGTCACATATATACATGCAGTAAAAACAAACAAACAAAAAAAACCCTGGCCTTCACAAATTTGTGCATCATGTGGAGTTTTGATTTTATTTCCTGCTCTCCTCTCAAACTCTCGCGTCTCATCCCTTCTCTTTACTTTGGTGTCAATGCTTTTCCTGCCACTCCTTCCTCCAACCATTTTCTTTCAATGCCTACTCTCAAGCTCGTCATCCATACTGACAGTTAAGGACTGCTGAGACCTCGGAGTCTCACCTCCAACAGATGTAATTTAGGGATGTAAAGCCTATATTCTTTGTAGATTGAATTTTAATTCAGGAGTGAAGGGGCAAGGAGTTTCTGAAGTATCAAGGCCCTTTTGTTCTTCACAAATACCACAAAATGGGTAGTCCTTCGGGTCTGCTTTCCATGTAAATCATATCGGCAATGGTTACTTCCACTACTTCCATCCTCTTATTGACTCTGTTCTCGGGGTATCTGCAGAGGCTCATAGAGATGTGTTGTCATGTTTTGTTGTTGTTGTTATTGTTTGTTTTGTTTTTCGAGAGTTGGAAATTAGTGAGTGATATATTTGCATTAATAATTCAGCTCTTCATTGATATGCTTTTATTGCAACCCATAACACACTAAACTCTTTACGCTGAACTCCTTACCACCATATCTTTTTCAGTGCTTAGAAGAACCTATTGCAGACAATGTCAATCTTACTTTGCAATGATGAAACTGAGGCATGGAGAGATCAAATCACTTGCCAAAGGGGCTAGAAAGAGGGAGGAGGGAAATAAACATGCTCCTTGATCCTCTGCTCCCAAGTGTTCTGAATATTCTATTTCAAATGTCATCAAACAACAAGCAGTGGCAGCCTTCCTGTGTGTACTTCACCAATCTTCTTCCCCCAGGGAAACTCAAGGAAGGAGTAGGAGCAGCTAGAATTCATCCGCCTTTCAGCCCTTCCCAGCAGGATCTTTGAAGTCTGTCTTTTAACACTACAATCTTGGAAAGCCTTGCAAGCTGATTTTTAGCTTTATAAAGAAAGTGGGTGCCACTTGATTTTCTGAGCACAGTATTTTGCCCTTTTTCAAGCCACATGTGGCTATGCATTCTAATAATTTGCCCATCTTTGGCATCTGACCATGAGCACCAAGAGTTTGTGCATCTTCATCCTTGAGTTTCCTGTGCTCTGTGTGGACCCTGATCTATAGTAGGTGGTCATAAATGCTGTAGAATGATTCACTGTTCCAATGTGTTCTTCAAAACTCTACTGCATTGTTCTAGTGCTTACAATAAATTCATACCAACCTATTTTAACCAACCACTCTTAAGAACAAAAAAAAAGACAAGTAAAAACCTATATAAAGGCCTATTCCACCTACACTGTCCTCACCTGCTTCTATGAAATCTGAAATGCTATAACCATAACCTTAAAATTAATTTTTATTGATATAATTCACATATCATGAAATTCATTCTTTTAAAGGGTACAACTCAATGATTTTTAATATATTCATAAAGTTATATAAATATCTCAACTATCTAATTCCATAATACTTTCATTACCCCAAAAAGATACCCATACCCATGTAGTCACTCCCCAATGGCCCCTAACCCAGCCTCTGGCAACCACTAATCTATTGTTTCAATGAATTTGTCTATTTTGGACATTTCATATAAATGAAACCATACAATATTTGTTCTTTCGTGTCTGGCTTCTTTCACTTAGCATAATGTTTTCAAAGATCATCCAAGTTGTCACATGAATCCATGCTTCATTCCTTTTTATGTCTGAATAATATTCTATTATGTGGATATACCATTATCAGTTGAATTGGTACAACTTTTTGGCTATTATGAATAATGCTGTAATGAACATCCCTGTACAAGTGTTTGTACAAACATAGGCTTTTATTTCTCTCATGTATATACCTAGAAGGGAAATTACTGGGTCATATGATCACTCTCATATGTTTATAATTGATTTTAAGCAAATTTGAATTATTTAATGTTTAAAAATGGAAGATATTAGCCGGGCGCGGTGGCGCACGCCTGTAATCCCAGCACTTTGGGAGGCTGAGGCAGGAGGATCGTGAGTTCAAAGCCAGCCTCAGCAATGGCGAGGCACTTAGCAACTCAGTGAGACCCTGTCTCTAAAATAAAAAAAAAATACAAAAAAAAAAGGGCTGGGGATGTGGCCCAGTGGTCGAGTGCCGCTGAGTTCAATCCCCAGTACCAAAAAAAAAAAAAAAAAAAAAAAGGAAGATATTGCATTTCCTAAACTGAACAGCTAGTAATCAAAAACATTTTTTTTTTTTTCATTCAACTTTGGAGCATATTTTCTGATTCTCATGAAGAATTTGCCATTTGTAACTTCTTTTTCTTATTACAGGTGATGGGTTAGGATACCAGACATACTTGTATAAGAACACTAAGTGGAAACAAGATGGAGTTGGTAATTTGTAGAAGAGCCCCAAGAAGATAATTCAAATGAAGATAGCTGAAAATTGGCCACAATTCTTGCCTTACTTACCCACTCAGGCCTCCAATTTCTATTGATTACTTTCTTGTTCGGAATCTATTAACTCCCCTCATAATAATATATAGCCACAGAAAAAGCCCTGAGGAGTGAGCAGAATGGTTGTCTGGCAACACATAAGCGGAGCTCCTACTCCACTCACCTGTAAAGTCGAAGCTTCACTGTGTCTTCATCAAGAATCGGGCAACCGTTGTGAACATACCTGACTTCATTAGGAAGGAAATGGCAGTCAAAGACCTAGTACACGTGAAAAATGGGTAAACATCCATGAGAAAATTGGTACAAAATTTTATTTTTCCAGATCTCAAGTACTTCCTAGAAGTGGTGTGCACACTTGTGTGTGTGTGTTTGCACATTTTAACTACCATCTCTGTCCTCCCCGTGCCCACTTACCATACAGTTGAGTCTTGTGAATATCTAAATTTAAAAAATCCAAGCAGATCAAGCAAGTAAATTAAGGGTAATTACGGCTCTAAATGGCTAGCTTTTTGCAGACTTTTAAAATATGGTTCCATTTATCAAAACTTCTATTTACTCCCTTCAGGGGTTTCTAGCAATTGAGTTGGACTGGTCTTTCTGTGTGTCTGTATGAAAAGGCAAGCATTAACCCCCCGCACCAACAAGCAGCATTTGTTCTGTATATACGTGTTCTCCTGTTATTTCTTTCTTTTCCAAATAGCATCTTTACATTCAAAGAGGAAGCCACTGTCAGGGGATGCTATTGTGGTTGATCAGAGTCAAACATGAGCCACAATTGTTTCTTATATACTTTCAAAAGACAGCTTTTATAATTATGTAATAGCAGAAATGGATGATGAGACATAGACTTCTAAAGGCAACTTCTATTCAAATAAAGATAATTAACCACATCACTTCATTCAAAATGATTTAGGAAATGGCTGTTTGGGGGGAATCCTAGTTTTGAAAGAAAAGTCTTCTCTTTCAGACTCAGCATGACCTCCATTCTGCCCAATCTGAGTTGGTAGAAGGCTGAGAAATATCCTGGAGGTATTTGCACATCTTCACTGTGGAGCTGATGGCATCTAGTCTTTACCTTTTTCAGTCTCAACCACTTTCAGACAACAGAATCCACCCTGAGAAGACATTATTCCTAATACAAATGACTTTCTTGTCTTACAGATATCACTGGTTCCCCTCTTCATTTGATAACTAGGAAGGAGATAAAGGGAAGCCCTTCCCCACTCCATTGACAAATAGTCTTGGTAATAAAGAGACAATCTGCTTTGTTAAAAGAAACATCTGTTTAATGTTTCGTAATATGTTTTCCTTTTATAAAAGGCGACAACCATAATTGTCCATAAATTTACTAACTAAAACAAAGGAGAGCTAAATCCTTTTCTAATTACTGTCTAGCTTTTTTTTTTTTCCACTTCAACTGCTTTTCAATTACAATTTATAATTAAATTGTCACACATTCCTAACTCATTACTCACTTTAACGACAGTAAACTAGTTCAAACTAGAGATATTTTCTTACTGCTTTGTTTCCCATTCAAAAAAGCAAGCTCAGCGCTAAACTGAGGTGCTTTTCCATCCAGGAAACTTCTTGCTCTGAGAGGTCAGGTGTCAGAAGTGCTGTGTGAGGTTGTTTTGTCCTAAAGCAGGATGACGACACATCGCCATCGACCTTGTCTAATTGACTCTATCAAGGGGGTTATCTCAACAGAAGGCACTGGCATGCACCCACTAAAGTCCCTTTCCAAATATCCAGTAGGAAAATGAACCTGTTGGTTCTAAGACAAACTTCAGTAATGAAATGAAAACACTAATTGAACAGATGTTAAGCAAAACATTTTCTGTGCAAATCACATGAAACTGTTCATTACACAGCAGGGTGTTGTTAATACAGTCGTCTTGCTAGAAATGGGTTCACATAAGCCTAGCTTTAAGCTTAATATTAAGCTCTATTAAAGAATAATGTTTAGGGTTGGTGTTGTAGCTCAGTGGTAGAGCACTTGCCTTGCATATATGAGGCACTGAGTTTGATCCTCAGCACCACATTAAAAAAAATAAAGCAAAATAAAGTTTTAAAAAGTAATGTTTTTATATATATATGTGTGTGTGTGTGTGAATAATATATATAATAAATATTATATATGAAAAAGTAATGTTTTATATATGTATGAATAATATATATATGTATATATATATAATGTTTAGGCTGTGTGTGTGTGTGTGTGTGTGTGTGTGTGCGCGTAAACTTGGCTATGCTTAATTTCAAAAACTCTGTAAGGAATTAATCCCCAGAGAGAGCTGAACCAGCCTGGGTTAAAAACCAAGCACAAACTCCCCTCAACTCAGACTTTACATGGAAATCTAGTTTTTTATTGAACTTATAAGAAATTTTTAAAATATGTGGGTGGAGAAACTGTTTTCTTACTATATAAAATTTTCTATGGCACAAAGTTTTGCTATTTGGTAAACTGGTGATGAGACTCCACGTTTTAATGTATTCCTGTACAAAAGAATAATTTTTTTTTTTTTTTGTACCTGGGATTTAACCCAGGGGCACTTCATCACTGAGCTATATCCCTGTCCTTTCTTAGTTTTTTATTTTGAGACAGAGTCTCACTAAGTTGCTTAGGGTCTCAATAGGTTGCTGAGGCTGGCCTTGAACTTGTGATCCTCCTGCCTTAGCTTCCTGAGTCATTGGTATCATAGAATCAACTTTGGAAGATCAAAATCATATATCTAATTTAGATTATATAAATCAGCTTGAGATGTCATATACACACACTGAACATTCAGAACTTAATAATACTTTTTTAACACGAGCAACAGCACACTAAGGGATCAATAACACTTTTTTTTTTAAGTTGTCAATGGACCTTTATTTTATTTCTTTATATGTGGTGCTGAGAATTGAACCAGGGCCTCACACACGTTAGGCAAGTGCTCATACCACTGAGCCCCAGCCCCAGCCCTCAATAATACTTTTTTTAAATGAGAACCAGAAACTAAAGGATCAGTGTAGTTTTGGATATTTCCAAGCAGTCAAGAATTTCCTAAATTGGCCAAGGCGTTTTGTTATTTCTGCTCCAGATTACCTATCTAGTAACTAGAGTTTTGCCCTGAAATCTGAAAGTCTGAACTAGAGATGACTCCGAGGTCTAGTCCAACCCTTCGTCCTTGTGACCACATAGGATTCTTATCTAGTTCTCACCACCTGGCTCCCTTTCTGCTCCCCTGTGCCTCAGCACCAAAGAAGCAGAATCATTAAAACTTCACTATCCCGGAGATGACTTTGTTATTCTCAGAGAGAGTGCCACAGTGTTAAGGAGTCTTAGGTTACCTGGGGTGGGAAGAGGACTGGCCTCAGAGGCTACTACCTAGTAACAGATCCTCTCCAATTGCCTTCAAGGAGGAGAAACTGGTGATGACAGGGCTTTTTCCTGCTTGCACCAGACATCAGCTTAGACAGCTTGCCCCTGGCTGGCTCTCGGTGGGAATTTACTTCTCTCTCCCACAAAATAACATCATTTCTAAGTAAGTGTTGGACCCTTTTTAAAAACTATATTTATTAGAAAGGGTACCAAATTATCAATTGATCATCTTTATAAGGTTCCCATATATGTATTCAGACTGCACTGGGTCCATGCCTTATCAAGATCAAGGTGCCATCCTGCTGCTCCTCAATTCTTACACTTGGCTTTTGCCCCAGTCCCTGCAGTTGCTCTGTATTGCCTGCTGCTGAGTAATACAGAGAGAAGTTGAAACTACCAAATACTACCAAACACTCGGGAATACAATGTCTCCATAATTATGGACATAATTGTATCCTATTAAGATCCCACCCAAAGTTCTTTGACTGACAAAAGAAAATCTCAAAGGAAGCTGGTGGGAGACATTTAGTTACTATCACATCAGGTATACCCCCATTGTGAGACTCCCTTCCATAGAATTCATATATTTCCAAATTGGCCTATAACTTTAAGTGCGGTAAATGAAATGCCTAGAGATAACAATTTGAGCTATCATCTAGTTAAGCCTCTTTATTCCATCTCTGCAACATCTAGTACTGTGAATAACTTCATGGACTCATTTCTGAAGCCAAACGAAGAGGAAATCATGTTCATGGTTCAGCAATTGGAATTCATGCATTTTTCCAAAAGCACCAGCAGTATATTCTCAAGATTGTTTGTATTGGGAGAAAGTTAAGTCACAGCAGGATCAAGTGATAGAATCAAAAGTCATTTTCTATTACATAGAGGGGTCAACTCCTACTTTAAGCAAAGACAATATAGGAAAATAAAGGTTTAGAAGGGAATTCTTCACCCTACAAAAGAAGTGACTATAGAGCCAGGCATAGTGGTACACACCTGGAATCCCAGTGACTAAGAAGGGCTGAGGCAGGAGGATCACAAGTTCAAAGCCAGCCTCAGCAACTTAGCAAGATTCTATCTCAAAAAACAAATTAATAAATACAAGTTACATGACTGGGGGATATGGCTCAGTGGTAAAGCACTCCTGGGTTCAATCCCCACATGCACACACACACCCCCAAGAAGTGACCATAGAATACCCTTAAATAAAAAGGTCTCCTTTTGATTAAAGGGGGAAACATTATGCAGACATTTTTGATAAACTGAATATTTAGTTCTCCAGCTCTCTTTTCTACTTCACTTCCCTTACTCAAGTGAGTAAGTAATATTAATAAATGAAAATGTCTTCAGGTTTTACGTTTACTGTTCTGAGGTTACAAGTATGTCCTAAAATGTTCTTGAGATCTTATTTTTTTATCAAAAGACACCCTGACTACTGGCAATGGGGGAGGTAATTTGGGGCAGGAAGAATTCTCTAAAGACAGATCATAGCACACCCTGCAAGTGACTGCCCACCTCAACCTTTAAAGGCTGCCTCATTCATATTTATATCCCCCCCCCCATAGACTGGCAATATACTAAAATGAGATATCTGTACTTCTTTTACATTATGCTTTTCCCTGGATGATTAACTACTCTATAAGCTCAAGCAGCTGGTAAGATGTACAAGAGTTCTCTTCAATACAAGAAGAGAAATTGGAAAGCCTTGTTGATATAGCGCATTATTAAGAAAAAAATGCAAGCATCCATATTAGTTTGAGCCTGACCTCCTCCACAGGTGTTAGCATAATTAAGAGTAAACCCTGTCAGTGGCAGACTTATCTAGAATCATTCAAGGACATTAAAAAGCAGCTTCCACCTCACATAGAAAAACAGTACAACACTGTGCCTGTGAACTTCAACCCCACCATTTCAAATGTGAACTTCTTCACAGTACTCACCTTTGATGACTAGACAGAAGAACTTTGACCTCCCTCTTTCGCCCCCTCCTGCACACACTCTTGTACACTCAAATTCATACATGCTACTGAACAGAGACTCTCAGGCGTGACCCACCTGTGGTGTGAGTTTCCCTACCCTCTGGGTTATCGGCTCATTCATCACAACTTCCACTTTGCAGGCATCTTTCTCTTTGGGGATGGCAAACTTCAGGTCATCTTCTGACAGGAAGGCAGAGCTTCCCTTCATCACCCTCATCCCATGGTTCAGGATGATGAAGGTGGGGCTGGCCCGGTCCAGGAGTAGCAGAAGCAGGAGGGCACTGGGACCACCCCAGCCTAGGGAGCTCATGCTGATAGGGGTCAACTCGCTTCTGGCCATCACAAAATTCCTTCAACAAAGGAGGGCTTCGGCACTTCCTCCCACAGCTCGGGTCACAGTCCAAGGGGCAGGGCGAGGGGTCCCAACAGTGTGTCCCGAGATCTTAACATGCTCCTTTCATTCCAGACTCACACAAGGACGCCTTTCAGCCAATCCAGGGGCTTTTAATAAAACTCGCTGATCACTCCTGACAACGCCAGCAAGATTAATATGCCTCCCACGTGCTTTTCTAATCCTGCAAACAGGAGAAGGGGTTAGAAGAAAGTGAGAGACAAAAAACATTAGTGCACCTACTCAAAGGATCACCACTCACAAAGGGATCTTTCATCCAGCCTATTATTTCAGCTAAATTAAAAAACAAATAAACTGACTTGACCTTCAGGCCCATCTGGAAGGTAAGGCAGACATTCATTACCCGGCTTGTAGCTGTTGCTTCCGGATGCAACAGACCCCCAGCTGGAATGTCACCTGTGTGGTCCAACAGGAGACAGGCAGCCTCTGTGTCATCCTCTGAGTTCAGAGAAAGCAGCTGAACTCTTTGCTTCCATTTCCTCATTTGTTAAATGGGGACTAGGATAAAATTTGTGTACAAGCTGATGAGATTCTTCGCACACTGCTTGAAAACATGATTAACTCTGAATCAACACAACCCAACTAAGAAATAAGCTTAATGGTTTGTTGCACTGACTGACTTTGCCAGGCAATGAAGATACCTAAGACACACTTGAGCGGAAACTGGAGAAAACATTTTTTTCCCCTAAGTGACCATTCAACTTATTGTGTACGTGTAATGGGGACCATGAATTGAGTGACATAGCTTCAATATACATAGTTAATAACATGGGTGTGTGTAGGTTGTATTTAATACTGCTTATAATGTACTCAATTTGCACTCATGGAGTCTGTTTCTACTTCCCTCACTTAGAATTTCATGATTATTTATCTGTTCTAAACACCTAAAAAGATTTTATCCCAAGTAAAACGCATTGAAGTATCTCCTTAAATTCAGAGTATATTTAAGTGAACCAGTGGTGGTTTCTTATGCCCATAGAAAAGCCTTACGTTTTAATGATTTTGATAAATTTATGTACATAACCAGTAGATACTGAAATAAATGTTTGTTAAAGGATGTACACAAAACGCATCTGGTACCCCCACCCTCAAGCCAGACCCTATGTCACCTGCTCTGTACACACACTTGTGCCTACCATGGCCACCATCTTGCAGCTGGTAGGAAGCTGGCACCAGCTAAAGAGCAGAGGCATTGTTGAGCCCATGAGGGAGTGGGAGTGGGAATCGCTCTTCCAAAAATGGGTTCAGTGGCTCCACAGCTGGTGTTGCCTCTTGCGGTAACAAATACCTTACCACAAAAACCAAGAGCACTTCAGAAGCAGAGTTTTCTTGTAACCTGGGAGAGAAGTGTGAAGAAACTACAGCTGACAACAGAAAATCTCAGACCACTGACAACTTTCCAAACAGCATATTGGTTCAACATCAGGAATGAGAGGGGAAGGCAAGCACAGAAGCCCAAAAATTGGAAGATGGAAAATGAGTGGCAGGATGCATCATGAACAATGTCTCTTGTACTCAAGACTATGAAAAAGTAGAATAAAATCCTGTCATCACTTTGGACAGGAATCAGAACAAGCTCAGTTCAATGAACAATCTCTATTTGCTGCTTTTTTTTGGTTCATTATTTTTAATCGCAAACATTTTATATGCAACTATTTCAAAGTGCTAGTTTAATTAGGATCATCTCTTTGGTTGATGAATAAATGTGTTTGTGCTAATTTTAAAAGTGCCTCTATTAACTACCTTTAATACATCAGGGGAAGATGGTTTCTGGTGCTACTGTTTGAAACCTTTCACTTTAGAGGGAGCACCTGGCCTGTGTCACTGGGGGACATATATGCTTACAGATTAGCCTGATTTTTATGGTGTCAGTCCCAAAATAAAACTGTTCACACACTCCCACTGGTCCTGTTGCCCAGAGTCAGGATGAATTAGTCTGGCTTATTTATGCAAAAATGCAGATTTGGTTGTTGAGCTTTCACAAAACATGATCTTTTTTCCCATTTACTTGTGGCATTCAAATCCATACTGAAAAGCAATACATTAAGAGACACTTAGGTAACTGAGCAGGTAGGTGTCTCCCAAACTGCAACATGAACAAGTAAACTTTGCTTTCTGATATTTGAACCAGTTAAATCAACACATAAAAATAGCAAGAGCCCTACCCTCTCCTGCATGTTTAGCTCAGTCTCCTTCACTGACTCTTCCTATACTACCTTTTAATATTGGAGATGGACCAGTGCTTGGACTGGTTTTGTGTCTACCCTCACTCCTATTGATCTCATTTCTTGACTTTAAGTACCACTTAAATGATAACGAGTTTGTTTTAGTCCATTTTTTTCATGACTGTGACCAAAAGACCTGAGAAGAACAATTAGAGTAGGAAAAGTTTATTTGGGGCTCATGGTTTCAGAGGTCTCAGTCCATGGTTGGCCACCTCCATAGCTCTGGACCTGTGATGAGGCAGAAAAACATGGCAGAGGAAAGCAGCTCCAGACATGGCCAGGAAACAAAGAACCCTCTGCTCGCCAGGGACAAAGGCACACTCCCAGTGACCTACCTCTCCAGCAATGCCCTAACTGCCCAGTTAATCCATATGAATGGATTAATGCACTAATTAGGCTAAGGCTCTCATAACCCAATCATTTCACCTCTGAATGTCCTTGCATTGTCTCACACATGAGATTTGGGGAGACACCTCATATCTAAATTATAACAGAATCCCAAACCTATCAATCCAGTGTGGACCCCTCTACCCCTTAATTTTAGATTTGTGTATGTAACTCTCCTTGATATCTCCATGTGGGTGTGTAACAAGTATCTCATTCCCTATGTAGCCAAAATCAACTCTCCATCTTTCTTCCTTTGGTCTTACCTAAGGTAATGGCAACTCCAACATTTTAGCTATTCCTTTCTTTGTCTCACTCTCTATGCCCAAACAAAAAGTCCTTTTGGTTCTTTGTGATGGACAGACCTTAGGGTAACCACCAATAATCCAGCTTCCTAGTATCCATAAGTTCCTACCCCTTGAGTGTCAGCGGATATTGTGACATTTCCAGCCAATAGAATAAGGCAAAGGTGATTATGTCACCACACAGAGGACTCTGTAATGGCTGAATGGAGCCAGAGGCTCTGCTGCTGCACTGGAAGCAAAAAGTCTCTGGAATTCTACTGCCACAACAAAATGACTTCTGCCAACAACTTGGATGAGCTTGAAAGTGGATTATTTCCAAGTGAAGCCTCCCAATATGAATGGAGTCCAGTCAACACTTTGATCGTCACATGGTGACAACCTGAAGCAGAGAACCCAGCCAGGGCATGATCAGACCCCAGACCAATGGAAACTATGAGATAAGAAATATGTGTGGCAATGTGGAAACCCTACTGCCCCCCAAATCAACTATTAGATGAGTAGACATACAAACAATATAAAAAAGCAAGGGAACAAATTGCCTCAAACGAAAATACATCAAAAACAGAATCTATCAACACCACAGTGGAAGAAATGTCAGAGAAGGAGTTTAGAATGCTCATAGTTAAACTGATCTGCGAGGTAAAGGATGTTGTAAGGGAGCAAATATAGGAAACAAAAGATCACTTGAATAAAGAGAGATTCTGGGGGAAAAAATAGAAATCCTCAAAATGAAGGAATCAATAAATCAAATCAAAAATTTATTGGAAAGTTTCACCAGCAGACTAGACCACTTGGAAGACAGAGTCTCAGGTAATGAAGACAAAATATATACTCTTGAAAATAAAGTTGAGCATGGAGAAAAGACATTAAGAGACCATAAACAGAACTTCCAAGAAATATGGGGTAACATGAAAAGCCCAAACTTTACATTTATTGGGATAGATGAAGGCTTGGAGATACAAACCAAAGGAATACATAATCTTTTCAGTGAAATAATGTCCAAAAATTTCCCAAGCCTTAAGACTTAAATGGAAAATCAAATACAGGAAGCTTTTAGGACCCCAAATATACAAAATTACAACAGACCTACACCAAGTCACATTATTATGAAGATGCCTAACATAAAGCATAAGGATAGAATTCTTGAGGCTGCCAGAGAAAAAAAGACAAGTAACATTTAGAGGGATACCAATTCAGATCTCAGCTGATTTTTCAACCCAGACCCTTAAAGCTAGGAGGTCTTGGAATAACTTATACCAAGCTCTGAAAGAAAATGGATAACAACTAAGAATACTCTACCCTGTAAAACTAAGATTCAGATTTGATGATGAAATTTAAAAAAAAAAAAAACTTCCATGATAAACAAAAGTTAAAAGAATTCACAAAAAAGCCTGTACTACAGAACATTCTCAACAAACTATTTCCTGAAAAAGAAATAAAAAATAAAAATGAAATCCAGCAAAGGGAGGGACTACTCTAGAAGAATAGTCAATCGAAAAAGAAGGTAATTCAAATTAAATACCAGAAACAATTCAAGTGACATGGAATAAGAATCATTTCTCAATAATAACTTTCAATGTAAATGGCCTAAACTCGTCAATCAAAAGACAGACTGGCAGACTTGATTAAAAAACAAGACCCAACAATATGCTGTCTGCAAGAGACTCACCTTAGAGGCAAAGACATCCACAGACAGTTTAAAAGGATGAGGGAAAACATATCATCCACACGGACCTCATAAACAAGTAGGGGTTTCTATTCTCATATCCGAGAAAGTGGACTTCAAGTCAAAATTATCAGAAGGGACAAACAAGGCCATTTCACACTGCTTAAGGGAACTATACATCGACAAGATATAACAATCTTAAATTTTATGCCCCAAACAACGGAGCATCTACATCCATCAAACAAACCCTTCACAATCTCAAGAATCAAATAGAACATAACACAATAAAGTTGGGTGACTTCAACATGCTTCTCTCGCCAATTGATAAATCTTCAAATCAAAAACTAAATAAAGAACTCATAGAACTAAAAAGTACAATTAATAATTTAGACTTTACAGACATATGTAGAATATTTCATCCATCAATGAAAAAATACATTTTCTTTTTAGCAGCAAATGGAACATTCTCTAAAATAGACCACATCTTAGTCCACAAAGCAACTCTTAGTAAATACAAAAATATAGAGATAATACCTTGCATTCTATTAGATAATAAATGGAATAAAATTAGAAATTGATAATAAAATAAAAAATAGAAGCTCCTCTAACACTTGGAGACTAAATAATACATTACTGAATGACCAACAAATAACTGAAGAAATCATGGATGAAGTTAAAAAAATACTTAGAGACAAATGAGAATAGTGAGACAACGTATCAAAATCTCTGGGACATTATGAAGGCAGTTGTAAGAGGAAAGTTCATTGCATTGAGCCCATTCATTAAAAGAACAGAAAATCACCAAATAAATAACCTAACTTTACATCTCAAGCCCTAGAAAAAGAAGGACAAACCAACACCAAAAGCAGTAGAAGACAGGAAATAATTAAAGTCAGAGCCAAAATTAATGAAATTGAAACAAAAAATTAACAAAACAAAAAGTTGGTCCTTTGAAAAAATAAACAAAATTGATAAACCCTTAGACAAGCTAAGGAAGAAAAAGAGAGAGAAAACCCAAATTAACAAAATTTGTGATGAAAATATCACCATGGACACCACTGAAATACAGATGATAATCAGAAGCTACTTTGAAAATCTGTACTCCAAGAAAATAGAAAATCTTGAACACATCAACAAATTTCTAGAGACATATGACCTACCCAAATCAAATCAAGGGGACATAGAAAATTTAAACACATCAATTTCAAGCAATGATATTGAAGATGGCATCAAAAGCCTACCAACACAGAAAAGCCCAAAACCAGATGGATTTTCAGCCAAGTTCTACCAGACCTCCAAAGAACAACTTACACCAACACTCCTTAAATTATTCCATGAAGTAGAAAAGAAGGGAGCCCTTCCAAACTCATTCTATTAGGCTACTAATCACCAAAACCAAACACACCTCAAGGAAAGAAAACTTCAGACCAATAACCCTGATGAACATGGATGCAAAAATAATAAATAAAATACTGGAAAATCGTATACAAAAACACATTTTTTAACAGTTCTTTGTGGTTGTTGTTTTTTTTTAATATTTATTTATTTGCTTTAGTTGTACACATGGTGCTAAGGATCAAACCCGGGCCACGCACATGCTAGGAGAGCGCTCTACCGCTGCCCCAAAAATACATTTAAAAGGTAGTGCACCATGATCAAGTGAGGTTCATCCCAAGAATGAAAATTTGGTTCAA
Organism: Tamias sibiricus; assembly: GCA_025594165.1. Classification (NCBI taxonomy): domain Eukaryota; kingdom Metazoa; phylum Chordata; class Mammalia; order Rodentia; family Sciuridae; genus Tamias; species Tamias sibiricus. Next base: position 163,717,541 of record CM046657.1, read on the forward strand.
CATACGGAAATCAATAAGCATAATTCATCACATCAATATACTTACAGACAAGAATCACATGATCATCTCAATAGATGCAGAAAAAGCATTTGACAAAATTCAGCATCCATTCATGTTCAAGCACTGGAAAAACTAGGGATAATAGGAACATACCTCAACATTGTAAAAGGTATATATGCCAAACCCAAGGCCAACATCATTCTAAATGGAGAAAAATTGGAAGCATTCCCCCTAAAACTGAAACAACACAGTGATGCACTCTTTCACTGCTTTTATTCAGCCTAGTCCAGGGCAATCACCAGAGCAATTAGATAAAAAACAATTAGACAAAAGAAAAATATTAAAGGGATATGATAAGAGGAAGAGCTAAAAGTTTCTTGAACTCATAAATAAATTCAGCAAAGTAGCAGGATATAAAATTAAGACCCACAAGTCAATTGTGTTCCTATACACCAATGACTAATCAGCTGAAAGAGAAATCAGGAAAACCATTCTGTTCACAATAGCCTCAAAAAATAAAATAAAATACTTGAGGATCAATCTAACAAAAGAAGTGAAAGACCTCTACAATGAGAACTATAGAACACTAAAGAAAGAAAATGAAGAAGACCTTGGAAAATGGAAACACATCCCATGCTCTTGGATAGGCAGAACCAATATTGTAAAAATGGCCATACTACCAAAAGGGCTATACAGATTTAATGCAATTCCCATTAAAATTCCAATGATATTCTTCATAGAAATAGAAAAAGCAGTCATGAAATCCATTTGGAAAAATAAGAGACCCAGAATAGCCAAAGCAATCCTTAGCAAGAAAAGTGATGCAAGAAGCATCACAATACCAGACCTTAAGTTATATTACAGAGCTGCAGTAACAAAAACAGCATGGTATTGGCACAAAAATAGAATTGAAAACCAATGGAACAGAATAGAAGACACAGAGACAGAGACACACCCACATAACTACAGTTATCTCAGGCTAGACAAATGCACCAAAAACATACTTTGGAGAAAAGATAGCCTCTCCAACAAATGGTGCTAGGAAAACTGGAAATCCACATGTAGTATATTGAAATTGAACCCCTATTTCTCACCCTGCACAAAATTCAACTCAAAGTGCATCTTGGCATTTGACCAGAGACCCTGCACCCTCTAGAACAAAAAGTAGGCCCAAATGTCCACTCTGTCAGCTTAGAAACCGACTTCCTCAACAAGACTCCTAAAGCACAAGAAGAAAAATCAAGAATCACTAAGTGGGATGGCATCAAACTGAAAAGCTTCTTCACAGCAAAGGAAAAAATCAAGAATATGAACAGAGAGCCTATGGGAGAAAATCTTCAACACCTGCACCTCAGATAGGGTATTAATCTCTAGGATATACAAAGAACTCAAAAAACTTATCACCAAAAAATAAACAAATGACCCAATCAAAAAAAAAAAAAAAAAAATGGGCAAAGGAACTGAATAAGCACTTCACAGAAAAAGAAATACAAATGGTCAAAAAATATATGAAAAAGTGTTCAACATCTCTAGTAATTTAAAAAATGCAAATTAAAACTACACTGAGACTCCATCTCACTCCAGTCAGAATGCAATTATCAAGAATACAAATAACAATAAATGTTGGTGAGGATCTTGGTGAAAGGTGCTGTCAGACATTTTTGGTGGGACTGCAAATTGATGCAACCACTACAGAAAGCAGTATGGAGATTCCTCAGAAAACTTGGAATGGAAGCTCCATTTGACCCAGCTATCCCACTCCTCAGTTTATACCTAGAGCACTTAAAATCAGCATACTACAGGGACACAGCCACATAAATGTTTATAGCAGCTCAATTCACAGTAGCTAAGCTGTGTAAATAACCTAGGTGTCCTTCAATAGATGAATGGACAAAGAAAATGTGGTATATATATATACACAATAGAATATTACTCAGCCATAAAAAAGAATGAAATTATGCCATTTGCCAGTAAATCGATGGAACTGGAGGGTATCATGCTGAGTGAAATAAGCCAATCCCTAAGAACCAAAAGCTGAATGTCCTCTCTGATATGTGGATGCTAACCCAAAACACGGGAAGGCAGAGAAGGAAAGTATAGAAGTTCATTGGATTAGACAAAGGGGAAAAAAGGGAAGGGAGTGGGAGGGGAAGGAAGGACAGTTGGATTAATCAGACATAAGTTTCCTAGCCTTGTATTTGAATACATGATTTGTATACATGCAAGGTAACTCTGCATCATGTACAACCACAAAAATCAGATCCTAATTAAAATAAGTTATACTCTATGTATGTATAATTTGCCAAAATATATTCTACTGTCATGTATAACTAAAAATAACAAATTTTTTAAAAGGCTGAAAAAAAAAAAAAGAACTATGTGTTGGTTTAAGCTACAAAGTTTGTAGTGATTTTACATAGCAATAGAAAATTAACGCAATCTTCCATCAAAGCATATCCATTATCCAAGTACTGTTTTCATAGTTATCACCCTGATCCATGCCACCATCAGTTCTGCTGGAGGATTGCAATAGCCTCCTGTTAGCTTTGCTTTACTCATTCCTCCCCTTTAGGCATTTCTCATCATTACAGCTGAGGTTCCTGGTAAATAAAACTTATGTCTCTTCTCTGATCAGAATTTCCAACAGCAGCTCATCGTAGAGAAAAACCAGACACCTTGATGACCCTGTGTGATTGGCTTCTGCCTTCCCTGTGTGATTGGCTTCTGCCTTCCCTCTTTCACTGAATCCCCTGCTTTTCTTCTTTGCTTACTGCACAGCCACACTAGCATCTTTGCTTTCCCTCAGACAAATCAAGATCAACCTGTAAGCTGCCTGTCGTGGCCAGCCACAAACGCCGCGGGAGGAAAACTCTCGGAGGCAGAGTAAAGCTATTACTACTTTTACTTCTACTTTCTTAGAGAGAGCTTAGAGAGAGAAAGAAAGATTTTTCTTCTTCTTAGAAAGAGCTTAGAGAGAAAGATTAGAGATAGCTTTTTCTTCTTCTTCTTAGAGCTTAGAGAGAAAGAGAGAGTTTGAAAGAGAGAGATTTCTTCTTTAGAGAGAGAGAGAGAGCTTAGCTTTTAGAGCTTCTTTCTTCTTTCTTCTTTCTTCCTCGGGAGCCTCTGCCTGACTCTGACCAGCAATTACTTCTTCTATCTGGTTTCTCTTCTGTAACCGCTCTGCCTACGTTCTGGCCGCTCTGATTCTTTTCTTCTTCTCCGACCCGAACTCTTCTTCCGACCGAGCGACTGCATGACTGACTGAATGAATTCATTCTTCTTCTCCTGTCTCCGACCGCTTTCACCCGGTTATATACCTTTAGCTTTGCGGGTGCCTCACGTGCATTTACAGGTGCGTCACATACATACTTATTATCAGGTGGAACTTATGGCTTCCAGCTGACCGCAATAGCCATCTCCCTAATTGGGGCTCCTTCATCAACCTTTCCACCATCCCCCACTGAAGCTTCTTACTCGCTGTTCCTACTGACATGAGCTTATCCCCCAGACATCACATGTCACCTCTGCAGTTCAGCCACATCTAACTACCCCATTAAAATTATGACATTGTTATCCCCCAGAATCCTCTACCCCTTTTTTGCTTTGTTTTTAACCTTAGCACTTATAACTGTCTAACCCGTACATTTTTTATATTGGTCATTGCCATTTCCCTCGTGGAAGTGTGAATTTATCTGTTTTTTATTCATAGATTCATCTTCAATGCCTGGGACAACGTCTGATATGTCAACAAATACTCGTTAAAGGGGTAAATAAATTAGGGAGACAATGCCTTAAATTATAAGGAACTGCCATCATTAGGGGCACCATCATAAATCAAGATGTCACATGAGGCCTGGGGCTATGGCTCAGGGGTAGAGCGCTCATCTAGCATGTGTGAGGCCCTGGGTTCGATCCTCAGCACCACATAAATAAAAAATAAGGGTATTGTGACCACCTACAAATTTAAAAAAATATATTAAAAAAAAAAAAGTTGTCACATGAATTACTGAAAGTTACCACAATGGAATATATGGGGGGAAATTCCATTTTTTGTACCTTCAACATTGGGGTTGAGATTTCTGACTGAAAAATGCCACAGTCTGAGACCTTTTGATGAGCCAACTAGTCAGCCAACTAGTCTTACCCAGGCAGCACCTCCAGTCAAATACCCAAAGAAAAAGAGATACAAAGTCTGAGGTAAAAATCAAAATGTACCACATTCTGTCACTTCCTTCCCATGCAATACTGAGAATCTATCCAACAGAGATAAAAGCAGCCTCTACAAGGACACTTGAACAAGGACATTCCTTGCAGCTTTCTCCACTAAAAGCAAATACCCATCAACAAGGAAACAGCTACAGAGAGTAAGGATATTTATACCATAAAATACACTGCGCCTTCAAAACTTGAATTAGAGATATATCACTCAAGTTGGAAGAGTTTCTGCAAGGTATTGTGGAATTAGAAAAAGCAAAAGAAAGAACAGAATGTATGTTTCTCTTCCATTTGGTAAAATAACAATAAAAGCCATATCTTTGTATATTCATAGATGTATATGGAGATACATGTTGCATATAATTATGTGAATTATGTGAGCATGGAGATAAATATGGTCAGGTAAGCCTGATGTCATTAAGAGGGCTTATCCAAAAGGGGTAATGTATTATGGGTAGAGAGGGAAAGAAGAAGGGAGAATGGTACGGACTGAATGTGCCCTGCCACCACCAAATGCATATACTGAAACCCTAATCTCTACTGAGACAGGCTCTGGAGGTGAACTCTTTGGGGAGGTCATCAGATTTACATTAAGTCACAGGGTGAGTCCTCATGATGGGATCTTTATAAGGGAATGAGGAAACCAGAACTTGCTCTGTTTCTCTGTTGGAGAGAATGCAGTGAGAAGTATCCCTCTATAGACCAGAAAGAAGGCCCTCTCTGGGAACAGAAGCACCAGGCACCTTGATCTTGGACTTCCCAGTCTGCAGAACTAGGAGGAATAAATTCCTGGTATAAGAGCCACTCAGTCTGTGATATTTCTGTTATAGCAGCCCAAGCTGACTCACAGCCATATTTTTTTAACTCTATTAGCTTACTTTTTTTTTTTTTTTTTTTTAATGTGGTGCTGAGGATCGAACCCAGTGCCTCTCATGTGTTAGGCAAGTATTCTATCTCTGAGCCACAACTCCAGCCCCAAACAGCAATATTTTTTAAAAAATGAAAAGCATGCAATTTTAAAACATGAAGCTACATAATACAAAAATTACATATGTGCATTTGTATAAAATCATATATTGTATGTGTGCTGTAAAGAGAAACTTAAAAGTAATTTTTTTTGTATTTTAAAGCTTTTTTGAAAGTATGTTGTAGAGAACTTGAAAATAAAACTCTATTTTATGAACAAATTTTTTTCTGACAAAGGCAATGTAAAAAAGTCTATCTCACAGGCAAATGTGTCTTCATGTCATCATGTTGCTTCACAGAAAATACATTTAAGGAAATTATTAATATAATGAGTTACCTGAATCAGCCATCAAGGTACAAAGGAGGGACATGTCTTTCTTCTCAGCTGTGACCATTCACTTAGTGGGAGGATTATGAATCCCGAGTGAAACAGAAGAACACAGCAAAAATGGAGAGGCACCATGGGTGTTATCCAACAGCCATCCCCAATGAGCTGATCAGCAGTGTGTGACAAGCACAGTCCAGGGCAGAGTAGGTATGTGCACGTTGTCCTGGAATTCTCTTCCCGGCCACCCACTCAGCCAGCCGCTGAAACAAATCCCCTTTGGAGGCCCACAGATGTCTCGTATTCTATGAACAGGCACACATAAAACAAGGGCTTTGGTTCAGAGCTAAGTTCCTGGTCTTTGTACATGTTGTTAACCACGGGTCAGCCATCTCTAGACCAGCCCCACCCCTGACTTTTTACAACACATCCCAGCCTTGCTAACATCTCCACACTTTTAAAGCCAGACCTGGATATATTGTGAATAAATCAATCTCAATGAAAGGAAAGTCATCTTAGAAGTTTTGTCATATTTTGCAAATTGGTGTTTAATAATTTTATTGTTTTGGTTAAGCACTGTTTTAATACGAAAGGCAAGGTGAACTGACATGAAACAAATCAATCAAAATCTTCTATTTCGTGTTAGCAACTTACAATATCAAATAAGTTCCTCTCAGGTAAATGTTAAAGATAATAGAGCAAGTATTTCCTTCCTTTCTTTTCTGGTAACTTAATACCTCTTTTCCAAAATCTATCTGTGACAAGAATGCCTGTTTGTCTCACAATATCCATTCTCACCTGCTTTTTTTTTTTTTTCTTTTTCTTTTCTTTTCTTCTTCTTTTTTTTTTTTTTTTTTTTTTTTAATGGTACTGAGGGTTGAACCTGGGGATGCTCTACCACTGAGCTACATCCCCAGCCCTTTTTACTTTATTATTGAGACAGGGTCTCACTAAGTTACTCAGATTGCTTTTATAGTCACCCAGAATACAGCCCCCCCCCCCCTTGCAGTTATCTATGACCACGTGACCAGATTCTGGTCAAAAGAATTTAAGAAAAGATGTCACATGGCACTTCTGAGAACACGTCTTTAAGAGGCATTGTATGTTCCTTGTCCCTTTTTCTTTATGCCTCCATTCATCTTATTGTCCAGACTGGGAGGTATCCTTGCACATGAGAAACGTGCCACACCATAGGACAGCAGAGCTGGGAACTAGAAGGAGCCTGAGTTTCTGGGACATTTGCAAAACAGTCACCATACCAGCCCATTTCCCCAGAATTTTACATGACAAAGAATGTAAACTTTCCTGTTTAGTTTGTTATTGTTTTGGATTTTTGTTGTTGTTGTTACCCATGACTCAATTTCAATTACACCTTTAAAAAATCACACTCTTCAAGTTTTTGTGTTAACTTAGTTAGCTGAAGATTGCAACTTCTTACCTAACAGCCTGTGGGACAGTAAGTAGCTCATTCTCCAATTGTATCATAGTAAGTCCTTAACTGGGGGATTAGGTAAAGCCCAAGTCCTCACGTCCATCTATCAGGAAGAGGCAAGAGAAAACGGGAAGGAAATCTGTACCTGTGATTCCCAGCACTACCATGTTGTGGGAAGACTATACCTGAATTCTGAAAATCTGGATTCTAATCTTGACTCTTACAACATCAGTTTCGTCTTTCAAAATTAGGATTATCTACTCTACTTCTCCAAAGTTTCCCTGGGAGACCAAATGAAATCATCAGTGTGAAAATGTTCTCTTAATTATAAATCCCCACACAAATGCAGCATTATTATTACAAAATATGTCAAAGAAATAAGAGTAAAACTTAGGAAAAACAGAATGGCAGGAATTGGGCAAAATTGGGTTCAATAATTTCAAATAAGGTGTGTTTCAATGTTCTTCCTCACAGTCTTAAGACAGGTGGCATAACAAAAAATTGTATTCTAATATTTCAAAAACAACCTGAAAGAACACAATTTGGGGAGTGAGGGAAGATACAATTTACAAATTACAAAGTAACAATTTACAAATTCAAAGTCAAACAAAACTTATTCTTCCATCAATCAGACCTAGATGATGGCTATAAAATTAGGTGCCGCAAAGAGAAAAAAATGCTATTTTTTATTCCTGTTTTAATTACGGCTTAATTTTTCTTTTGTATTTTCTCTTGGTGTGGGAAACACCAAGTATGTGGATATTCCATGAAAATGCTGCTTTGATTTTTATTTACTTCAAGAGGTGGCAGGGGAAGGGAAAGAGAAAAGAATTGGGATGAACAGGCTAAGAAAGGACAAAAGAGGAAAAAGAAAAATAGCACATAAAATAAAGATACTGAATCAAAGACGGTTTCCTAGGTGATCAAGATTCTTCTATCTCCCCCCAAATAAGATGATGGTAATTGTCTTGTCTCTGATACAAAATTATGATGTCCAGTGGCAGCCGACATTTATTTGACAATGTCCTAACAGGAAGCTCAACACATCTGGAGAACTTCATTCTCTTAGGCTCAGCATAAGTCAGATCCTCAGAATCCATCTGAGCACTCCTTGCTCTGATTGCTATTTTGGACACCCAAAGAATTAGCAGAATCATTGGGGTCATTTGGAAGTAGAGGTAGAAAGGGCATCCAGCTGAGTTCCCCAAGGGAACTTATAAAATGACTTTCAGCCACAATGGACTGACTTTGATCCTGCAATAGAAACAAATCCTGTCTTTGCTTCTTGTGTGGTTCAGCTGTTTCTCAGTATTTCCCAATCCTCATGTCTCCCTTGCAAATCAGTTCTGCTCTTACTGACCATTTTCTCACTATTGCCTTTTTTCTTCATGTGTAAATCATGTATTCCAAGCATACCTGTCCAAGTTGATAAAAAAAAAGTATAAAAAAAATTGTTCTGAAAAGAGGAAAACCAGCCTGCTTTGAATTCTTTCTTATAAAAATTCATAAAGTTTTCCTTATCCAAACTTTCTTTCTTGCAAAATTTCCTGAAGAAAATAATTTAGTGGCATTTCATTTAGTGGAAGAGAAATGTGTGCTCATATTTATTTCATCATTATACATTCAGCTTAACTGCAGAAGCATGTATCCTTCATGTCAGTTAAACATGACATTCCTGTCACTAATCTGAGATCATGTGTGCGTGAAAAAAAACTGGATTCCAGTTAAACTCCAGCCTAAATGCAAAGGGAATTCTTGATGGTCAGTAGTAATGATGTGTTCTGATGAGAAGAATCTTCCCTATTCTTCTGCTCTGGAATTTTACAATGGTAGCTACACAGCACAACACAAGTGTACTCCCACTCTTGTGCCCAGCCCAGACACCAAGACATCAATCATATAGTACAGCTTTTTGCTTGCTTGTTTTGCACTTTGCAGAATTCATACGTGGTTTGATATTTTTCTCATTGGTGATCCAAGTAGTTATTCCATCTGACTAAAGATGACATAAGCAATAGAAGCATTTTATCTTCCATGTGCATGTGTATGTATGTAAGAGAATCCTCCTGATCCACAGCTTTAGACCTTCTAAGTACCCTAAAGTTCTTTAAGAAAGAAAATAAACTAATATAAAAAATAGTAAACATTGCCGGGTGTGGTGGCGCACGCCTGTAATCCCAGCACTTTGGGAGGTTGAGGCAGGAGGATCGCGAGTTCAAAGCCAGCCTCAGCAATGGCCAGGCACTTAGCAACTCAGTGAGACCCTGTCTCTAAATAAAATACAAAAAAAAAAAAAAAAAGGGCTGGGGATGTGGCCCAGTGGACGAGTGCCTCTGAGTTCAATCCCCGGTACCACAAAAAAAAAAAAAAAAAAAAAAAAAAAAAAAAATAGTAAACTCACAATAACCCATTCCAACCCATCCAAGCAACAGACATCTTAAAATCTTTGACTACAATAGTGAAGAAAGCCCATAAAGCCTTCTACTTTACAGCAAAAACCTTAAAATGCAAGTCAGAATAAACTTAGAAGCTATCATGGTATTTTTATGTGTTTTTTAAATCACCACAATTTTCATACAAATAAATTTCAAAGTAATTCATATAAATCATATTTAAAAGTTGCAAGCATAATAAAACTATAGCTGAGTATAATTAACCACATAACACCTGAATTGAATTCAAGTCACATTTGACACAAATTGATTCATCAAGGAACACTGAACTGCAAATCAGGAGAAGTGTGTCCTCAGCAAAGAGCTAGGTGAAGAAATTACCAAGGACTTCAGATCCATGGCCTCCTTTATCCTTAAAACTCCCTGAGGCAGAGAAGCCTGTTTCTCACTCCTTAGAGCAACAAAGAGTGAACTTTGCACACATGTAGCCCCAGGTCAGGCAGGAGCAGCTCTGTGGGGGAGCAATCCTAGCCAGGGGCTCTTCTCCCTGCCTCCTTCCCAACATGGGACAATCCCCTTCCATTCCCTCCAACATTAAGCCCCTGAGCCCCACTATGAAAGCAGCCTCAGGAGACAACCACAAAGCAGGTTGCTCTCTTTCAAGAAGCTCATAAGCTCTTACAGAGCTTTAATTGCTCAGTAGCCCACCAAGGATAGAAAACCCACGCAATCTTGTCCAACATAAGACTTTCAAAGTGAATTCTCTCAGACAGAGAAAACAGAATAATGAAAAAAGACATAATCTTGACTTCGAAGATTTTTTTCATTAGCAATTTTTAGTATGCCCTGTGTCCACATTTCTTTCTTTTGTTTCTTGTTTACCACTACTTTCTTATTTTATACAGGCACTGGGCTACATTTTTTTATATTTATCTTTTCATTTATTTTTCCTAACCAACCTAAAGTAATCTCTACTAATATTTTGATTTTATTGATAAGTGGTGACTGAAAGAAGTGACCTAATAATCACAATAAAAACCAACATTAACTGCTTACTATATGGTAGACATGTGTTCAAAGTGCTTTACATACACTGTATTGTTTGATTTCTACAATGGTTTTAGGAAGTTAACAGTGATTTTATAGATTTGAAAAATGAGGGGCACAGTAACTTACCCAAGGTCATCAGCTTGACCTTGTACTAGTAATTGGAGCCCAGCTTGCTCAACTCCAGGAGTCCTGCACGAACTGCTCTGTTGTGCTGGTTCACGTTATACCAAAACCCTTGGCCATTACTTTACTACCCCGGGCTCTTTTTTCTATAGTATGCAAACCCTTAATAACCTCCTTTATGGTCCCAGACAGCAATGGACAACAGCAGTGGAGTTACTTTCACTGGAGGCAATGATCTCTAAAGAAAATAGCTGTTACTTCAAGAGGATATAATTAATACCCATGCCCTGTCGAACAGCTAAGATGCTGTGTTCCAGCTCCTCACCCTCCAAGCACAATATAAATGCCTCAAGGCAAACAGACCACTTCATAACTCCAGTCTATTAAATCAATAAAATACATATTGATTCTGTTCATAACAGTTTCCTCCTCTTACAATTTTTTCTAAAGCGTAATCTAAATCACAGAATGTATGGTTTTAAAGTAGCCTTAGAAATCAACTAGTCCATATCCTTCATTTTACTTATCAATTTATTTGCTTTTTCTGAAAATGAGTGTTTTGTGGGTTTTTTGTTGGTTTTGTTTTTTGAATACAACAGAAACATTTGCTTATTCACTAAAGGACAAAAATACAGCAACATATAGAAAAAGAAAAATGCACTTCCCAACATCCAAAGAAAACACTCAGGTGCGTGTGCATGCGCGCACACACACACAGTCATTAAACTTAATTAGAACCATAATACAAAAACAGCTGTATATCATTCTTTTCTATTAACATAACATTCTGTTGTAAGCATTTCTATGTCATTAAACAGTCCTCGTGATTATTTTGAATCTGTACACTGCATACACCACATGGACATACCATGGTTTCTATATTTATCCCACTGTTATACTGAAGTAATTAACACTCTGTCAAGAGATGATCATGAAAAAACCTTTATTGTAAGTCAGTCTATTCTGCTAGGTTTTCCTTTTAATACAATTATAAAGTTGACAGCTGTAAACTTATTTTGAGGCTATTGATACACACATTTTTCTGGGAATGTTACCTATGTACTTTACCCTACCAACCTTCCTCCCTGATGGCATTCAGTATTATTCCTTTTAATCTTTATTCACTTCCCAAGTGAAATGTTTCCTGTCACTATTTTAATTTGCATTTCCTTTTGTTTAGTTGGGATATTTAGCTTTCTTTTCTGCTCTAATGTCCAGTAGTCATTTGTATTTTCTATTTTAGAAGTCCCTTCATGTTTTAGATGAAAAGAAGTCCTATGGCAGTCGAGAGACTACCAAGATTACACAGCTATCTGCACCCCAGCCTGGAGTGAAACCCCAGTCCATATCCCACGCAGCTTCCATACATCACAGATGCTGGGCCCAGAAATATCCCTTTCAGCATATCCCCCCCCCCCGGATCTTGAGGAAGTGCTGACCAACTCTGGACTATGAGGACAGAGAGTCCTGCCCCAGACTTTGCCCATGGGGACAGGGGGCAAGGCAAAAATCCTTCCCTTCTCCCCTGTCTTCTATCCATCTTAGGTTCATAGGTTGGAGTCCTGTAAATTGGACTGAATAGAGACAAATGAATGAGAGAAAAATGTATTGATTTATTTAATGTACTATGAGACATGGGAGCATTCATAAAGGAAACGAAAGCCAGAGGAAACATTAAGCTTGAGTATTTTTATATTAGGTTTGATGAAGAGTAGAAACCTGTAGAGAAATGAGATAGGACAAAGGGGCATGAGCTGGAGGAGATGTGGCAAGCCCTGTTGTTCAGGTTCCTCTTGGTGTCCCTCTATTCTGGGAGGTAAGGATGCTCCTCTCCTCTGGGTACAGGGACAGCACTTTCAGGGCATCCTTTTGGCACCTGCCATTTCTCAAATTCCTTCAGATTAAAATATTCAACATGCCAAGGTATTATATCTTGGGGTACCATGTTCTGAACCCCTTCATAAGCCACGGCTGTAAGGATAGATGAACCTTGACTACTACACAAACTCATGGAGATGCTATCTCTAGATTTTCAACAAATCAACATCTATCTTGTTAATAAATAAATTATTGTAATAATTCTCCTGAATTGCAAATGATTCTCCTGAAAATGCATATTTTGAAGACATTAAAGTGTTACACAAAAAAAGTCTCCTGTATCTAAATATGTTTGAAGAATAGAATACTAAAATCTTTTAAAGATTCACAACATAATATGATCATAGTAAAGGTTCTAAGAAGCTCTACAGAAAGAAAACTTTTTAAGCCCAAAGTCTTTAAGTTATAGAAAACTTTTTGTTCTTTCTCATTAAGAAAAAAACAAACATGTTGTTTGAGAAATTATTTAGGAGACACTAGATTAGAGAAAGAACATAGTCAAAATATAGGATTGCCAAATAACATCTATAACATTTCTGGCCAAGCCTGATAAAACCATACCTGATAAATCTATGTCAGAAATTCAAGTTCTAGGCTGCCCTTGGGCAACTGGACCCTTGGCCAATCTCTACAGAGGCCTCCTACTAAAGCTATCTTCAAAGTACAGAAAACTGAATAAAGAGGGAAAAGATTCTGTGCCTTCCTGTTACATTTGTGTTTTCAATGACTATTAAGGTTTCATAAACCATTAAAAGTAATTTCTAGTGGGCACAGTAGCACAGGCCTGTACTCATAGAGGCTCTGGAGGCTAAGGCAAGAGGATCACGAAGTTCAAAGCCAGCCTTAACAATGGTGATGTGCTAAGCAACTCAATGAGACCCGACTCTAAATAAAATACAAAATATGGCTGGGGATGTGGCTCCGTGGTTGAGTGCCCCTGAGTTCAGTCCCCAGTACCAAAAAAAAAAAAAAAAAAGAAAAAAGAAAGAAAGAAAAGAAGCAGTATTTCCTTGAAGATTAGAAAGTGGCCATAATTTACATTCATTTTGCTTTCAGGGACAAATTTTCACAACAGGTTGCCTTAACTGAATTAATTTAAACAGAATGAAAAACACTGCCACACTATTGTTGACTATACTTCCTTCCTGACCTGGGACTAACCCTGGGCATGTATCCAAACTCACACTTCAGGCTGTCCCAGTCATTTACCCTGACTGAAATTGTTTTTCCTCTCCTTGAGTAAATTCTACATTTCTTAATTCACAGCTAAATACAAAATTATGCAAAAGTGAGATTGTGTTTAAATTCATATGAAATCATATTCAGGAATTCATCTTGGAGACTAACCCCACTTTCAGAATACATCTGGGTTCTTCACTTGGATAGGACACATTCATCTGTTCGCTCATTGTGCAAACACTTGTTGAGTACCCACTTTGTGACAAGTGTTATACTCAGTGCTGGGATTATCAAGACAAAGAAGGCAAAATCTTAGCTTCAGATAGTTTATAGTGTAATTCAAAAATAGAGATATATAAGCTACTGACTCAAAGGGTAGTAAGTGCTATGATGGTGGGTATACTGTGTGCTATTAAAAGGGAGGGCAACAGTTGACTCAAACTGGGCCTGAGGGTGCTTTCTAGAAGTGGAAAGAGTTCAATTAGGAAGGTGAAAAGGAGAACCAAGGGCATGTTTGAAGATGGAGAGAAAGAATAAGGTATAATCAGAGAGTCAACAAGTATATGCTATGTCAGAAGCAAAGAGCTTCTGTATGAAAGGGTATGGAGACACAGGACCCTTCAAGGTAACTAAAAGATGACCCCTACCCTTGACAAACTGAGGTGTTATGGGAGAGAGACTTGTAATCAGGTACCTGATAGTACAGAATATATTCACTGTGAAAGCATGTAACCAAAATGTTCTAACAACTCCTCCAAACTCACTAGAATATATTAAGGAAACTTCCACTCTTCAAGTTAAAACACTTCATTGTGGAAAGGCTGCTGAGACATGTAGAAAACCACCCAACACTGCTCTGTACGCTGTGCTATGTAACCTTGACTGTCTCACCTGCCATGGCAATGACTACTCAAACTCCGGAGTCCTGTAATAGAAATGACAGCAACTACCACTGGTGATAATATCCGTATATGTAAATCAAAGTCACTGACACACATACACACAGTGAGGCTCAACCAAAGTTGGCTCCCATTCTTTCCTTTTCTATCCCAGGCTCATGGAAGAAAGTTTTTCTTAAAAAAAAGCTTATTTAAAATCTACAATTGTAGGGACTGGGGTTGTGGCTCAGCAGTAGAGCACTCGCCTAACACATGCGCGGCCCGGGTTCGATCCTCAGCACCACATAAAAACAAAGGCATTGTGTACAACTAAAGCAAATAAATAAATGTTTTTTTTAATCTACCACTGTAATGGTGGATGCACATCATTAAATACTTATCATTCTGTACATTCTATACGATGCAGAGGAAACCCTAATGTAGAGATCTGCTACAAAGGAAATGCTGGTGACACAAGAAATGTGTTAAGTGACAAAAAGCACAATGCTGTTTAAGCCTAAGGCAGTATACCAAAAATCTAGTTAGAAGTTCTAGTTAGAGTTCTAGCTTAGAAGGAGCTTCTGCAGATTTTACAAATAATAAACATGTATTATTTGCTTACTTTCTGCACACACTGTTTGAATGCACTTAATCTTCACAACAACATATGGAGTAAATTCTATTATTATTTGAATTTTGCAGCTAAAAAAACAGAAGCAATTTGTCCAAGGCTGCTAATAAATAGTATAGCTGGGATTCCAACCTCCACAGACAGGCTCCAGAGCCCAGGTGCCAGAGCCCCACACTCTGTGCTCCCCACACAGTGATCAGGATGAGGAAAAGGGGACTCAAAGAGCCTAAGGGAGGGGGCTGGGATTGTGGCTCAGCGGCAGAGCACTCGCCTCGCACGTGCGCGGCCCAGGTTCGATCCTCAGCACCACGTAAACATAAATGCATTGCATTGTGTACAACTAAAGTAAATAAATAAATATTAAAAAAAAAAAAAAAAAGAGCCTAAGGGATCTGCCAAAGGTTAAGTATTGGTTGATCTGCTGATTTTCCACTGATGGAAGCAGGGAGTGGAAGGTAAAGCACAGTGTCATCTGCTGAGATGTGTAAAGTGAAAATCTGCAAAACACTAACCAACAATGAAATAGAACTCTAACTGGAATCTGGGTATTCCTTCCTGCTGAGGATCTTAGCACAATTTTGATGTCTTCAGCCATGACCTATACATCATCTTTTAAAATAATTTTTAAAAGAAATTCGTAAATAATTTTCTGATTTAACAGTACTGAAAAATGACAAAGGGTGGGGTGGAGCGGGGCTTGCTCCTCTGATGAAGAATTAGAGCTAAAGAAAAAGAAAAGAGCCAGGCATGGTGGCGCACGCCTGTAATCCCAGCACTTGGGAGGCTGAGGCAGGAGGATCGCGAGTTCAAAGCCAGCCTCAGCAATGGCGAGGCACTTAGCAACTCAGTGAGACACTGTCTCTAATAAAATACAAAAAAGGGCTGGGGATGTGCCCTAGTGGTTGAGTGCCCTGAGTTCAATCCCCGGCACCAAAAAAAAAAGAAAAGAAAAGAAAAAGAAAAGGCAGAGGCCTGGCTGTTAATCAGAGCCGCCAGACCTGTGTGCTTATCTTGGTTCCACCGTTTCCTTGAGCAAAGCCCTATTCTACCTTGGACTCTTGTTTCTTCATCTGCAAAACAAAAACAACAACCAACAGCTTTTTGGATTATGAAAATAGTGATAATATCTGTATATGTAAATTAAAGTCACACACATACACACAGTGAGGCTCAACCAAAGTTGGCTCCCATTCTCTCCTTTTCTATCCCAGGCTCATGGAAGAAAGTTTTTCTTAAAAAAGCTTATTTTAAAATGTACCGCTGTAATGGTGGATGCACATCATTAAATACTTATCATTCTGTACATTCTGTACAATGCAGAGGAAACCCTAATGTAAATAAACTATGGGCTTTAGCTCTTAATAACTGGCTCACCTGTGGTAACAAATGTACCACATTAATGCAGGAAGTTACCAATAGGGGAATCTAGGGGGCTGGTGGTGGAGGTGAAGAGGTATATGGGAACTGTTTTAGTCAGATTTTTTTGCTGCTGCGACTGAAAGATCAGAACAATTTTAAGGGAGGAAAACTTTATTTGAGGGCACATGGTTTCAGAGGTCTTAGTCCATAGAAGACCAGCTCCATTCCTCGGGGCTCTAGATGAGGCTGAATATCATGGCCAACAAGTGTGGCAGAGGCAAGCAGCTCACATGGTGATCAGGAAGCAGGGAGAAGTCAGTCTCCACTTGCCAAATATAAATACATACTGCAAAGGCAAGCCCCCCAACGACCCACCTCCTCCAGCCACACCCCACCTGCCTCTAGTTACCACTCAGTTAATCCCATCAGGGGATTAATTCACTGACTAGGTTAAGGCTATAACCCAGTTATTTTCCCTCTGAACCCTTTCTCTTTGTCTCACATTTGAGCTTTTGGGGGACACCTCACATCCAAACCATAACAGGAACTCTGTACTTTCCCCAATTTTTCTGTACACTTAAATCTTTTCCAAAAAATAAAGATTATTAATTTTTTAAAAAGTTGCCCCTTGAGGCCAGGTGTGGCAGTGCATGCCTGTAATCCCAGTGATTCAGGAAGTGGAGGCAAAAGAATCACAAGTTAGAGGCCAGCCTCAGCAATTTAGTGAAGCCCTAATCAACTTAGCAATAGCCTGCCCAAAATAAAAGGGGCTGGGAATGTAGTTCAATGCTTAAGCACCCTTGGCTTTAGTCTCTGGGACAAACACACACACCAAAAAAGTTACCCATTGAGCCATCCTTTGACATGTCTCATGAGTTAGGTTGAATCGAATCTTGTGAGTCCAGGCAGAGCCAGAACACTTTCTATAGAGCAGGGCAGGGCCATAAGAACAACAACCAAAACAAAAAACAAAAACAACAACAACAAAAAAAATACAAGGCAAACCATAGCCGGGTCTTGCTCAACACACTTCCTGGCATTTAGGGACTGAGGTTAGCCAGGTTTCATAACTCCATCCTTTCAGGGGATCTGCATGTTCCCCAGCTACCAGGTACTATCAGGTCTCAGGAATCCACAGGACATACCCCACGCTGATGAGCCCCCACATGTGAACACACACCCATTCCAGTGTTGGTCCCACTGCACATGTCCAACTCCTGGTGCAGCTGTGGCTCACCAAGCCTAATGGCATTAAGGAGAGTGAAACTTAATCTGCTTGCTTTGGAAGAATTGGCTGGGGGTGGAGGGGTGCACTACAGAGAGTAGGGGGTGGGAGGGTGTTCTCAAGCAGTGGGATTAAAAATGCTTCGAATACCAGTTCAAAAACAAAATTTCCATAAACATCACAGGCTGAAAATAAAGACTCTGAATGTCTGATTAGATGCTTCATTATTGAATAAAGATGTGCAGAAGGACAGTGCAATGTATAAGAAGCATGTTGTATAAGAATTGCAAATACCAATAAGTAGAGAAATGTTTTTAAAGAAAGAAAAATATGAAGCACACAAGCAATCTTGGCTCAAACACTTTCCTGGAGTCTCCAAGACATAAACAGATTATATTCACAACGTTGGTTTGCAGTTTGTCAAGAAGTGGGAACATATTTTCCCTAGGCACAATGTCCAGACTAGCTGACAAATGCAGTTCAAACTGTGATGTCCCTGAGCACTGCATAAACTCATCATGGTGGGAAACATTCCTAAAGAAAAACATGCCAACATATCTGTCTTGTAGAGCATTGGTCAGAGGTGTTCAGACTCCTTTCCTGGGCTTTGAGCAGTTCAGGGCACCATTCATAGTGTAACCATGCTCCAGTGGGACCAGAACACTGAGTACATAGACCACCGTGTGAATAGTGCTCCTGGAGTACTGGAACGTGGTGCTCGCTCCCACAGGCTGAGGAAAAGTCTTCACTGAAAAAAGACATCATTGACATTGCTTCAGCCCCCTAGAAAGAAGGAAGCAGTCCTGTGAGGGATTATGAAGGTCTGCACTATTCATGACCACAGCAATTCAAGATGAAAGGGTTCACTCTAATGAGCCCTCTACACTAGTGGGTCCCATCTCTAGTTTCATATCACAATGACCAAAGCAGCACTCCCAGAATTTCTGATTTAATTGTCTGGATGGAGCACAAACATCTGAATTTAAAAGTCTTCCAGGTGATTCTAATGGCAAACCAGGAGCCAGAACCACTGCTGTAAATGACTGCACTTGATCTTCATCTCCTCTAAGTATAAGGGGTAGGAGGAACTTCAGTATCCAAAGACTAAAGTTGGATTATTGGATGTGTCTGGCAACCATCAGACTTAATCTCTGTCTGGGTCAGGGTAGAGAAACGCAGTGGGACTACTAGAGCTGGCAATGCTACCTCAAGGATCAAACCAGGAGGAGACTGAAAGCAAGACCCAGTGTGTTGGTGACTCGGGGAGGGATAGGGAAGAGAAGCGATAGGTGAGATATCCCCAGTCAGAGGGTCTGGCACATTGGGTAAAAAAAGGCAGGGGCCCTACATCTAGCATCGTAGGGGGACGCTTTCATTGACAGCCTGGTGGATGGCCATTCCTAGAAAGCCAGCCACATATGTAAGATGTACATACAAAGTCAGTGGCTTCCTGAATTAGCAAAATTACCAGAAAGAAATCAAAGTCTAATACTAAATAAATTAACAGTTTAACTACAATTTCTATTATCATGAGTTTCTGGTGCATTTTTACATTTTAACTTTATCTTGTATTGTGAACTTTTTTTTTTTTTTTTTGTACCAGGGATTGAACCAGGGCCATTTAACCACTGAGCCACATCCCCAGCACTTATATATCTTTTTTTAAATATTTATTTATTTATTTACTTTAGTTGTACACAATGCAATGTATTTATGTTTATGTGGTGCTGAGGATTGAACCCGGGCCGCAGACGTGCGAGGCGAGCGCTCTGCCACTGAGCCACAACCCCAGCCCAACTTATATATCTTATCTTGAGACAGGGTCTCACTAAGTTTATTAGGACCTTGCTAAGTTGCTGAGGCTGGCTTTGAACTTGCCATCCTCCTGCCTCAGCCTCCTGAGTCACTGGGATTTCAGGTCCATACCACTGCACCCAGAAGTGCTGTAAATTTAAAACTAAGGTAAAAGCTTTTCCTTGCTTCACCCCCCCCCCCACCCAGTATGATATTTCAGGGCAAAATAGAAATGGGTATATTCAGATTTATAGATCTCCCTAAAATTATTACTTGCTATCAATCTATTATTGATAACAGAAAGAAATTTGAGGCTATATGCTCCAACATCTGTTGCAAAGCAGAAAAATTCAAACCTTCTGGTCTATAAATTAAAAACCTCACACATCCTTCCAAATTTATAATCTCCTCTGTTTCTTCATGTACCAATTTCCTATTGTTGATTCATCAATGAAATAATGGCCATTCCTATGTTCACAGACCTTGATCTTGTCCATTTGAGCCCATTTCACTATCTCTAGCCTTCTAAGCCTTCTGTTTGGGATGAACAATATGATCTTTTCCTCTCTCTCTCTCTCTCTTTTTTTCTTTCTTTCAGTATGGTGATTGAACCCAATAGTGCTCTACCAAAGCGCCACATCCCAGCCCTTTTTCATTCTTTTTTTTTTTTTTTTTTTTTTTTTTTTTTAGTGGTGGTTGGGGCAGGGGCCCAGTAAGTTGTTGATGCTGGCCTTCAACTTGTGATCCTCCTACCTTAGTCTCCAAGTAGCTGAGATTACAGGCATGCACCACTGTGCCTGGCCATCATTTCTAATGTAGGCAAATACTAAAATGGAAGGAGAGATAGATAGGCCAGAACCCTAAGTCTTCCTACCAACATTTCACATGACCTGTGATTTCTATGTACTATAAGGGATCTGGCACCATAGCAACTTACAAAGCCACAGAACGGGAAATGTCTCTTTACTGGGTTAAATGAAGACCAATAGTTTCCAGCAAGGCAACTGAGCAACCATCAACAAGTGAGGCCACATAACATCTGTAATGCAAAATGGCACACATTGCATGCTTCTCCCTCCTCCCTGAAATAGTCAAATCAGCACCACATGGGTTTTACGGCCAAATGAGAAAGATAAAATGGGTTCCATCTGTTTTTTTTTTTTTTTTTTTTTTTTTTTTTTTTTTTTATTTTTAATTTGCTTTAGTTGTACACAATAAAAAGGTCGCCCAAAGCAAACAATCTCAGCCCTTTTTTTTTTTTTTTTTTTTAAAAAAAAAAAAAAAAAAAGACTCTACGAAAGTGCAAAGCTAGCTCTTAACCTTGCCTGAGGAGGTTTCTCTGTGACTCTATCCTATAGTCAAATTCTTAAGTCCAGAGCATATTATGAATTGATTGTTTTAAATGTGAGTCTATGTGGCTACAGGTTTTATTTCCTTTTTCTGTAGTAATGTCTTAACAATTTGGAAGATCTACTAACAGCAGGAGGAGGTGTTATGGACATGGCTGTATGGTGAACAGGAAATGAATAGGATATAAAATGCAGTGTTAAACTCTGGGTACTACTTAAAACAATCAAATGGCCATTCAACTCCTGTCCTCCTACTGATAAATCACCCACAAGTAACATTTTAATCACCAATCAGTACCTTCTACAGCTGCTGGGTTCTTTTCCATATTCTTATTGTTGCATTTTAATGATACATAATATTGTTACATAACATAGTTACATATTTGTACATGCACACAACATGACAACATAATTTATTCGTTATTGTTCCCCACTATCTTTTTTTTTTCTTTCCTCCTCCCCGCCCCCATCCCTTTTCTCTACAGGGCTCTCTTTTATTTTCACAAGAAACCCACCCACCTCCCCCAACCTCCTTTTCCTCTCTAGCTTCCACATATAAAACATACAACCGTTGACTGAGTTTGGCTTAATTTCACTTAACATAATGCTCTCAAATTCCATCCATTTTCCTGCATATGACACATAATTTTATTCTTCTTTATGACTGAATAAAACTCTATCGTGTGTGTGTGTGTGTGTGTGTGTGTGTGTGTGTGTGTGTGTATCACATTTTCTTTATCCATTCATCTGTTGATGGACAGCTAGGCTGGTTCCATAATTTTGCTATTGTGAATTGTGCTATTATAAACATGGATATTTATCTATTGCTACAGTATACTGACTTAATTTTTTAGGATAAATACAAAGGAGTGACATAGCTGGGTCATATGGTAGTTATTTTCTTTTTATTTGTTTGTTTTACCATTTCAAAAATTCTAAGGGTTTGAGACATTAGTTATTTTCCAAATCTAGTAAAATTGTTTTTATAAAAAGTTGTGTAGTTTCATTTTGATCTATTGTGTGAACGTAGGTAGTAAAGTAACAGAGGCCATGGTCCGTCTGGAAACCCAAGTTACTGGGACTTGGCATATTTTAAGAAAGACTCCCATTTCCCTAAAACAAAGAAAATGTTAAAATAAGATAAAGAGCATGAAAGTTGAGGAAACCAAGAGAAAAAGCAATTGGTCTCTAACTCCAAATGGGTTGCTAATGCCTGGATGTCAGGAAACTGATCATGACATCACTTTATGTTAAGTGACAACAAATGCACATTAAAAATGCTATTTTATATTACCTAGAATGTCCTTGCTTATACCTCCTCCAAGATGCCCTAAAACCTGATTATCCCATTTAGAAAGTTTCCCTTCCTGCTACTGCAGAAATTTTGGGTTTTGTTAGTTTTTTAATTTAAACCCCTTATGGGTGTTTACCACGTCCTACCTGGCAGTAACTATTTATCTATTTGTTTTTGAAACCAGAGGATTAACCTGTCTATTGTATGTAGTATGCATTTGACTTCTGAGTCAATAAATGAGATAAAAAATGAAGTGTGCTTTAACAATCTTGTCGAAAAAGGAGAACCGCTGGCACGTTGGTATTTTTGAGTTCTTCCCATTGAACTTAGAATTTCTATGATTGTGGGTTAGAGAGTCACTGTGACTATTTTCCTCTTCAAAAAAAAAAAAAAAGAGAAGGAGTTTAGGGACATAACCACACCTAAGAGAAACAAGTCAGAGTTGTGCCTCAGCTCTGTTTTTACTTTCTCTGGTTAAACATTTTTTAAATCCCTAAACAAAGATACAGAAGACAAGCTTATCCAATTCACAGAAAGCACAAATCCCAGAGGGTTGACTTATCACTGAGGACACAGTCAAGATCCACAGCCTTGATAATCAGAGGCAGGAATGATGAACTAAAGCCAGTAAATTAGCTTTCAATAAACAAAAATGTGTAACTCTATATTTCCAAAAATTATCTGCACATGTATGAGAAAAAGCAGGACTGCTTTGGCAGCAATTTATACAGGAAAAAGAAAATAAGTTTGTCTCCAAACTCTGGTTCCAGGGTGCAGAAACAGGGAAAATGGGTAGAAGTCTCCATTTGTTTTCAGAATGTTCCCTCAGTGTTGCCTGATAATGGTAAGGGCTGAGGTATAGATAGACACAAGCCAGGGGTCTTTGTTATGGGGAAGAAGTGTAGATTAAGTGCTTTCTGGGTCCCTGTAAACAGTGAGACTGGATTTCCCCTGCCCACCTCTCCACCTTCTTCTTACATCATTGTCTTCCTGGCCATTGATGGGCTAGTCAAACTGGCTTCTTCCCGA
This sequence comes from Tamias sibiricus, assembly GCA_025594165.1. NCBI lineage: Eukaryota > Metazoa > Chordata > Mammalia > Rodentia > Sciuridae > Tamias > Tamias sibiricus. The sequence goes on from CM046657.1 coordinate 163,740,661, forward strand.
CCTTCCCCTCCCCCCATACTCCCATGCCAGCTTCTGAGTTTTCCTGTGCTGCTCTGTTTACAGTGAATGCCCCTCTTCCACTCCACAACCATCCCATTTGCCTGGCTAAACTCTACCCATTCTTCTGGTCTCAACCTCCCAAACCAGTTTTACCTGCTCATACAGAATCCTGTAATACCCCTTCTACCGGCATTTTATTACTTATTTGTATCCATCTAAAAACTATCTCCCTGCCTTTTCCCCTGGTCTGTAAGCCCCTTGAAGGTGAAAACATGACCATCCTGCTCATCCAAGTTTCTCCAGAGCTAGTGTTGGGTCTAACACAGAGATGCAAAGCAAACATAAGTTGAGTGCCTGCCCCAGCGCAAACATCAGATCAGCAAGAAAAAAAATGGTGGGGGGAGAGTGTACTCCACACGTCCGAACAACTGTTCTTCCATTTGGTGACAGTTCACAGGCTCACTATGGGATAACCTATGCATTTCAAATTCTCAGACAAAGCCGGGTTCCATGGCGCACGCCTGTAATCCCAGCACTTGGGAGGCTGAGGCAGGAGGATTGAGAGTTCAAAGCCAGCCTCAGCAATGGTGAGGCACTTAGCAACTCAGTGAAACCCTGTCTCTAATAAAATACAAAAAAGGGCTGGGGATGCGGCCCAGTGGTCGAATGCCCCTGAGTTCAATCCCTGGTACCAAAAAAAAAAAAAAAAAAAAAAAATCTCAAACAAACACTTCTCCATGAAGCTGAGTCCCTCGCTACAAAGGAGCAAAATCCTGAGGAAAAAAAAATGCTTCCTCTCCTGTATATCTACCTAAAGCAGCTATAAAATTCTCTAACACCCGAGGGTCAGGAAGAATAAGGACACAATGACTTCCATACTGCCCTGATTCTCCATAGTAGTCACTTAGATGGTTTGTAAGTTCACAGACCTGTTTCAGGCAACTCTATCTATGACAAAGAATCAGGAGAAAACCACGCTGCTGGCCTGAGGGAAGGCCAGGGTAGTGGAAGGCTGAGCTCTGCTATGACCAGTCAGTGGAATTTGGAAGAAAGTTTTATTGACAATTTCTCTTTTCTTTTCACCTATAAAACAGGTAATTGCCACATGCTTGTCTTTTTCCCAGCCTATACTCCTGTACTAGCCCTCTCTCAAAGAAGAAATGTTTACTGAACATTTATACATCATGCATCATGCAAAGACATCTAAAAAGGTAAGTATTAATAACTTCATTTTACTCCCAAGGAGCTGGCTAAGTAAGCTAAGGTTACAGAACAACAAAAAAAAAAAACTGCACCCAGGATTAGAATTTAATTGAAATTTTTTTTTTCTTACCATACCTCTCTGATTTAACATTCAGACTCTTGTATCAGTGCTATCTTTTAGTTTCAAAACAATCACTTATATTTATCGGATGAAATAAAAATGTCCTACCAGGCTGGGGTTGTGGCTCAGCGGTGGAGAGCTCGCCTAGCACGTGCACGGCCTGGGTTCGATCCTCAGCACCATGTAAACATAAATGCATTGCATTGTGTACAACTAAAGCAAATTAAAAAAAAAAAAAAGTGAAAGCATGTGGGCCCATTTTTGAAAAAAAAAAAAAATCCTACCATGTTATAAAAGAGAGGGTACATTATACAAAATAGAACTAAAATATTGTTGCTGTGTTGTCTTTCTAAAAAGTAGGATCATGCTGCGTGCAGTGGCACACGCCTGTAAAGCAAATGGGGAGGCTGAGGCAGGAGGAATCCAAGTTCAAAGTCAGCCTCAGCAACTTAGCAAGGCCCTAAGCAACTCAGTGAGACCCTGTTTCTAAATAAAATATAAAAAGGACTGGGGATGCGGTTCAGTGGTTAAGTGCCCCTGGATTCAATCCCTAGTACCAAGAAAAAAGAAGAAGTAGGAACCATTTTTACAGGAAAGAAAAATCAGTGTTCTGAAAGGGATTTTATGGGAAATTCTCAAAAACTTTAAAGCATTTGGATGAGTCTATATCTGTGGTTTTCTAGTCTATCTGAAAACTTTCTAACTATATAGAGGTTTTGGTCTACAATTTACAAAATGAGGAATTTTATATGTGTGTGCTAACAAGAAATATAGGCTTTGGAATGAAGATCCCATGACATTGAGCGGGGGCCCTTCTGAGACAACGATGTGGCTAGTTTATCTTAGGAGTGCAGGAAGCCTTTGTAAGCACCAAGCAGCTGATAGCATTGATGGAACACAGAGATGGGTCCCAGGGAGGAAGAGCACCCCATAGAAGGCCTCAGGGCTTAGGCCTGGAGTGTTTATCTGGCTTCCTCTCTCTAGAAAGCAGGCAGGAAAGTTTCCAGGATGAAGTTGAGAGTGAAAAGTGTCAAGCAATCTCAGCAGCTTTTAGGTGACCCCCAAAAGGAGCATTTGACATATCAATACTAATTTCCAAATATCCTCAACCCCTTACAAATAGGCAGGAATCTGAGTAAAACCAAAACCTCTGTTTTCTTTCTCCTGTAAAAACTGGCCAATGAGGGGCAGAGAAGTTTCTGTTAAAAATGTCCTAACTTTGAAAGATCCCTGTCCTTGTCCTCCAGTCAATAGTTTCCCACCCAAACCTTGTATCTTCAGATAGCTGGAGGTTGCACTTATTAGAACAGCACATAGGTCTTTTCTATATTACTGGCCAAGTTTTAGAGCCTTTGAAATGGTGTCCCAGCCACCACAGCAAGAGAAGTTACATCACAGACAAAATACAGTACAATTTTTCATTGGGGAGTGGGGATTTTGTTTGCTTTTTGTCCTTCCAGACCCTCAAAGGTTTCAGATTGAGCCTCTCACCTGGCTGCACAGGAGACAGAGAATGGCTTAAATGAAAGTATCAGGTTGCAAGTCATGCACTTTGGAAACTGGCAAGCCCTCTCAGACCACCCAGCTCTCCAAAAGAACCAACATCAGATTCAGACAAGATAAGAGGCTGCCCCCCTGAGTGACCTGGCCCAGGGAAACAGCCTTTCTGGCTGAGTTACATGATCCCATTGTGAGGGAGGATTGGGTGCTCTGAAAAGGTGGCATTTGTCTGACTCGGTACACTAGTTGAGTCTTGTTTTTTTTTTTTTGTTGTTGTTGTTGTTGGTCAAAGGAAGAAAAATTTTAAGATATAGTTGTTAAATTTTGAAGAAAGGAAGTAAGCCAAGTGTTGAGGCCTGTTCCCAAAGCAAATGCTACAAAAGATCCCATCCTCCATATCTGCATGTAAAAGACTGAACCATTTCTATCAGTATCGGATATCACAGAGCTAGAAAGATACCCAAACTCATTAATTCAACTCATTTTACAGAACGGAGGAAGTAAAGCTTAGAGTACTTTGGTGACTCATCCAAGGCTGGTTGGCAACAGCTGAGATTGGAAACACCTTGAGGACAAGGACCCTGTCCATCCTATTCACACTGATCACTTAGGAATCCTTGGAAACTAGCACTGAATCTGGCACATAGCATATGGCCCCCAAATACTTGAAACGAGGAAAGGGGAGGAAGGAAAGAGCTTTAAAGACTACATCCTGTTTGTTTGTTTGTTTGTTTTTTACTTTAAATATTAAATGCTCTAAAAATGTGAGGCTGGGGATGGAGGCTGAGTTCTGGCTTTTATGTGTGGTCAAATGAGGACTTTAACCTGATGGACAAACCATTTCCTGCTTCTTCAATCCCCGGGGGTTGCTCCAATATAAACTGTTTCTAGAAAGAAGTTTCCTCCTGAAATTTTCCAAGAAATCCAACTCAGTTCAGACCAATTAAAACCAGCCCCAGGAACAGAGCATCCCCAGAAGGCTGATAATAAATTAAGAACAGCCCTGGGTTTCAAGTGTCCAAGACAAACATTGCTTAGCCATGCAGGGGCAGGTTAGTCTATAGACCAGCACCTGACAGCAAGGAGACAAGGTTTCCAGGTTTCAGCTCTTTTTCTAACTCATGGGAATGGAAAGGCAGAGATGGAAAAGGAAGCAAGGAAAAAGAAAGATGAGACTGGTGGAAAAGCTGGTTAAAAGCCCTAATTCGGCAGCCAAGCATGCAAAAACCATGTTGCACCTAAGTTAGTTTCCACATCAGCTCAAACTCAGGTTTATCATTTAGACATGAGATTTGGTATTAACCAAGTACATGACAAGAATTTAACTGCTAAACACAAGGTAGTACAATGTTTACCCAAGTGTGGTGTCACCTGCTTCAAATTCACCTGGGCAGATTCCCAGCCCCACCCAGGCCTAAAATCCTTTGAGGGCGAATACTAAGAATCTGCTTTTTCACCAAGCCTTCAGGAGGTTCTCGCCCACTGTAAGTTTTGAAGAGTCCCAGTTGAGAAAAAGAGCAAAGGTCCTTAGCATTTTCCTAGACATATACAGAAGTTACTTTTAACATGTGGAGGTGGGGATGGGGCGGGGTGAGGGGGCAGTTAGGATGCAACTCTTCAAGCTTAGCTAGAGCCCAGGATGCTAACAATTGTCCAAAGCAGAGATTTGAAAAGAAGCTGGATTAGGGGGTCTGGTCTCCCAAAACAGCCCTGAAGAGGTTAATCTCTCCAGCAAGATTTCAAGCCCATAAACACCAACCAGCCCCTGGAAATGCTCTTTTTAAGCTTTGAAATTCACACCAGCAGTAAGACTGAAGGCAACAGTTTAAAAATAAACAAACAAACAGAAACTAAAATCAAATGCCTTGAAACTGATTCCTGAGATTCCAAATGAAAACTAAAAGAAATAATTCACACAACACCAAAATCTCTGGGCCAAATCTCAGTAATGAACAGAAAGTCTAAAAATCAGAAACAAAAAGTTTAGAACAATGTGATTTCTTTGCCTCCCCAACTCTCTCAAGTCTTTTAGAGACCATACTTTTAAATAATACATCCACATATAACTTAAGCAAAGGTATCTAGAAATCACCTCCAAATTTCTAGATTTTTATATCCTGGATATATTACCAGTTCCGTTACTTTTTGCTTCTCTTTCCTTGGCTATTTCATTTTAGCTGAGAAGAAACATTTTAACTTCAGAGGGGAAAATACAAAATTCAAAAATGGTTACTTCATTGGTGAATGTGATTGGCAATGGATTCAGAAGAGAGTTAGAAATGGGTGTCAGCATTTGGTTTGCTAGCAGTGCAAGTTGCCCACCTTCTGAGTTAACAGGAAAATTCAAGTTTTGCAAACCGCCTCTGCAGACTTCTTGCATTGTTCCTCAGAGTTAATGATCATATGCAAACAGCCTCTGGGGCATTCTGCTAACAGAACATCACAGTCAGAAGGAGAGGAAGCCCGGAAAGCGGATACTTACAGGTAGTGGTTTTCCTTTCCAAGCCAAAAAGCTACAAACCCTTGAAACTGGAGGGCTGGATAAGAGTCACTGACCCGGTAATCTGGTTTAAAGGGCTTTGAGAGGAAGGGGGAGGAAAAATATCCCAGGGAAGGAAAAGAGCTGAAATTCCAGTCTTTCAGGTCAGCTGGGTTTGAGTTTTCTTTGCGCTAAAAATCCATTAACCCACACAACCAAAAAGACAAAAAAAAAAAAAAAAAAGGAAAACATAAAATTGAAGTTCACATACACACTGCACTCCCTTTGCTGGTCTTCTCCAAGGCTGCTGCGGCTTTAAAAACTTCCTGAGCACCCAGCTTCAGAACTCTCAGAGAGATGGGCTTGATGAGGTTGCCTGCAACTGTTTGCAGGGAGCCCTAGCTCCCAGCTCCCTGGCTGAGAGCCACAGCTCACCCTCACCCGTCCCTTCTGCTGGTCGGGTCTGCAGGGATAAGCTGAGCTTTTGTTAATAGGTTGGTTGGTTCTCTTGCTAGCCTCTTCCCAGCTTGCTTTCTCACTATTAGTGATGTACTAACTGCTCTGCCACTGGCTGAGCCCAAGAAGCCTCTCCCGCCTGCAGCACAGAGCTGCGCGCCCGCGTTTCTCTCTCTCTCTCTCTCTCTCTCTCTCTCTCTCACACACACACATGCACGCACACACACACACACACACATGCACGCACGCACGCACAGGGTCATGTATATACACACAGTATATACACTCAGCCACACAACCACAGGCAAACACATACATAGGCATGCACATATTGCCACCTGCACACTTGTGTGTGTATGTATACTCGTAATGCTACATGCACATACACTCTCATACACACACTCACACTCTTCAAACACACTTTTTTTCTTGCACCTCTTTTCTTTGAACAAATTCCCAACCTGAAAGATTTGTATTCAAATTCAGATGAGAAGTACAGCATTTAAGAAGGAGGGGGGAGGGGCCTGGCCCCTTTTAACTTTTGTTTTGGCATTTAGAGGAAAAGAAGGAAGAAGGGTCTAGATCCTAGGGTGCTGTTTTTAAATACCACCTCAGTTCTTCATTTATCGAGTTTTTTGTGTGTCTGTTTCTTTTAGAAAACCCACAAAAATCTCATTATTCTGATCCATTTGCATATAGCTTATGATCCCACTGATTCAAATATATGGCATGTCAAGAGCTGTTCTCTCAACAGAGATTCATTAGCTACACTTCTCAGGACTCAGTGGGTGGGTGAATCGTTCCTTAACAACTGTTTAATAAAACGCTTCCTCATGTTTCATCCCACCAGGAGACACACACACACACACACACACACACACACACACACAATGGCATGCTGTTTGGTCTAACTTTTAAAGTGGCCATAAACAAAGAGGTTGGAGTGTTCTCTGTCTTTGAGGGAACTGCCTATTTAACACTTGACTATCTAGCCTAAACCTTAGCCCCAAACAGGAAGTACTATAAATCCAATTCAATCTGAATTGTGCTTTTCCCCAACAAGTGCACTCCTTTCTTTAGAAGCAATGAGGGGAAGAGAGAAGGAAATGGAAAAGAAGAAGAAAATTCTGGGAGAAAGGAAGGAAGAGATGGATGGATGGGGGGGGGGGGAGTAAAGAAGAAAAGAACTGGAAAAGATGCCAAAGAAGAAAAAACAACAATTTTACTTAGAAAAAAAAAAACATGTTTTATGGATATTTTGACAATGGAGTTATATATACACAAAGACAATAGAGATTTAAAATCCTAAAGAATTTTCTGATTCATTTTAATTACTCTGATAATAAATGGGTAAAACTTAGAGAATCACTAAACTATAAATAAACACTGTTTTTAAACTTTATTAAATATAGCATAACAAATGAGCCATGAATTCATCTTGAAAGGGTAAGAAATAAAACCATAATGATGGACAAGAAACACAACAGAAAAGACAATTTGTTCTCTAACTGAATTTAAAAATTGACCAAGTTTTTAATATCTCACTCGCAAAGAAATGGAGAGGGTTTTGTGTGCTATCAGTTGAGGTTCCAAGTCCATTTGACAAAGGAATAACAGGCCACCGTAGGTGTTGCATCAATGTGTCTCTCCTACCATGGGCTGGGGAAGGTTTATGAATTAGTCTCAAAACAGAAACACATGTTTTGTAAAACTTCTCTGGGAAAAATACCTTCAGTAGTCTAAGCATTAAATAAACAAACTTAGATTAAAACACATTTCGAAGATATCTGCAGTAAATATAATGCTTGGCGTGACTGTGCTGAACATATTCTAGAAGAGATAAACAAAATGTCCTGATCTCTGAAGTACCATTTATGCAAACAAGTCACTATTTCTCTTTTGTCTTCCACAAATGGATAGGGGGCCTGTTGAAATAATACAGTCGTCAATTTTAATCAATAAAGTAGTCTTTGAACAAGTTGAAATGCAAAGCCAGGGTATTTAAAAAACAAAACAAACAACAACAACAACAAAATAAACAAGAATTCTTTCCCTAAAAGCATGGGCTGCAGAACTTAGTGCTGGAACAAATGCATTTAAAGAAATCATCTTATTTCTAATTTTGGTTCGAATGATATGAACGATAAAAAATGACAGGTGTAGGAGATTAGCACGTTTTTATTTTTTTTTTAAACCTTAACTATATATAATTTTTACTTTAAAATTATACCTCTACAAAATTAAAAAATATTAAAATAAAATACTTTTTTATTCTAAGTTGTTACAAATGACAGCAGAATGCATTACATTTCATATTACACATATAGAGCACATTTTTACATATCTCTGGTTGTATACAAAGTATATTCACACCATTCGTGTCTTCATACATGCACTTAGGGTAATGATATCCATCTCATTCTACCATCTTTCTTTTTTTCTTCACCCTTTTAGCATTCATTTTTAGATTGTAAACATGAATGATTTTTGTGAATTGCTGTACAGTGTAGCATTCTCTGAGAAGCACAGCTAAGGATCAACAATGATTCATATAAAAGAATTAGGAGTGTGCAAAGAGGTGTAATTCATTTCACCATGAAGGTAGCTTTTCGCTGAGTTTATAAAATCAGATGGCTGTATGAAACAATATTTGACCAGAGAAGAATATCAGCCCAGGAGCAGAAAGGTTTTACAAACCATATGCTAAGTAGATAAACATAAAAAAAAAAAAATTTAAAAAGCAAAATAAGCGGGGCACTGTAGCACATGCCTGTAATCCCAGTGGCTTGGAAGACTGAGACAGGAGGATCCAGAGTTCAAAGACAGCCTCAGCAATTTATCGAGGCCCTAAACAACTCAGTGAGACCTTGTCTCTAAACAAAATATAAAAAAGGGATGGGGAGTGGCTCAGTGGTTAAGTGCCCCTGAATTCAATTCCTTGTACAAAACAAAAGGAGAATAAACACCTTCATGTGTCATAAAAGAACAGAAACACAGCTCAGGAAAGTGTATGGAGGGAGAGGCTAGCTGACCTCCTGTTCAGAGCTGACCCAGTGTCTTGGGGCTATCAAGGAATTAATCTCTGATCCAGGCAGAAAAGAGGCATGTTTGCTTGAAATCAAAAGAATATAGACCAATTTCACTTTTAAATATACGTTCAAAATCCTAAATAACATATTTGCAAATTGAATCCAGCTCTGCATTTTTAAAAAATATTATGACCAATAAGGTTTCTGTTTGTTTGTTTTGGTTTTCAGGATTGCAAGGATGTTTCAAAATTAGAATAATTCAACAATATAATATATTAAAGGAGGGGGGCGGGAAAGACACATCTTTTTGTTGTTGTTGCTGTTGTTGTTGTTGTTGTTTGGGTACCAGGGATTGAACTCAGGGTCACTCGACCACTGAGCCACATCCCCAGCCCTATTTTGTATTTTATTTAGAGACAGGGTCTCATTGAGTTGCTTATCACCTTGCTTTTGCTGAGGCTGGCTTTGAACTCATAATCCTCCTGCCTCAGCCTCCTGAGCCACTGGGATTAGAGGTGTGTGCTACCAGACCCAGCAAAAACACACAGCTTAATTGTTATAATTTTGATCTGAAATGTCCCCCAAAGTCCCATGTTTTGTAGACTTGGTGGTTAGCCTGTGGCACTATTGGGAGGTATCTCTATGAGGCCCAGCCTAGTGGAAGGAAGTTAGGTCACTGTGGGTGTGCCCTTGATATTGGGACTTCAGTCCCTTCTCTTTCTCTGTCTGCTTCCTGGCTGCTGTGAGGTTAGTGGCTTTGCTCAATCTCACACTCCCCACCAGGTTATTCTACCTTGCCACTGAAGGGCAAAAATCACACCAGGGACAGCCGTGCAGCCAAGAGATTTATTCAACAGCCTTTGTGGCTGGTAGCAAAACCGGAGAAGAGGTGCTCTGGTCGAAGGTCGAAGAGGTGCTGGGAGAGGGGAGTCAGGGAGAAGGGAGTGTGCAAGCTCTGGTGGGAGAGGGGAGTGTGCAAGCTCTGGACAGAAGGTGGGTGCTTGGTCACACTGGCTAGGATCTCTGGAGCTATAAGCTAAAGCAGCTGCTGTCTGGCTGGAGGCTGGAGCTGTCAGCTGGGAGTGGCCGTCGGCTGAAGGCCATGGGTCTGGAGCTATTGCAGTGGCTTCCTCCTCTCTGCAGCGTTGAGCTGATGTGTCTAAGTGGCTTCCTCCTCTCAGCAGCAACGAGCTGATGTTGTGTGTCTCTGTGTGTCTGTGTCTGAGTCTCTCCAACAGGGCCCTATATAGGGATTTCTGGTGGGAGGTGCACCAGAGCAACCCCAACGCTATTGGCTCTTTGCCCATAGAACAGGGCGACCTTTAAGCCTATTGGCTCTTGCCTGGGGAAAAGAAACATCCTGTCCCGGGAAGAAACATCCTGCCCAGAGAATGAAACAAGGTTGCTTTGCTCAGGATGTGGAAAACTCTGGAGGGGGGGAGTAGCCCATCTATCGGCCACAGACCCCCAAACAGCAGAGCCAACCCAACCAACCATGGACTGAAACCTCTGAAATCAGGAACCAAAATCAACCTTTCCTCCTTCAAGTTGTTAATCTTAGGCATATTGTCACAACAATAGAAAGCTAGCACATTAATAAAAGAGACATTTAGTAAAAATCCATCACCTGTTCATTAAAAAATAAAAATAAAAAGCCAAAACAATCAGCCAACTAAGAATATGAGGAAAACTTTTTAACCTTTTCAAGAACATCTTGCTATAATTTCCATAAGTCAATATTGGATAGGAAATCTTAAGCAACATAAGAAAAAATGAGGCATGAGGATTGGAAAGGAAATAAATAGATCTCTTTTATGTGTAAAAGATATGAAGTCTTTGTATAAAATATGCAAAACAATTCACTCTTTGAACTATTACAATATTTCAGCAAACTTGTGGGACATAAGATAAATATTCAAAGATCCAAGGCACTAATGTGTAACAACTAATCACTACACATGTTTTTAAAAGATGGTTTTCATGATAGCAACAGAATTTTTATAAGCCTGAGAGTTAATTCAAATTAATTAAATGTAGGTGAACTTTTTATGAAGAAAATGAAAAATTGTTATATGCATAGAAGATCTAAATAAATGGTTAGCATGTCTAACCGAATGAGAAAATTCACTTCTATAAAATCTTGGTTCTCTCCACATTAAAATTCCAATGCAATGCAACTGAAATGACAAGAAGTCACTGTTTATGCACAAACACACATGACAAGCTGGTTTTAAAATTTATATAAAAGAATAAAGGCCAAGCCAGGCGCAGTGGCGCACACCTGTAATCCCAGCACTTGGGAGGCTAAGGCAGGATGATTGTGAGTTCAAAGCCAGCCTCAGTAATGGGGAGGCACTTAGCAACTCAGTGAGGCCCTGTCTCTAATAAAAAATTCAAACAAGGGCTGGGGATGTGGCCCAGTGGTCGAGTGCCCCTGAGTTCAATCCAGGTACCTAAATAAATAAATAAATAAAAGTAAAGGCCAAGAATGGCCAAGACAAATCAAAGAAGACAAATTTAAATATGAATGTGCACCTTACATACTAGTATTTTATTTTATGAAGTTTTAGTAAGTAGAAACTATGGAATTGACACAGTGACAGAAAAAAAAAAAAAGGCAAAGAAAGAGATTAGCAAAGATTGAAGCAGCTCAGTCATATGTAGATAGCAACCTAATATACAACCAAGATTAAAATAGAGGTCGTAATGTCTGTAATCCCACCTACCCAGGAGGCTGAGATAGAGGGATCCCAAGTTAGAGGCCAGCCTTAGCAATTTAGTGAGACCCTGCCTCAAAATAAAAATAAAAAGGGTTTGGGGTGTATCCCAGTAGTAGAGTCGATACTCAATCTCCAGTATTAGGGGAAAAAAATAGGAGTCATTGAATAAATCATGGGCAATTCAATAACTGATACAAAACAATTGGTTATGATATGGAAAATAATACACTAGATTTTACCTCACACCATATATCAAAATAAATTATAGTTGGGACAGAACTCACACAGCATAAAATTCACTCATTGAAAGTGTCCACTTCAGTGAGTTTTTTTTTTTTTTATTTCCTCATTTTTTTTTTATTGACAAATTATGGTTGTACATGTTGGTGGAATTTTTGTTACATATTCATACATAAATACAATATAACAATATAATTTGGCCAATATCACTCCAAAGCACTTCCCCCCTCCCACCTTATCGCCCACCCTTTGCAAGTATCTTCTTGATGGAGTTAGGAAGGATTTCTTAACTAAGACACCTTTAAGTAAAAACTATAAAAGAAAAACTTTATCTGATTATTTTATATTATAGTTAAAACTTTCCATAGACCAAACTACAAAGATTTTCTTTTCTTTTCTTTTCTTTTGGTGGGGCGTGGGTACCAGAGATTGCACTCAGAGGCACTCAACCACTGAGCCACATCCCCAGCTCTATTTTGTATTTTATTTAGAGACAGGGTCTCACTGAGTTGCTTAACTGTTGCCGCCTGAAGCGCTTGGAGCAACGGAGCCGCGGGAAGAAGTTCAGAGGCAAACTGGAGACAAACAGCTTTTTATTCTGATAACTTTTCTCTCTGGTTCTAACAACGACTAACACACGCCACACACACCACCAAAAAATGGCGCTGACCGGATCAGCAATTTCGGCCAAGTCACTCAAGATCCCGGGACAAGTCCCGTGAGACTACGGAAGGCGACAATGCCCAAATCTCCACGGCTCATAGTCAACCGCAATTCAAGTCATCTCCCCAAACAGGGCTCCTACACTTAACACCTCACTTTTGCTGAGGCTGGCTTTGAACCCGTGATCCTCCTGTCTCAGCCTCCCGAGCCACTGGAATTACAGGTGTTTGCCACCTCACGAAGCCTACAAAGATTTTTTTTAGAAACACAAATTGGGGGGAAAGTACTTACAATGTAACTAAACTACAAAAACTTTAGAATTTAAAGAACCTCTAGAAACCCACAGAAATCATTTTTTAAGCTTAATGTTCTTTTTTTATAAAAGAACACACACAATTGGTTAGTATGTACAGTTATGTGCTACATAATGACATGTGGTCAATGATGGTGTCCTATAAGATTATAACTGATAGATGGGCTACCCTGCCCCACCCCCCCAGAGTTTTCCACATCCTGAGAGAAGCAACCTTGTTTCATTCTCCGCAGGATGTTTCTTCCCCAGGCAGGATGTTTCTTCCCCAGGCAGGATGTTTCTTCCCCTGACAGGATGTTTCTTTTCCCCCCGCAAGAGCCAATAGGCTTAAAGTTCGCCCTGTTCTATGGGCAAAGAGCCAATGGCATTGGGGTTGCTCTGGTGCACCTCCCACCAGAAATCCCGATATAGGGCCCTGTTGGAGAGACTCAGACACAGACACACAGAGACACACAACATCAGCTCATCGATGCTGAGAGGAGGAAGCCACTCAGACACATCAGCTCAACGCTGCAGAGAGGAGGAAGCCACTGCAACAGCTCCAGACCCATTGCCTCCAGTCGCCCAGCCGGCAGCTCCAGACCCATCACCTTCAGCCTGATGGCCGCTCCCAGCTGACAGCTCCAGCCTCCAGCCAGACAGCAGCTGCTTTAGCTGATAGCTCCAGAGATCCTAGCCAGTGTGACCAAGCACCCACCTTCTGTCCAGAGCTTGCACACTCCCCTCTCCCACCAGAGCTTGCACACTCCCTTCTCCCTGACTCCCCTCTCCCAGCACCTCTTCGACCTTCGACCAGAGCACCTCTTCTCCGGTTTTGCTACCAGCCACAAAGGCTGTTGAATAAATCTCTTGGCTGCACGGCTGTCCCTGGTGTGATGTTTTGCCCTTCAATAACTCCTAGGGACATTAGTGACATTGTGTACGTGTGATCTATCATGTCCACACAGTGATGGAATTGCCTAACTACACATTTCTTAGAACATATCCTTGTCATCAAGTAAGGCTCGAATGTACATGAAAGCAAATAGAGACTAAAAATGAGATTCCATCAGATAGGCAAAAGTTGTTAAATACCATAATAACACATTTGGTCACAGATGACAGTGGAAAATTCCTACCAGATCATTTTAAATCTTTAAATTCTGACCTATCAGCTCTTAAATAGTTGCAAACAGTGAGTACATTGACAATTTCTAATAAATCTGAATTTTTTTTAATTTCAACCTAAATTCTCATATATGTGCAATGAGTCTTGTACATGATATTCCTTGTCATTGTGATTTTAAAATACTGAAATAACTATCACCCAAATCCAACAGATATTGAGTGAAGAAACCAAGTTGCAAAAATATAGTGACAGATTATATCTTTTTTTTTTTTTTTTTTTTTTTTTTTAATTTTGGACGTGAAGAGAATTCGTTTTTGCTGTTATTAAAAAAAAGGTGAAACATAATGTCCCCATGTATACCTGCAGGCTTTATGAAGAGACAGCAGAAGGACTCTGGGCACATTTTCCCAAAGTAGGCTGACCACACCTTCCTACTTCTATGAAAGAGGTGTCCTCATGGTACCATGCCTTCGGCAGGAATGGCCAGGGCAAGTGCCTTCCTGCTATCTGCAGGGAGGTCTGTCCCCTTTCCTCAGGGAGCTCTTTTTTTTTTCCTTTATGTTTTTTTGCAGAGAGGTCTTTATGGGGTGAAACTGTAAAATGTTAAAAAGGAAATGGGAAAAGCTTCATGACATTAATTTTAGCAATGATTTCATGGACATAACACCAAAAGCCAAATTAGACAAATGGGACTACACCAAAATAAAAATCTTCTTCATAGCAAAGATAATAATCATAGTAAAAAAGGAAAACCTATAGGAGAAAATCTTTTCAAACCATGTGGCTGATAAGGGATTCATATTCAAAATGAATAAGCAACATCTGCAATTCCACAGCAAAAAAAAAAAAAAAAAAGAAAGAAAGAAGAGAAACCCAATTTTAAAATGGCAAAAGACTTGAATAAAAGTTTCCTAAAAATATTTTTTAAATGAGCAATACACTTATAAAAAATGCTCAGTGTTGCTAATCATCAGGAAAATGAAAATCAAAATCACCATGAGATGTCACCTTCTACCTGTTAGGATTGATATCACAAAGTACACAGACACACACACACATACACACATAGAGAAAAAAAAGAATTAGTGTTGGTGAAGATGTAGAAAAACTGGATTGCTAATACACTGTTGGTTGAAATTCAAAATGTTGTGGTCACGATGGAAAACAGTATGGTGGTTCCTCAAGAAGTCAAAAGTGAACCACCATTTGATCCAGCAATACCACTTTTGGTTATATCCAAAATAATTAAAATCAGGACCTTAAAGAATATATGCACTCCCACATTCCGGGTAGCTTCGTTCACAATAGCCAAGATATGGAAACAACCATGGACAGGTGAATAAAGAAAATGTAGTTTATAGAGACAATAGAATAGTGTTCAGTCTTTAAAAATAAAAAAAAATCCTGTCATATGCGATAAGATGGATGGACCTCTAGGACATTAATCTAAGTGCAATAACACAGCCAGAGAAGGACAAATACTTCATGATTCCACTTCTATGAGGTATTTCAGTTAGTCAGACTCAGAAACAGTAGAATGGTAGTTTCCAGGATGAGGGGAATGGGGAAATGGAGAGTTGCAGTTCACTGGGTATAAAGTTTCAGCTACCAAGATGTGCAGTTTCTAGAGATCTGCTGTGTAGCACTGTACCTATAGTTAACAATACTGTTATGCATGTATTATGTATTTTTTAATTTGTTAAGAGAATAGAACTCATGAGAAGTGTTCCTAGAAAAAAGAAGAAGAAAAAGAGGTACTAGAAAACTTTTGGAGGTAAGCAATACATCTATTTCCTTGGCTATGGAGTACATGTTTGTATAAATTCGTCAAATTGTACACATTAAATATGTACAGTTTTTGCATATCAATTATACCTCAATAAAGCTGTTTAAAAATATATGGACTTTTAAAACCACATCATGTAACTTTTAAAACTCAAAACTAACATAGTACATTATTTATTGGTATATCCATGATAACAATATTAAAATAGAGATGAAAAAGACACACATCAATTTCAATGTGGCAACCACCTCTGAAGAAAGAAGATAGTGGCATGGGAGAACAAGAACCTTTAACTGTACCTATAATCTTTTATTTTTATAAAGACCTGAACACAGCAAAATGCAAAATCATATTCATGTCGAGGTGATATTTCATGAAATTATTTACATGTTGAAAGCTTTTATAGTTAAAAAATTAACACATTGTGTTTAGTTTATATGAAGAAAATCAATATTTTGTAAAGCAATAGTAGTGTGAGATTTCAGGGAAAGCATGGATTCTGGAATCAAAGAATCTGGGATTAAAGCCTAATTTAGTCATTTAACATCCCTTGGCCTCAGTTATATCATCTGTAAAATAGGAGCAATAATAATAGCATTGATCTCCCAGGGTTGTTGAACAACACCCATGTGTTAGTATATTTTTTTAAGAAAATATTTAAAGAGGAAATGAGAAGGCATTTGAGTTTCTCAAAAGCAATATCATGAAGCATGAGTTTTATGTATCAGTGTATTCTTATAGAAAGAGGAAATACAAGTTGGGAAGGGAAACTAGGAACAGGCCCCCAAGCAGCAAGCTATTGCTATAATTCAAACAAGAAGCTTTCAAGAAGTGGCCTGAATGAGGGATTTGGAAGAGGATGCTCCTGCCCTAAAAGATATTGAAGGACTTTCCCAAAAGCACATATGCATACAACATGCAAGCTTGTAACTGCTAGTAACAAAAGAATCTCTCTCCCATGCTCTCTTTCTGGAGTTAATGGTCCAGGTGGATCTCTGAAAGGATGAAGGACTTGGCAATTCCCAAATCATGTGCTTCAGTGAATCTATTTGAGCAAGTTTCTTAACTTCATATTCAAGGCAATCAGTTGTGGACATGGGAACTTCAGTCTGAAAATTCTATTCATCATATTAGCATTTCCATATTTGCCTACTAAATTTAGCCAGGAAATTGAAATAAACTGACTCATTCCATCGCACTCTGCCCTTACCATTGGAAATCAAGCAGGCTGTGCATTTTCTTCATTTGATTAACTGGAACACAGCTTCAAATCCTAGCACTAAACAGACATTAGGCTTTTGCAAAGACATGAAAAACTCATTAGAAATCCTTTTTATCTCCATTTCTCCATCTTTTACAGGAGAAGGGAAAATACCAAAGGCAACATGAAAGATTTAATTTCAAAATGCTTTCTGTTTTGTTTGGGGGATTGGGAGTGATTTGGTCTTTTCATAGCTTACAATCAGGATCAATTTTATCTTTCCAAGCAAAGTTCATGGAGTCATGGAGCTGAGAGTCTGCTTACTGACTTTTTAAAAAAAATTATACCAAAAAAATTTTCTAACTGCAGTTCACTCAAAAGACAATGCATTCAATTTTGCGTGTGAGCTGGGTGGTTTCCTCTGGTCTGGGCTGGCTCAGTAGGAACTGGAGTCCAGAACAGCCTCAGGAGTAAGTCAGATGGTTGACAGTCCAGAAGGGGCTAAGCCGAGATTGCTTCTCTGCTCCTCACCGCCCTCCATGGTCAGGGTAGGGTCTACAGAGCAGCAAGTCCCAAGCACAGACCCCTTCCTCACACCTCTTGCTGTGTCTTATCTGCTAATCTCTTCTGCAAGCACTGGGGAAAGAGACCACTTCTTAAGGAGAAGGGGAGCAAAGCCACTTTGCAAAGGGGTGGACACAGGGGAAAGGAAGAAATTATGGCCATTTCTACAAGCAGAGAATGGAAAATTGGTATCACCTGACATGAACCCACAAAATAAAATAAAAATTAACCAGCATTATTAAAAATAAAAAAAGACAATGCATGTTGCATAATGAAAAATAAAAGTCATTATATACAAACATTATGACAGCTGATTCCAAGTCCAAACCACTCTGAAATTAACAAAACAAAACCACAGGCAAATGATGCTTTTCACATCTTAGGGGTAAATGACATAAACCTACTAAAAAATCACAGATTTGTTTATAAAGATGAGGCTGCATCTCACAGAAACAATGTGCTGATCCCTTCCATGAGGGTTACTGAACCTTAGTATAAGCCAGGTGCTGCTAATTGCTGAAGGGGCAGAGATGAGTAAGAAGTAGTGCCCTCTCTCAAAAACGGTACAATGTAGTTGAAGATAGGAAGACACAGAGGGCTAGGCATGCAACTCAGTGGTAGACCATGTGCTTAACATGTATGAAGCCCAGGTTTGATCTCTAGCACCCCACACCTCCAAAAAAGAAAATACATATAAATATTATATATGAACATCTTATTATGGATAGCTAGCAATGATTAAACATGTATACTCTAGTGTACATTTCTATTTACATGCATTTATTAACTCGTTTTGGTCCTGATAACAACAAAGCATTTTGCACGATGAAAAATAAAAGTTGTTATATACAAACATTATAGCAGCTTAGTTCAAGTCAGGCAGGCGCTATGAACAATGTCTAGTTCAATCTTTGAAGCATCATTTTAGATTTTAGCAAAAACCTAAAGTGTAATAACTATTAGGATTAGGAAAGGATACATTCTATGATCCCATTCTCAAAAAACCTACAGTGTTGGGGAGATAGGATTTATGCACTAATACCTGCCACAAAAAAATAATAATGCCAGGCCATGTATTTAAATTACATCAAGAGACATGGTGGCCAAAGAGAGTCTCTCTGAGGTGGTGATATTTAAGCAAAAGTCTGAATGCAGTGAGGATTCTGGAATAAAAATTATCCAAGCAGCCAATGCTGAAAGGGGCATTCGAGAATTTATAATTCAAAGTATGGGATTTCAACCTTTTTAAAGTAGTAAATCATTTTATAAATCAAGTTTTTCATAGTATCCCAATGCACAAAGCACAGATAATTGGAGCTCTTTATTCAGAATGAAGGAGCAGAAGATTTAGAACACCCCATCCATGGTTCAGGGCTTCTTCTGGAAACCATGGGGACTCAGGTTACACTGTCTGAGAAAAAGTCTTCAAATATGGACTGTTCATTTTACCAATAGATAAACCAAGGCTGAGAGTAAGTGAATTGTCCAAGAAAGCATAGCTCTATAACAATGGTTTTGAATGTAAAAGTCATTTTCTCCCTCTGTAAGTAAGACTCTCTACCATAATTCATTTGTTGCTTTAATAAATATCTATTAGACAGCAATGCCTGGGCACCAGCTTTATCATTGAAGAAGCTGCAATGGGGAAAAATGCCCCTGGCCTCACATAATTTATGTTACAGTTTATTCATTACATTAAAAAATAATTACAAAATTAAATAATTATGAAATGCAATAAGTGTCACAAGTAAACACACTATAAGACATTATAACATGCCCTTCGCAAGACTAGGATCACATAGCAATGCGAACCATGAATTTACGCATTAAGAATTCACATTCTGGGGCTGGGGTTGTGGCTCAGTGGTAGAGCGCTCACCTCACATGTGCGCGGCCCGGGTTCGATCCTCAGCACCACGTAAAAACAAAGGCATTGTGTACAACTAAAGCAAATAAATAAATATTAATAAAAAAAAAGAATTCACATTCTTAGTAATCTTCCCCTCTCTATGTCAGATGTGTTATCTGTTTGCATTTCAATAAAAACTTTTCACAAATGGATTCATGGTCACATATCTGCTTTGTCCAACAGACTGAGGAGAATTTAAACCTAACCACCAAGTCCTGTGCATTGATTTGACCAAGTGATGTGAACTGAAGCAGCTTTCTTTTCCGCCAGTATTTACCCTGCATCCAAAAATTGGCATTTTTTTCTCCACTGAACAGATATACAGAGATGAGTCTCCTCTTTTCCCTTCCTTAGAGAGCACACATTTTGTGGTTAGAAGCAAAATCACCTTCTTCAGTCAGATTGAAAATCAATGACATCTCTGGTCACAATTCCCAGAGAGTCTCTAAAGAATTCCACAGGAATTAAAATTCATGGGCTGGGGTTGTGGCTCGGTGGTAGAGCCCTCACCTAGCATGTGGGAGGTGTTGGGTTTGATTCTCATTATAATTTGAAACCCTGAACCAAAAATCTTTAGGGAAAACAACTTTATCATACTGCCTACTTGCACCTGAACAGATTTGGTTAAATGAGTTGATTGGAAGCAAGCTGAGAACCTATAATTGCATCTGTAAGTAAAAACATAAATTAAAAAAAAAATAAGGAAGGGTCAATGTATGGTCAGTCAGTCTTCAAATGATGCTAGAGTCTTAGTGATTTCAGTGTAAGAGTTCCTTGTGTTTGCACCACATAAAAATAAATAAATTATTAATTAATTAAAGGTATTATATCCAACTACAACTAAAAAATATTTTTAAAAAAGAAGAATTAAACTCATGTCCACTGTTGGTAGGACTATAAAATGGTATGGCCTCTTTAGAAAACAATATGGAGGTGTCTCAAGAAAATGAAAGTAGAACCACCAAGTGATCCAACCATTCTACTTTCAGGCGTGTTTCCAAATGAATTATTTATAGAAGGGCAAATGGATAAAGAGAACGTGTAATATACATATAATGAAATACGGTCCAGCCTGAAAAAGGGAGGGAACTCTGGTTCATGCTACAACATGAGTGAACCTTGAGAACACTACAAAAGAAGTCCCTCACAAAAAGACAAACACCGTGTGATTCCACACATGTGAAGTATCTAAAGCAATCAAACTCATAGTAAGTACAATAATGGTCACCAGGGGCTGTGGGAAGAGAGAAGAAGGGACTGTTCAATGGGTATGGAGTCCCAGATATGTAAGGTGAACAAACTCTGGAGATCTGTCTTACAATAATGTGAATATACTTAACAGTATTGAAATGTACACTTAGGATGTGGAAGATGATTTTTTAAAAAGAACATCAATATCCACAAATTAAGAAATAAAAGAATTTCACAAGGAACACTTACACTGAAATCACTAAGACTCTAGCATCATTTGAAGACTGACCAACCATACATTGACCCTTCTTTATTTTTTTTTTAATTTATGTTTTTACTTACAGATGCAATTATAGGTTCTCAGCTTGCTTCCAATCAACTCATTTAACCAAATCTGTTCAGGTGCAAGTAGGCAGTATGATAAAGTTGTTTTCCCTAAAGATTTTTGGTTCAGGGTTTCAAATTATTATTTACTACTGGATGTGAAAACTAGTAGTACTTATTTTAATATTTTTAATTAAATATATATTTTTAAATAAGAGCATTTCCCATACCTAGGAATCATTTGGAGGTCTTCTCTAGAATAAGATCAAACACACTTCTCAAAGTCTTTTGCATAGAGTGCTAACTCTAAACTTATGCAGAGGTGCAGGCCTATAATCCAACAACTTGGAAGTTGAGGCAGGAGGACCACAAGTTCAAGGCCAACCTGGACAACATAGTGAGACCCTGTCTCAAAATCATAAAAAGATAAAATAAAGTGATAACCCTAAAACTAGTAACATTTAAGATGAAAAGTATATCATTCATGTGAACAAAATGTTCTTTGCTTCAAACAAGAGGTGCAAAATTTATAAGATGGCTTTTCTACAGTATGCAGACCTTTTCTCTGGTTCTTTATCTCTAAATAGGAGACCTTATCCATCTTCTTTTACCTTCTAAACTCATGATTAAATTTTCCACTCTTATGTTGGAATGAGGTAAGAATACGCAATTTCAGAAAGTCATTCCCAGCATTTCAGACATAAATTACATGCACCAAGCCTTATCCACAAGGCTTTAGTCACAGCCTTTCTTTAACCTCAGCACTGTATAATTCTGTGGTTTGTGTAGCCTGTTTAATGCACTGTGCTTTTAATGTTGTTTTTTTTTTTTTTTTTTTTTTTTTTTTTTTTTTTTTTTTTGTGGTACCAGGGATTGAACTCAAGGGCACTCGACCACTGGGCCACATCCCCAGCCCTTTTTTGTATTTTATTTAGAGACAGGGTCTCACTGAGTTGCTAAGTGCCTGGCCATTGCTGAGGCTGGCTTTGAACTCGCAATCCTCCTGCCTCAGCCTCCCAAAGTGCTGGGATTACAGGCGTCCGCCACCGCGCCCGGCTTTTTAATGTTTATTTTTAAGACTAATAATTCAAAAGAATTACATAAACTATACAGTTTAATTGTACGAAATGTATCTGTGCATCTTGCCTAGTAACATTTAATACAGTGACAATTTGTGTTCATACTCCAAATCAGTATCACAAAAGGGTCTGTCTGAGCTCTCGCCTGGCATCAACAAAAATGCATTTAGGAAACAAGTTGTGCGAACTGTGTCGGAAATCCATGGAAGAAATGTTGGAGATGACTAAGCAGAAGCATAGTTGCCCTTGCAATGAAATGGTCTCTTTGGCTTTTATTCTGTAACAAAAATCAAACTCATCCCTTCATTTAACATTGATTAAACTCTAAGCTGAAGACCGTGGTGCTGGAAGTGTGCATATAATACATAATAAGAACTATGAAGAATCTGGGATTTTCTCCTATGTGCAAGTGAACAAGTTATCCTGCCACTACATAATGGACACTAGTAAAAGGCACAAGGCTTGTGGTTCTTGAACAAAGGACAACTAATTCCTCACAGCAATAGCAGTAATCAGTGTCTTAACACTTGTACCACTTTCCTAAATTCAATGTGAAGCTCCACAAGGACAGATGATACCTGCGTCTGCGGTGGCAGGCATCATGAAAGGAAGCAGAAGTTTGAAGAACCTGAATATTTTATTATGAGAAGCACATCAATTTGCCTTCTCTTTGTCCTGGAGTAAGCTATTATTTTCATTATACTGAACAGTGAACAAACATCTATTTGTTCCTCTATCTGCCAACACTGTTTGCTCAAACATCCCTGAAAGGGTAGGACAAAACAAAAAAAATCAGTGTCTTTGCTCATGAGACAGGCTATATACTGGGACAACTGTCTCCCCAAAATATAGCCCCTACCCCCAAAAAACTTTGTGTCTAAAATAGGGATCCCGAACTGTTACAAGATGGCAGGTAAGATGTCAGGATATATCCAAGACATCACGGAAGCACCAAGGATGAGCTCTTACCAGCCAAAATTGTGGAAAGGATCATTCAGAGATGACTTCTCAGAGGACCTAAATGCCAGGGTTCATTCTGAGAGAATAAATAAGAAGGGGTAGAAATAGAAAAGGATAAAGGTCATTTAACCAGTGGTCTGCAAGATTGAAGGAGATGAGGGTAGTTTGCTATGAGGAGAAAACTGCAAGAAATAGGGGTTGCTGAAGCTTAAGGCAGAAGGCCAAGGGTAATGGAAGATGAACTGAGACAAGCAAGCAAGACCCAGAGTTTGGAGGGCTTTTTCTCTCTTGCCAAGGAACTTAGTCTTAGCCCAGTGGGCTTTGGAAGCTACTGTAGGGCATAAGCCAATGGTTAAATTTACACTGGATAGATCACTAAGTAGATCACTAAGAACATAAAGGTGTCCATGCCTCTGGCTTAGGATTGTGATTTGGATAAGATACAGCAGACCCCCAGAAATCTCCTGCAATCTCTGATACCACGTGACTATGCATTTAATTGCCTTGGTATGTGTCTTTAATAATGAGGGGAGGGCAGTTCGCTCTTCTCTTTCAGTCCTGATAAAAGTGCTCTTGCTCTGGTAGTCAACCTGTCTCCCAGAGTGGACTGTAACTGTGCTTCTTACAGTGTACTTATCAACCCCACTGTCTTGAGAGTCATTTTATAACTTGTTCCCTGGAGTTCCACAGTCAATCATGAAGGTAACCAATTCAGCATTTTTCTATAATCTAATTTAACCTCTGACAAATACTGTCACTGGAAATGATAGTGCATTTCCTGACACATTTTGCTTCCCTTACAGTGGTCCCTCCAAGGTATTTCAGCATGTGTTGTCGATGGGAGCCAGGGATGCAGCCAAAGTGTGCAGACACCACACTCTCCACAGCTTGAGAGAAAAAAGGAACAAAAAATTTTCTCATGAAAATAGAAGAGTGACCTGTAGAGTAGAGAAAGGAAACCAGATTCAAAATTATCTCTAGAGAGTACCAGTTTTAGAAGTTTCTAAAACATTTTGCAGAATAATATGTATAAAATAAAGTACATTCATTTCTTTTTTTGTGCCAGGGATTTAACCACTGAGCCACATCCCTAGTCCTTTTTATATTTTGAGACAGGGTCTTGCTAAGTTGCTGAGGACCTTGCTAAATTGCTGAGGCTGGCTTTGAACTTGTGATCCTCCTGCCTCAGCCTCTGGAGTCCCTGGGATTATAAGCGTGCACCACCATGGCCGTAAGTACGTCAATCTTAAGTGCAGATCTTGATGGATTTACACACCCTTTACACTCATGTAACTGTCACTCAGATCAAGAGGCAGGACATTTTCAGCACCCCTCAAAATTTCCTCATTTCCCTGCCCAATCAGTATCCTCCCCACACCCACTCAGAGGTGATCATTCTTCCAGCCTCAACACTGCAGATTAGTTTTGCCTGTCCTTGGACTTTGTCTACATGGAACCATACGATACATACTGTCTTGTGTCTGACTTCTTTCATTCAACATAAAACATGTGAGATTCACCTATGTTTTTCACGTAAGAATAATTTCTTCCTTTATTGCTATGTAATGTGTTACTGAATGAATATTCAACATTTTCTATTTTCCATTCTCTGTTGATGGACATTTGGATTGTTTCCAGTTTGGGGTCATTATGAATAAAGTTGTTTTGAATATGCATGTGCTTTATGTACTAATTTCTCTTGGGTATATATTTGGCCTGAAGTTGTCATAAAATAGTTATAGGTTTTAGCTGTAGCATTTTGAAGCAGGACTTTAAAACATAGCACTAAACTTCTAAGTTCACTCAAACCTAACCCAACTCTAATTCTGTGGGCTAATTACAGTGTCATTAATTCAAGAAACATTTGCTTAGCATC
This sequence comes from Tamias sibiricus, assembly GCA_025594165.1. Lineage (NCBI taxonomy): Eukaryota > Metazoa > Chordata > Mammalia > Rodentia > Sciuridae > Tamias > Tamias sibiricus. The sequence continues at coordinate 163,765,383 of CM046657.1, forward strand.
CATGGATATGGGAGTGATGTTATAATGGTTAATTTTATGAATTGACAAAGCCAAGGCATACCCAGATAGCTTGTTAAACATTATATCTAGGAATGTCTGTGACTGTGTTTCTGGAAAAGATTAGCATTTTAATTGGTAGGTTGGATAAAAAAGCTCTTTCATGGAGTTAGGCATCAGCCAATCCACTGAAGGCCCAGATGCGGATGAAGGGCAATCTTACCCTCTGCCTCAACTGAAAAGTCATTTTGTTCTGCCTTCAGACATTGGTGCTCCTAGTTCTCTCACATTGGAACTCATACTGGGACTTATACTATCAGTGTCCCTGGTTCTAGGCCCTCAGGTTTGGACTGGACATATATCACTGGATTTTCTGGGCCTTCAGGAAATCTTCAATCTCCAGATGGCAAATCATGAGACTTCTCAGCTTCTATAACTGCGTGAGCCAATCCATCTTAACAAATATCTTTCTATATATCTCCTGTTGTTTCTGCTTCTCTGGAGAACCCTAATTACAGGATTACAGCAATGAATAAGGTAGATGTGAGCCTGCCTTCATGAGCATTACCAGTTAGGTGGACGTGAAACCAGTAATCAAAACATGAGGAGCATTATGAAGGGGAAGAAGTCACCGTGGGAGCTTGTAATAAAGGTTCTGCCTGGTCTGAGGTTGAGGGATTCCCCCATTTCTACTAGAAGTTAAGTTTTCAAACCAAATGGGCAAGAATGAGTCAAGGGGCTGGGATTGTGGCTCAGTGGTAGAGTACTTGCCTAGCATGTGTGAGGCACTGGGTTCAATTCTCAGCACCACATACAAATAAATAAATAAAATAAGAATTTTCATCAATAATTAATAAGAAATATTTTAAAAAGAGAATGAGTCAGGATAAAAGCACTTTCAGTTCTATTTGCAGTTTTCCCATCAAGCAGCTTTGTGACTTGAGGCAAATCCTTTCCCTCTTTGGGTCTCTCTTCTGCAGGAAGAATATCATCTTCCAATTGTAAGAAAGTGAATGGTTGGTTCATCATAAGTTATATGAAGAAGTGAGTTTGTAATATAGTCACTGATTATACAAATAAGCCAGCAGAGAAATAAGCCAGGCAAGAAATACTGATGCTTTTCTGACCTAAAAAAGATTCTTATTCAGTCTTTTATGTGCAAGTAAAGTAACAGAAAACTCATTTCCCCTGAAAACAAATTTGTCTGTATTTTTGTATCTTTGGCTATAAAGATACATGGCAAATTCATAGGAGATTATCATTCACTTATAGGGTCTTTATATAACAGCCTGAAAGATTTTTATGATTATTAAATCAGATTCAAGTACAAGGTCATTCTGACAGAAGGTACCCTCTTCACAACTTAGGATGCAATGTGTGCCCTCAGATCACAAAGTAGTCACAGACACGTCTGGGGTCCCTGAGACCAGGGGATCTAGGAAGTTGACATTATTTTTATAACAACACTAAGATATTCTTTTCCTTGTTCACTCACATTCTCTCATGAGTATAGAATGTAATTTTCCAGAGACTACATGACATGTGGTAATCACAAGAGATTGAATACAGAAACAGATGTGAAGATCCAGCTGTTTTCTGCTAAGCCAGAGAATTGTAAAAACATAAAACACCACTTTTTAATTAATATTTTGTTTTAAAAGATGGTTATTGTTCATTGAAATATCTATTTATAAATTATAAATAAATATTTCACAGTTTTGTTTTCTAGTACACAAAAACAAATAGATACATCTCAAGTAAACAAAAGCTCTTTAGGGTCTTCAATCATTTTTTAGGATGTAAAGCAACCCTGAGGCCAAAGAGTCTGAGAACTTTTGGTTTTATTAAGGGAGAAGGAACAGGATTTGAAGACTGGAACAGAAAGTGAGATAAGAACTTTTCCTTTGAAATGACTTTCTTAAATTCAACTAGATAATTCCAAGCCACCCATACCATGATTAGAATGGAAGATTACAAATTTGCCAAATTTTGCTGGTTTGGAATTATTTTTATAAACAGAATGATGGAACATTATACTTTCAAAGAACAAAACAGGAGAGTGAGGAGGGAAAAATCCCCCAGTCTCTGCACAAAGTGCCTTTGGGGTATCAGGGAATGGCAAATCAACACTAAGTGGTATTTTCTCCTAAGCAAGTCACATTTCAGCAGCAATTTAGCTTTAGCAAAGACAATAATAAATTCTTTCTCTAAAAATGTCAACCCAGTAGAGTCACAGCTTAGACCATATGGTCATCAGAGAATGAGAAGATAAAGCAAACTTTGAAAAATGTGACCTACTGTGCTTTTGCTCACTGCCAAACCTGGCCACAGTAAGGTGCTCCTGGACACTTGAAGGGTTAGGGAAGCAATTTCACAAGAATAGTTAATAAAATTCCCCCATTTCTTCTCATAGCCTGCTACAAAGACCCTTCACCTGGATGTTTTGAGGTATCACTGAATTTCTCTCTCCATTAAACAGAAGTCATCATCAATGCAAATGAATGACCCCCTAGACCAGGGATTAAAGGTTGGGAATTTAGAAAAGATGCACCATCCAAAGAGGGCTGGAATTTCTTTTTCTTCAAACCACCTTCTATTTCTATGTCCAGGCAACAAACAGCACAATGGCACATTATTTTCTCACTCCATATTAGAAATTTATAGCATATATTTTCAAGTTATTTACTAGTATGCATAAACATTAATTAAATGGATGGTTTCTTTTAAGATTAGGTTTAATTTCACTGTAACATAAATCTTGGCAAAGTAAATATCTTCAGACATTTATGGAAGATTCTGCCCCATAGGCTGTTTTCTTGAGCTCTGCTGGGGAGTGCAGCATCTGCTTACTATCAAGAAGCAAGGGAAAGCATTTTATGGTGACTGCTTCCTGGAGAGATAAATAGAAAGGGGAAAAAATAAAAGCTTAATTTTTCAACATCCAGCCTTTGAAACCTTAAATTAGCAGCACTTTCATAACTACTGATCTGCTTTTACAATGAGAAACTAGAGCTGGGGAAAATGTATTTCCTTTATATCAGTTAAAGAAGACAATGGGGGCTGGGGTTGTGGCTCAGCGGTCGAGCGCTCGCCTAGCACGTGCACGGCCCGGGTTCAATCCTCAGCACCACGTAAAAATAAAGGCATTGCGTACAACTAAAAACAAATAAATAAATATATTTTAAAAAAAGAAGACAATGACTCTGGTGGGGGGCAGTCTATTAGATATATTTACAAAACTAATTTAAAGAACCCTGAAATAGCCACATCTTTTCAAAGTGGTCTGATTCCTAGGTAATTTAAGTATTGTTTTACAGCTTTTTTTATGCAAACAAAACAGTTGGTTTTGTTACCTTTGGTATCAAACCAAATAAAACTCTTCTGCTTTAAAAAGTCTTACATCAGAACCTAATTAGGCAGAGGCTCTTTGTTGGTGGTCTCCTGGGCATGTACAGGAATGTAGTCAAACATTTAGGGTACAGTCATCTGGCAAGCAGATCAAGCTTCAGTTCATTACTAAGCTGCAGTCACTGGAGTCATGGATTCTAATCCTAGGGCAAAATTGCTTTCCTTGGGTTGTGTTTTAGTCAGCTTTTTTGCTGCTGCAACTGAAAGACCCAACCAGAACAACTATAGAGGAGGAAAGGTTTATTTAGGGGTTCACAGTTTCAGAGGTCTCGGTCCACAAGAGGCTGGCTCCATTCCTCTGCACCCAAGGCGAGGCAGAACATCATGGTAGAAGAGTGTGGCAGAGGGAAGCAGCTCACATGATGATGAGGCAGCAGAGAGTGACTCTACTGACCAGATACAGACATATACCCCAAAGGCACACCCCCAATGCCCCACCTCCTCTAGCCACACTCTACCTGCCTTCAGTTAACCACTCAATCAATCCTAACTGATGAATTCACTGATTGGGTTAAGGCTCTTGCAACCCAATCATTTTCTTCTCCGAGCCTTCTTGCATTGTCTCATACATGAGCTTTTGGGGGATACCTCACATCCAAACCATAACAGGTTGCATGTTGGCAATATTCTCCTGATTTACAGGAAGGGATGCTTATGTATAAGTGAACACCCACTATTGCATTTATTATAAGATTGTGATTTTGAAAGTATTGTTAGTTGCATGATAAATTTTAAGCTAATATTTATAAAGTTTTTAGTATGTTACCTTTTTTCATATTAAAAAGATAAGCTGAGGCATAGTAAGATTTTTTAAAGAGTTATTTGAGCAAACAGCAATTCAGGAATCAGGCAGAAGTGGCCCAGGAGCTTCACCCAAGGAACACAAGGGGAGGTTGTGTAGGACAAACACAATACTTGCAAAGAAAATACTTGATGACTTTTTTTTGTTTGTTTGTTTTGTTTTTGGACATACTGGGGATTGTATTCAGGGGCACTCAACCACTGAGCCACATCCCCAGCCCCATTTTATATTTTATTTAGAGACAGGGTCTCACTGAGTTGCTTTTACTATCACTGAGCTTTTACTATCAGCCTTGCTGTTGCCGAGGCTGGCTTTGAACCCTCGATCCTCTTGCCCCACAGCACCTGGTTTGGTTACAGTTTTACTGGGACTTATTTGGTCTATCTTGCAGGAAATTCCCTAGTTATATAATCATAAATTTTTGGCTGATTCTGATTGGTTTGAGTTTAGGTTCTGTTTTTCTTTATTACAGGAATTTATAAGAAATAGCTCAAGTTAAGTTCCACATATGTTTGCAAATTGGACAAGGTTGAGTCCACTTATGAGGTCTAACTGATTGTCTGCCCTGAGAATCTTCAGACCTCTCCATTTTAACTTAATGTCCATGATATCTCATGTAAACTTTCCAACCACACTGTGAGGAAGGCATTTTTTTTAAAAAACTAGGGATTAAACCCAGAGGTGCTTAATTAAGCAGTGAACCACATCCCCAGTCCATTTCTTTTGAGACAGAGTCTCGCTGAGTTGCTTAGGGCCTTGTTAAGTGGCTGAGGCTGGCTCTGCACTGTGATTCCTCCTGCTTCACCCTCCCTACCTGATGGAATTACAGCATACCACAGTTATAGTGCTCCTGGCTTGGAAGTCACTTTCATTCTCATTTTGCCCAAAGGAAATAAAGGCTTCAAAGGGCCCAATAACTTGCCCAAGAAGAGAAGGTAATAGATGTGAAAACCAAGACTAGAACCCAGGCCTCTCTGATGCTCCAAACCAGTTTTTGCTGACAATAACCAAATGAGACCTTCCTGGAAGATCTCTCTCACATCTGCTCACCTGAGAAGGCTAATTTTCTGAGGTCAGCTTGCTTTTTCTTGAGAAAACAAAAAACAATCAACCCGACTGGTCCTTTCGTTACCCTGGTCACCACAAAGCTCTGTCCTCCTCCCCTTTTTCTTCCTCTGCCTCTGTTTTCTTCTCCTTCTTCAGAAATATTTCATCACTTTTCTTTATAATTTTCTTAGGAAAACATCAAGCAATACAGAAAAGTGCAAAGGAGAAAGTTTTCTAAGTTAACAAAATTCTCCCAGCCAGAACTGTTTAGTTCCTGAAATCAGATGCTTCTAAAGAGTGAAGTAACTGGCAGGATGTGATGCTGGTAAGTGAGAGACAAGACAGACACTCACACCCTGCTAGTGCCACAGACAATGGGAAAATTCCTCTGGCAAGCCATTTGGATTTGGCAGCTAACTGCAGAGATTTTAAAATGCCAGTTCCTTTGACTCAGCAGAATTATTTTGAGACTCCTGTCCTGTACCATCAGGAAAATGAACAAAACTTTATGGTTTTCATAAATTATTTTATAAATGCATAATATTTCATATACAGCTCTATTGTCATAAAGGTATTATTTACTTATAAAATAAAAATAGAAACAACATAAACACCTAAAAAAGAAAAAATTTTAATTGTGTTACATACAAACCATAGACTATCATGCTTTGTTAAAATCAAATTATTTATAATATCATTTAATTGAAAAAGATACAAAGTAATTATTATGTAACATGATGTTAATAAATTTATTGCAATAATGCAAATATACTGATATTAATACTAGAACTTAACATTAATGTACCAATGCTATTATTGACATAGTAAACATATATGTAGATCAAATAATAATATATTGATTTAAATGTATAGGTTGATATTAATACATTTATATTGCTATCAATATATTGATCAAATAATACACGAACATTATATTTATGTTTGTATTAATAATAGCTAAAAATTGAGTTTTTACCTCTGTGCCAGGCTCTGTGCTAATTCCTTTTTATGCGTTATCTCATTTAGTCTTTATAACAATACTCTAAGAACTTGTTTCTTTTTCTCCTTTTTTTTTTTTTTTTTTTGGTACTGGGGATTAAACTCAGGGGTTCTTGACCACTGGGCCACATCCCCAGCCCTTTTTGTATTTTATTAGAGACAGGGTCTCACTGAGTAGCTAAGTGACTCACCATTGCTGAGGCTGGCTTAGAACTCGAGATCCTAGCCGGGCGCGGTGGGCACGCCTGTAATCCCAGCACTTTGGGAGGCTGAGGCAGGAGGATCGTGAGTTCAAAGCCAGCCTCAGCAATGGCGAGGCACTTAGCAACTCAGTGAGACCCTATCTCTAAATAAAATACAAAAAAGGGCTGGGGATGTGGCCCAGTGGTCAAGTGCCCCTGAGTTCAATCCCTGGTACCAAAAAAAAAAAAAAAAAAAAAAAAAAGAACTCGAGATCCTCCTGCCTCAGCCTTCCAAGTGCTGGGATTACAGGTGTGCGCCACCGCGCCAGACTCAGAACTTGTTTCTTTTCGTAAATCTTTATAAACTACTTTGAAATAACTTCTCGCTTACATAAAACTTGCAAGAATGCTACAAGGACCTCTTCAACACCCCTCCCACTTGGATTTGTCAAATAACAATTTGCCACATGCCCTCTTTCTCTCCTCACACACAGGCACAGGCACATGCATGGTCTGAACATCTTCGTTGCCCCCATGAAGACTCATATGTTTCCTTAGCACAAGGGTATTCTGTTCTAAAACCACAAAATAATGATCGAAATTAGAAAATTTCATTTTCTATTATATCATCCTAATAATTTCCTTTGTAGCAAGAGAAAAATTGCTTTCAGAGGAGCCAGGAGCCAGTCATTGCATTCAGGATCATTCATTGCCTTCATGTTATATCCCTTTAGTCTCCTTTAATCTGAAACAGTTCTGCAGCCTTTGTTTTTAATGATAGAAATATTTTTTAAGTGTGCAGGCCGACCATTTTATAGATTTACCTCAATTTGTGTTTGTCTTTACATCTGGCAGGGATGCTAAGTGTGTGACCTTGTGTTCTTAGTGCATCACACCAGGAGGCATGTGATGTTGGTCCATCCCACTATTGGTATTGTTAAACCTTCCTGAAGCCACTGGGTGGTGTGCACCATGTTTCTCCACTGTAAAGCTACCTTTCTTTACTATTCTTTGAGAGTATATATGTGTACATTGCCTCATTAAACATTCACCTACTAATGTAATATTTTTAGATATTTGTTTGAATTAATTATTACTATGATGTTTGAGAATTGGTTTTCTTCTAACCATCATTCCTGGATTTTTTCCTATAAGGAAGAATATTTTTCTCTTTTGTTTATTATCATTAGGGGCTCACAATACTTATTTTCTTCAATGAGTTATAATACACTGTTACCATTATTTATTTTCATTTTTCAATGGTCCTGTGAAGATTAATTTCATATGTCAGTTTGATTGAACCATAGGATGCCTGGACATTTGGTCAAACATTATTTCAGATGTTTCTATAGGGTGCTTTGGGGTGAACTTAACATTTAAACCAATAGATTAAGTAAAACCCTTGGCCCCCACAATGTGGGTGGGCCTCATGCAATCAGCTGAAGGCCTGAAAAGAACAAAAAACCCTGCCTCCTCATATGAGAGAGAATTCTTCCTGCCTGATGGCCTGAATTGGAACATCAGCTTTTCCTCTTTTCAGACTCTACCTGAAGCATTGGCTCTTCCTGGGTCTTGAACTTGCTGACCTTTGGATTGGCACTGCACCTTTGTTTCTCCTAATTCTCAGGTCTTCAGATTTAGAATGGAATTATATCATCTACTCCCATGAGTCTCCAGCTTGCCAATCCCTGTCCCCCACCCCCACAGACTTTGAGACTTGCCTGCTCCATTATTGCATGAGCCAATTCCTGATAATAAATCTCTTTGTATATCTTCATCCATTCTATTGGTTCTGTTTCTCCAAAGAACCCTAACTACCAGGTTCCCATTATATGTTAAGTGCATTTTTCCTTTTTGGTTTAAAAGATATTCCAGTTCATCTTGGTTTTTCTCTTCTTTGACCCTGGAATAGTCATGAATTCATTATTCACTAGCTTTTATTAATAGGCCATGATATTTGAAAATAAAATCTATTGTTCTTGTTCTCATTATTGGCTTCTATGTCTTTTCAGTGGGCAGTTAGGAAGTGTGTGTGTATACATCCAGATGTATATATACATATATATAAATATATATCAATAGTATAAATGAGTGTGTGTGGAGCTGTATCAACATTCATACCACTATGAGTAATTACAATCCAACACCAAACACTGTAGTGCTCTTCCCAGTCTTTCTCTGGTCCATCCTTGCATCTCTCTGTGAAAAATCTAGCCACCAGCACAATCACCATATTTACACATTTGCTCAATCCTACCATACACAAAAAGTAACTGCAGAAGCCTTAACCCCTACCACATAAAGAGAAGATGGTAGGCTGGGTGCAGTGATGCACCTGTAATCCCAGCAATTTGGGAGGCTGAGACAGGAAGATTACAAGTTCAAAGCCAGTCTAAGCAAGTTAGTGAGATCCTGTCTCAAAATAAAATATAAAAAGGGCTGGGATGTGGTTCCGTGGTTAAGCGCCCCTGGGTTCAATCCCTGGTACCAAAAAGAGAGAGGGAGAGAGAGAGAGAGAGAAGATTGTCATTGTTGTTTTTGGATCTTTATATCTAATAATCCAAATTTCCTGCCATAGTATATGTATATTGCTTTGATAATTAAGAGGGAGATAAAGTTTAAAAAGAGAGAGTGAGAGAGAAGGAAACCCAGCTGCTCCTTACGTCACAACAACTTTCAACAGTCTTTCAAGTCTGCCAAGGTGATCTGCCCCTCACAGGGAGGATCAGCCAGGCACGCTGACTGCCAGCTGCCAGGGACTGCAGGAGTTTGCCATAGTTGTGTTTATTTTAAAGAAAAAAATTAAAAACAAAGGAGGAAATAAAAAGAAAATATTGATAAGGTGACAGTTGAGAAAGCTGGTACTGCACACTAAAACCAGGCAGCAATTTGGGAACACGGGCACACCTCTAAAATTAGTGTCTTACAACTCATGAGATACCTACACTTGGGGGAGAGAGAAGAGGGCACTCAACAATAAGACGCGCAACTTAGAGGCTGTGTGAGCTTTCAGGTGCAATGGGGGTAAAGGCTTTCAGGAAAGAAGGAAAGCAACAAATCTGCTACCTTGGAGAATTGGAAAGTGGCAAACTCTAAGGAGATGAGCTGTAAATCAAGTCTTCTGTAGGCAGTGGTTCTCAGGCTTGGCAAATAACATCAGAAGGGGAACCTTTAGAGCCAGGGATGTCTGTGCCCCACTTTAGGAAATGCAATGAGAATCTCAGGGATGCAATGTTGCAGTACTGTTCAGAGCCACGGGTCTAACCAAGGTAGAAGGGGGATCCTCATGGAAGTTTTCAGTCTTTCTTTGCAAGATGAGAGGAAGAGGTCATCTCTATCTTTTTTAATTTTTATTTTTTTAGTTGTAGGTGGACACAATACCTTTATTTTATTTATGTGGTGCTGAGGATCAAACCCAGGACCTCACACATGTGAGACGAGCGCTCTACCACTGAGCCATAGCCTCAGCCCCTCGGCTCTATATTTTGACTCAGCACATCAGTACATAGGAAGAGAGAATATCACCATCATCTTCTTTATCACCATCATCATAGCTCCCAATCAGCGACTATCTGCCAATTTTCCAAATCCCGTGCTAGGCCCTATATACATTACATATTTTAATCATTGTAGCAACCCTTCAGGCAGGGATTATCTTTACTTTGGAGTTGATGAAGCTAAGGTTCAAAGCTAAAAAGGTTTAGCCAAGTCAGTTTTAGGCATCTTTTCCATCCCATTCAGCATTGTGATGGCACCACATTGTTCAATTTTATCCAACTCACCAGCTTCACCATCTCTACAATATTGCAATTCCACTCCTACATACACAAGCAAGAGAAGTGACTTGCATCTACAAAACAGGCATCTTTAGTCACACAACTCTATTCGTAATAGCCCCCAAAGAGAAACCACACAGATGTCTGTTGACAGAGGAAAGTGTTAGAAATCAGAAAAATGGTTATACATAGGGAAGAATGAACATGGTCACATAGGTGTACAGGTATGTAAAAATTGAGTGCTATAAATTTGAGATCCATGAATTTTACTATAAGTAAATGAGACCTCTATCAAGAATTGTGATTAAATTTTTTTTTTTAAAAAAAAGCTTACCTAAGGCTACAAAGTTAGTGGTTGAAACCAAGAACAGAATCCAGGCTTATCTGAGATAAAACTTATTATCTGTAAATGGGGCCATTTTCCCCTTAATGTGTATTAATTACCTCCATTCAAGCATCATAGCTACTCAACAAATTAAAAATGGCCCAAATGTCTTACCTTAAGAGGTATAATCACACAATGAAATATAATTCAACTATTAAATAATGATTATTGAAGGTTTTAAAGCAATAAAATTAAATGCTTATGATGTAATGTGCATAATTAAATGGTACCTGTCAAAATGCTTATAATTACATAAACATGAAGCATTCAAATACATAAGGACTATATGGAAGCATTAAAAACTCCCAACTTGTCATAAATGAGGAATTGTGGATTTTTTTTGCATTTAATTTCCATTATTATTGTTAAAATATTGTCTTAACAAATTATAATGGAGTTTCATATGAAATCCTTAAACTCTTTTTTTCCTTTTTTTGATACCAGGGATTGAACTCAGGGGCACTCGACCACTGGGCCACATCCCCAGTCCTTTTTTGAATTTTATTTAGAGACAGGGTCTCACTGGGTTGCTAAGTGCCTTGCCATTGCTGAGGCTGGCTTTGAATTCGAGATCCTCCTGCCTCAGCCTCCCAAGTGCTGGGATTACAGGTGTGCACTACCATGCCCAGCTGAAATCCTTAAAATCTTTGTGTCATATTTCCAATGAAATGAAACTAGCAGTGTCTGTCTACAACCCATAATATTACACCATCCAAAATTATGCCGGAGGGTGAATAAGGGGCCATTCAGCCAGAAACTCCAAAACTTCCAGTAACTGGATGGGATGAAGTTTTAGAGCCAATTCTTCCTAATTTGTATTAGTGATAATATATAATTATACTAAATTAAAAAGTAAAACCAGAGAAATAAGATATCAACTATTTTAGCCGGGCGTGGTGGCGCACGCCTGTAATCCCAGCACTTTGGGAGGCTGAGACAGGAGGATCGCGAGTTCAAAGCCAGCCTCAGCAATGGCGAGGCACTTAGCAACTCAGTGAGACCCTGTCTCTAGATAAAATACAAAAAAGGGCTGGGGAATGTGGCCTAGTGGTTAAGTGCCCCTGAGTTCAATCCCCAGTGCCACAAAAAAAAAAAAAAAAAAAAAAAAAAAAAGATATCAACTATTTTAAATATGCCACTTTGAAGGCTAACTTTAGTATATTAATGACTGCATGAATGCATATAATTTTAATCAGTATAAGTCACTATTGCTTTTGACAACAGGCTGTTATAGGGCAAGATAAATTCTAATTTATGTTATAGAAGTTCAATTTTTTGTTTATGTGTTTGTTAAGCAGAAGTACAATATATCTGTAGTATTAATTGTAAAATTTGACATATATATGCATTAACTATACAAGATTGAACCTTTACTTTTCTTTGCTTCTTTCCCAAATCTTACAAAAAATGTCAGTAAAGGAAGAAAATTGTGGAAGTTCAACCAGGCAAACAGAATAGTAAGACAATAGCAGATGAGTCATCTATCGAGTGATGAATGGATAAACAAAATATGGTATAGCCATAATATCTTTCAATTATAAGAAGAAATGAAATACATGTTACAATATGGACAAACCCTGAAAACATTATGCTAAGTGAAAGAATTCAAACACAAAAGTCATACATTTTATTATTCAGTTTATAGAAAATATCCAGTAGAGGTAAATCCATAGAGACAGAAAGCAGATTAGTGGCTACAAAGGGCTGGTTGGGGATGGGTGTTGGAGCTTAAGGAAGACAGGTTTTTTGGGGGGGATGATGAAAGTGTCTTGGAACTAAGTAGGGGTGGTAGTTACCCAACACTGTAAGTGTACTAAATGTCAACAGATTTTTATTTATTTATTTACTTATTTATTTTTTGGTACCAGGGATTGAACCCAAGGGCTCTTAATCACTGAGCCACATCTCCATCCCTTTTTTAAACTTTATTTAGAGACAGGGTCTCACTGAGTTGCTTAGGGCCTTGCTAATTTCCTGAGGCTGGGTTTGAACTTGTGATCCTCCTGCCTCAGCCTCCCACGCTGCTGAGATTATAGGCATGTGCCACCGCACCCAGCTCTGAATTGTACTTTATATGGTTAATCTGATGTTATGTAACTTTTGTCTCAATTTAAAAAAAAAAAAAAAAACAGCAGACGAGAGATAAAATTTAGAAGATGGAAAACAAATGGACAAATGGTAATTAGCTTACCAGAGCTGAGTAAGTAGAAACTTACACGTGGGATATTAGAGATTTTTTTTTTTCTCTAGAGAAAATTAACAGCCAAGGAAAAAAGAACTACCCCACAGCTGTACCAGACTCTGCCTGTCAACACTCCCTACCCAGAAATGACGGTTAGATGCCACACTCTTTAACAGGAATGAAACTGATAACCACAGTCACAAGACAGGAGAGGAAATATTGCTCTGAACTAAGAACAAAAGACTACACCATAAAGAACACTAGGAAAGCAAGAAGGAATGTTTGGAAATGAAATATATGACAGTTGAAATTAAAATTTCAAAGGAAGGTTTAGAAAATAAAGTTAAGAAAGAGTAGTATAGAACAAAAAGATAGATGAGGAGCATAGAAGACAGAAGAGAAAGAGCATAGAAGAGAGAAGAGAAAGTGAGGGACCCCAATGCAATCACGAGTGTTAGACACAGAAGAGGAGAAGACAGTGTGACCCCAAGGCAGAGGTTGGAGTTATGTGGCCATAAGCTAAGGAACACCAGCAGCCACCGAGAGCTCAGAGGTAAAGAATGGCTTCTACCCTGGAGCCTATGGAGGGAGCATAGTCCTGCGAAAGCCAAATGATAGCGGGGAGGGGGTGTGTGTGAAGGGTCTATACTAAGGAAGGAAGCCCCCTGACCCTGCTCCCAATAGTAAATACATAAAGTTTTTCCTTATTATGTTTCTTTAAAAGATAATTATAAAAACAAAACCTCTAATAATGTTGTGAGGGGTTTTAATGAATTTAGGTAAAATTCATGGTAATAACAAATAAGGTGGAAGGAAAGAAATAGAAATAAGATTCTTCACATGAATAGCATAATATCATTGGAAGGCAGACCACAATAAATTGAATATTTACATCCTAAATTCTAATGCAGAGTTTCTCAAAAGCAGCACTATTGACACTTTCAGACTAACCTTTTGTTCATTTCCAGGGTTCTGAAAAAGTTGACTTTGACCATTTTTGCCAGAGTTCTCATTGCTTTCACGGAAGAGTGAATTTCCAGCTATCCTTACTCGCCATTTTGTTGACATAATCACACACTCTCTTTAGGTTGGCTTTGCTTGTCTTTGTTTACATCACCTGTTGATAACTTCATGGTTGAATATGCACAGAGCAATCTTAATCCCTTATTTCCAAGATCTGGAGGACACTGCCCTTCATTCTCCCTGTGCCCTGGTATTAACTATCATCAAAATAGCCTATCTAAACCATAGTCTCTAAGTGGCAAGTCATTTGTGCCCTCTATCACTTTGACTAATTAAAAGGAGGGAAATTTGATCAATCATAACTGATCAATATATCATGAAGACAAATAATACTAAAGATAGTTGAGTAGCAACAAATTATAAAAGGTTTGTAGCTAAGAGCATACTTATCATTCCTGGGCAAGACTGTCATACGAAGTGGTTACAGCCAGTCAGGACTTTACATTGTGGTACATACTTTCCATTGACTGATAGTGCCACCCACTCTGCTCTCTAGGATTAGGATTGACCTTCATGTAAAGAAAGCATGGAATACACAGTGTTGCTTTGGCTTTCTAGAATCAGGGATGTGTGGGACAATCACTGTTTATTTTATTATTTTTTATTTGGAGGATTTTGTTTGCATGTCTTCTTCTTCTTCTTTTTTTTTTTTTTTTAATGCCATTAGTAAAAGTATCCCTGAAAAAGTTAACATAACTTCTGTGGGTTCATGGGAGCCCTGCTGACTTTCAGCACTTTCACCTGCCCTTTATGTTCTTCACTCACAGATTTTATACAAACAATTCATTAGAGTCCATTGCAATAGCTGGGATTTGCTGGATGTCTCTGAGTTTTCTAGAGGTTATGGAGTACCACAGCCTCCAAAATGGCTCAGTAAGCGAAAGAGCCCCAGCTTAATGACAATCCTATTGCTGCTTCTTGAATACGCATTGGTAAGCATTATCTACATATTTTAGTAGTTTTGTACTGAAAAATACCCTATAATGAAATTATGAACCAGTGACTATTCTTTTTTTCTTTTTTTTTTTTTTTTTGGTACCAGGGATTGAACTCAGGGGCACTCGACCACTGGGCCACATCCCCAGCCCTTTTTTGTGTTTTATTAGAGACAGGGTCTCACTGAGTTGCTAAGTGCCTCGCCATTGCTGAGGCTGGCTTTGAACTGGCGATCCTCCTGCCTCAGCCTCCCAAGTGCTGGGACCAGTGACTATTTTCCAACAATCCAAATGAAATTGTTGCTCCCTTAAATTGCTAATAATCATCTATTCCAAAAAAATACAAAGAAAGAGGAGCAAAAATAGCCTGCTTAATCAGATCAGGCCAGTCCTTCACAACAACTAATTCCAAGAGTAACTAGTGGAGTTTATGAAATACACAGTCACAGATTTTAAAATCTCTTTCTGATGGAGACAACAACAAAAACTCTATTAAGCATTGCCAAGGATTGTAATTCGATCTCCATATATCATAAGCTGCAGTCAAGTAGGTAATTGCACGGAAGGAAATTAGGCAGTATCAAAGACCTTTTACCCACATGACAGATGTGATCTTGGCTCTCAGTCCTCTTAGTGACACGCAGGATTTCATTGATTCTAAGGCCTTATCCCCTTCCATTTGTTTTGTCATTCTGTGAGAAAGGTTGCCATCTAAAAAAATCAACTAAAGTATAGCAGCCGAACACTGATGGGAAGTATCCAGAGTCTTCCCCATCTCATCCAATTTCAAGTAATAACTGGAATTCTAGGGCACTCAACACTGCTAGTATTTGATGGAATCTGGGTGGAGACTCTATATTAAGACAGTCTGTGAACTGAGAGAAAACACACAAAATGTGGACTTGTCAGAAATGCCTACTTCTTCACTCAGTATGCACATGCATGTCCAACCTCTTCCAGAAAAAACTTAATGCATCTCTGACATTTCTAAATCTGTACAAAGCAATTCTTTTTTAGTTTGTTTTACAACCTGCAAATATTTACTTCCATTTCCAGCCCAGGGTACTAAAACAATAATATTTAAATCTTCTAGAAGTTAACAATCTTCAAAGAAAATGTTTTGCCTTTCTAAATAAAGAAACGCAGAAAGTGCGTAAGAGGTTGGAAAGGTAGGGAGTGTTGAGAATGCTAGCTATTATAGTAAGGAAAAAACTTTGAAGAAATTGGTAAATTAACAAGAGGCATTATCAAAGTATTCACAACAGCTATGGTAGCCAGCTACAGGGTAAAATCCCAAAATCTGTTTCGGGGGCCATTAAGTGGGTAATTAGGATATTTCAGTACAACTGGGGAGAACAAGTGTCAGCAGCATCCATCATCAGGTATATTTCCATCTCAGGTATCTTTGGGACAAAACTCCTTCTGATAGGACTGACCTGGAGAGCAAGCAATGCTAGGCCTCTGATACACTGATCATGTATAACTCCATAAGAAATCAGAAGTCTGCAGAATGAGCATTGATGTTCCTGAAGATTTGAGAGTTTGTGTCCTTCTTCAGTAAAAGACAACAATCTAAAATATCAATTGAGGACCACATGCAGAAAGCCTTTTTTTTTTTTTTTTTTGAGTCTTCCAAGAATCATTATAAAATATTTTTATCCACTTTAACAAGATAGAGAATAACTTCCACCTGTCCCCAAGTCCCTTTCATTCTTTTTTTAAAATATTAATTTATTTGCTTTTAGTTGTACACAATGCATTTATTTTTACGTGGTGCTGAGGATCAAACCTGGGCCGCTCACATGCTAGGCCAGTGCTCTACCGCTGAGCCACAATCCCAGACCCCCCTTGTATTCTTGATGAAGGTAAGGAGATGAGTTCTGCTTTCCCATTTCTGGCTTAGTCCTGACAAAGTACAGCTGACTGTCACCTTGCCTTTTCTTTCTCTGTGCAATTCAGTCACTGAAGTCACAGGCAAAGATGACAATTGAGTCTGTCGCGAAGTTATAAGGGGTTGGGGTCTTTAACCTCCCTGTACCCGGGATGGACCTCTTTTGTCCAGCAAAAGAGGCCAGAGAGGCCTACCCCAACGAAGAGGCTAGATTGGGAAAGCGAAGGCCACTGATATTCCCTCCACCCGCCTTTAAAAGGCTCAGGAACATACTGGGGAGTCCAGTCAGTCAATGCAGGAGCTCGTTTATTGAAAAGGTGGGCAATGCTTTATAATGGGCCATATACAATCAGTGACCAGCAGGGCGGTTCTGGTTCTCATAGCCACACCCCCTGCTTAGCCTAGGTCAGGTAACAGGGCATGGTAATGTGTCAAGCAGCCAGAAATCCAGAGGCTTTCCATCCCCTAGGCAGACAGTGTAAGGTCCCGACAGAGTCCACCTCCTTGTCCATGCCATCATCATTGAAGAACCCAGTGGAGGGGCTACTAGAGAAAAGGAAGCCACAAACAAGTGGCATAACCAAAGAAGGAGGCACCAATGGTTGGGGAATACCATTAAAAACCTTCACTTGAGGGGAGAGAAGAGAGAGGAATGTCAATCATTTTGACTCCATTGCAGTCTCCTTACCCTGCCTTAGTTCCCAGATCCAGGGCCTCAGGAAGCAACTTGTATCTCATAAGAGATGCAGACTTTCAAGAAAAGAAGCTCTAGGAAAAATTTTTTTTTTGTATGTGTGTGTGTGTGTGTGTGTGTGTGTGTGTGTGTGTGTGTGTGTTTAATAATATTACATGTTATTCCTTTTATTTGATTCTCTCAACTTGTCCAGAGAGGACTGGTAGACTCCTCATACCTGCCAAAGAGTCAAACAAAAGATTACAGCACTGTAACAGTTAAGTTCTGTCTTACTTCTAAGAGGGTACCGGAACATTCTTTGATTCAAAGAAGAGACTATCTGAATTAACTGATAACTCCTTGATAACCAAAGTCTCTCAGTTCTTTGGGTTAAAAGAAAACTTCAATTGCTAGCCAAAGCGGACAGGTATACTTACCCTCCAGAGAAATGTTCAGGGTTGGAAGGAGGCATTTGAAACAAAGCCCAATCTATTGTAATAAAATAAGAGAAGAAGAAAGAAGTGGCACTCAAAGGAAGGGTAATCTACTTTCTCTGTTCCAGTTTCTGATGATTTCAGCTCAAAGAAACATACTCAAAGTGAATTGCAAAGGGGAAAATGCAAAAAATAGGAAACTTAGAGTTATGCCAAACAATAATAAAGAAGGAAAAAAGAAAAAAAAAAAAAACGTTCTAATCCATAACAAAATTTAGAAATAAAAAAAATTAAAGGTTTTTTTAAAATTCTCATACAACACAATGACAAGTCTTCTGAAAAGGGGTAAATAAAGTGAGGACATATGTGGGATACAGGAGGAAAGAGAGACATCCAGCTATCTAGAATATGCAGGTGTTCAGATAAGACATCTCCCTACCACAGATTCTAAGCTAACAAGCCAACTGCTAATAGAATAATGGGACTGATCAATCATAGAAAGAGACTAGAAAAAAAATAAGTAAAATGCAATTACCCAAGCTCCTCCCATTCTTTGTCCTTTGGTTCCTTCTATTCCAGTGACAGAAATCAGAACTGATATTTTAATAAAGTTAGCCTGAGTTGCCTGACTATTAAAACCTTATGACTTTCGCCAGACCTTAAAACACCCTCCAGAGCATTTGGCCTTTATGAAGGCCTCTGATGGATTAAAAAGCAAACCTTGTGTCCACTTCTTATCCAGTCACAATGCACAACTATTTCTAACAGGCACTAAATCATATCTTGGAAACTTCCAATTGGAAACAGTCACTTGCACATCTCATCTGAGGCCAGCATAGGATGCACACACCCTGTGGAGCCCAGCTACTGTTCCATTTGGTTTAAAATCCCTCAAGGAATGTGATCTTTTTTCTTTTGCCCTCTACTTTGAGATATATCCTACCATTTCTAGGACCCATTCTAGGAGAGTCTCTGTAATGCTTGCTTCCTGCTACTTATGTGCTGATATGTCTTGTTAACAGGTATCTTTGCAACACAGAGGAGGAATTTCCCCACTAGGAAAGAAGGGAGCTGTGGATAATGTGGCTGGAGATTTGGGGAAG
The DNA here is from genome assembly GCA_025594165.1 of Tamias sibiricus. Classification (NCBI taxonomy): domain Eukaryota; kingdom Metazoa; phylum Chordata; class Mammalia; order Rodentia; family Sciuridae; genus Tamias; species Tamias sibiricus. Next base: position 163,784,220 of record CM046657.1, read on the forward strand.
AACATAGAAACCAGGGGGCAAATGATGCTTGGAAATAAACGGTCCAGTTTCCCACCTTGTTCTCCAGACACCTGACATTTACTTTCCTCATCTCCTGGCACTTTTTACCTTCTCAATCTGCAGTGTATTTTTCTGTTTATATACTTATCCATCACATCAAAATGCCCCAGTGTCTACAGTAGATACAATATATGTTAAATGTACACCAATGGGCCTGGTGAAGAGAAACCAAGTTCCTTTATTAAGGCAAGGATGAATGTTTGGGGTTTGCTGGGTGGTTAGCTTTCTAGTCATGGAAAGGATAACTCATGTGGAAACAGAAATCCTTTGATCTGGGCCAGGCACCAGAATGATCCATGAGGTACCCAAACTGTAAACATGGAGCATGCGTTATTCTGGTTGGGAAGACTAAGCAGCCACCTCGCCAATGCCAAGCCCCAAGCTCTGACAGTTCAGACAGCTATGCCAAGGTACTCTCCTCAAACTCAATGACACCCCAACCTTGCCTCAGGCTTCAGAGAGAAACAGAAGCCAACATCTAAGCCCTTCAGCAATCTGTTACTATGCAATCCCCAGCTTGCCTGGGTCTGGGCTACCCTTTCTTACTTCTTTCCTGTTAAGAAAATCAAAGGCCACTTCACACTTGGGCTGAGATCCCATCCTCTTCCTCCCTCCAGAGATCTTGTTCCTTCAGTTTTCCTCTCCCCACGCAGAAGAATTGACTCTCCTTTTTACAGAATTGTACTCATCAGCACTGGATGTCTTCTAACATCACCAAGTTCAAACCACACACAACTCTAACCCTGCCTTGACCTTTCAGCCCTCTAGCTGCACAGCCTCATCATCTCGTCCTTTTCATCTTCCATTCCCAGCCCAGGGTACTGTAGCAATAATATTTAGGTGTTCTAGAAGTTTCCTGTCTTAGAAGAGAACATTTTATCCTTCTAAATAAAGAAATGCAGAGAATGAGGAGGTTAGAGAAGGAGGAAGCGCTGGAGATGCTAACTCTCATAGAAAGAAGGAAAACTGAAGAAACTGAGAAATCAATCCAAGCCATTACAATAAAGAAACAAGGCTCTTACAAACTTAAAACTCTCAAAAAGTGTTACCTGCACATCTTTTCTGCACTTTCTCACCTCAAATTTGCTCTTCAGCCTCTCCAAATCAGCCAAAGTCACTAGAGACCTCCATTTTATCAAATAACAATTATTTTTTACAAAACCACTCCTTTGGACTAGGGAGATAGTTCAGTAGTAAAGCGCTTACCTAGCATGCCTAAGGGCCTGGGTTCAATCCCTCTTGTTACATAAAAATAAATAAACAAACAAACAAAAAATTTTTTTAAAGATTTAAAATAATAAAAAAAAAAAAAAACTTCTTCATGAACTACTCTCCCTCTTCTTCACTTTTTTGGAATTGTCAATGACAAAGAAGAGCAGGACAATAGTCAAACCCAATTTCCCTCAGGCCTATTGCAACAGGAGAAAAAAGACATCAGTGTAGAACTGTGCTCCATCCCTGAACAGCATGGACAACAAGGAATTTATAGCCAAGGAGCTGTACTTGCTAAAGGGAAGCATCAGGATTAAGGGGGATTCTGGCTAAGGTTTCCTAACAGGGTTCTTGCTGAAGAGCCAGGGTGCTCAGACATCAGCTGGGTGATAGTAGAGGTTAAGGAACCCATTTAGCTAAGGGTGATCAGACATAGAGGATGGAAGTTCTTGTTAAACTGACTTGGTAAGTTCTTGCTAAAACTGGATTTCACAAGGAGTACACAGATGGACTTAGGAGAAGATTCAGGAGCCTGACTAATGTTTGGTCAAGCAAAGAATCTTCACCATACTCTCTTCTTTGTTTCTCCTGCCTGTTGAGTTCTCACACTCTTGCTGACCACATCTCTACCTATGTGCAAAACTCTAACTGTTGGAGCAGCTCAGGGCTCAGTCTCATGAGCCTTCTCTTAGTACTTTACACCTGTTGCATAGAGGTTCCCACCTGATGCCACAACTTTAAATAAATATTCTGGTGACTGCTGAAATTTTATCTCCAGTCTGGATCCTCTGGGCTTCAGAGTCAGCTACAGCTGTGTATTTGATATTCTCACTAACATGTCCAAGAGATATCTTACACTTAAAAATGTATGGGACCGAAGACCTGATTCTCTGATTTTCCCCCAAGTCACTCCTCAGCCTTCCTTTAGTAAACACTACCCATCCCCCAGTCTCTCAAGCCTGAAACCCAAGTCATACTGAACTCCTTCCTTTCCCAACTCCCCCATATAACTCAATGTCATATCATGTTGACTGAATATCCAAAACATTTAAAATCTGTCAATTTCTTTCCATCTTATAGTCTGGTTATCTGCAACCATACCTGCCACCTCCAATCTATTTTCTACACACTAGGCATATTAATATTCCCTTTAAAATATCTGTGTGATAGAAATAGAAAAAGCAATCATAAAATTTATTCAGAAAAATAAGAGACCCAGAATAGCTAAAGCAATCCTTAGCAAGAAAAGTGATGCAGGAGGCATCACAATACCAGACCTTAAACTATACTACAGAGCTATAGTAACAAAAATGGCATGGAGCCGGGCGCGGTGGCGCACGCCTGTAATCCCAGCACTTTGGGAGGCTGAGGCAGGAGGATCGCGAGTTCAAAGCCAGCCTCAGCAATGGCGAGGCACTTAGCAACTCAGTGAGACCCTGTCTCTAAATAAAATACAAAAAAGGGCTGAGGATGTGGCCCAGTGGTCGAGTGGCCCTGAGTTCAATCCCCGGTACCACAAAAAAAAAAAAAAAATGGCATGGTATTGGCACCAGAATAGACTTGTAGACCAATGCTACAGAATAGAGAACACAGAGACAAACCCACATAAATATGGTTATATCACACCAGACAAAGGTTCCAAAAACATTTACTGGAGAAAAGATAGCCTATTCAACAAATGGTGCTGGTAAAACTGGAAATCCATGTGTAGCAAAATGAAATTAAACCTCTATCTCTCACCCTGCACAAAAAATCAACTCAAAGTGGATCAAAGACTTTGGCACTAGAACAGAGACCCTGTGCCTAATAGAAGAAAAAATAGGCCCAAATCTTCATCATGTCGGCTTAGGATCTGACTTCCTTAAAAAGATTCCTAAAGTACAAGAAATAAAAATCAAGAATCAATAAATGGGATAGATTCAAATTAAAAAGCTTCTTCTCAGCAAAGGAAACAATCAATAACGTGAAGAGAAAGCCTACAGATTGGGAGAAAATATTTACCACATGCACCTCAGAGCATTAATCTCCAGGATATATAAAGAACTCAAAAAACTTAACACCAAAAAAAATAAATAACTCAATCAATAAATGGGCTAAGGAACTGAATCAAAAAACTTAACACCAAAAAAATAAATAAATAAATAACTCAATCAATAAATGGGCTAACGGACACTTCACAAAAGAATAAATACAATCGATCAACAAATATATGAAAAAGTATTCAACATCTCTAGCAATTAGAGAAATGCAAATCAAAACCACTCTAAGATTTCATCTCACTCCAGTCAGAATGGCAGCTATCAAGAATAAAGCAACAATAAGTATTGTGAAAAAGGCATACTCATTGCTGGTGGAACTGCAAATGGGTGCAGCCAATATGGAAAGCAGTATGGAGATTCCTCAGAAAACTGGGACTGGAACCACCATTTGACCCAGCTATCCCACTCCTTGGTCTATACCCAAAGGACTTAAAAACAGCATGCTACAGGGACACAGCCACATCAATGTTTTTAGCAGCACAATTCACAATAGCTAAACTGTGGAACAAAACTAGATACCCTTCAGTAGATGAATGGATAAAGAAAATGTGGTATATATACACAATGGAATATTTTTCAGCACTAAAAGAGAATAAAATCATGGCATTTGCAGGAATATAATGGTAAGTGAAATTAGCCAATCCCAAAAAAAAAACAAATGCTGAATATTTTCTCTGATTTAAGGATGCTGATTCATAATGGGGTTGGAGTGGGAAGCATGGGAATATTATATGAACTTTAGACAGGGAAAGGGGAGGTAAGGGAAGGGAGGGGGCAAGGGGGTAGTAAAGGAATGAGATGGACATCACTACCCTAAATACATGTATGAAGATATGAATGGTGTGACTTTACTTTGTGTACAACCAGAGATATGAAAAATTGTGCTCTATATGTGTACTATGAATTGAAATGCATTCTGCTGTCATATATAACAAATTAAAATTTTAAAAAATAAATTTAAAAAAGAATACAGGCAACAATAAATGTTGGCGAGGACATGGGGGAAAAGGCATACTCATACATTGCTGGTGGGACTGCAAATTGGTGCCACCACTATGGAAAGCAGTATGGAGATTCCTCAGAAAACTTGGAATGGAACCACCTTTTTACCCAGCTATCCCACTCCTCAGTTTATACTCAAAGGACTTAAAATCAGCACACTACAGTAATGCAGCCACATCAATGTTTATATTAACACATCACAATAGCTAAACTATGGAACCAACTTAGGTGTCCTTCAATAGATGAATGGATAAAGAAAATGTGGTGTATATACTCAATGGAATATTACTCAGCTTTAAAGAAGAGTGAATTTATGGCATTTTCCAGTAAATGGATGGAGTGAAGAATATCATACTAAGCAAAATAAGACAATCCCAAAAAATTAAAGGCTGAATGTTTTCTCTGATATGCAGATACTAATTCACAAGGCAGGGAGGGGCTGGGGAAGAATAGCCTTACCTTAGATTAGGTAGAGGGAAGTGAAGGGAGGGGAGGGGGGAAAGGAGGGGATGTGGGGATAGGAAAGAGAGATTGAAACAGACATTATTACCGTATGTATATATGTGACTACATAACCAATATGATTCTACAACATATCACCCAGAAAAATGAGAAGTTATATCCCATCTGTGTATGATATATCAAAATGAATAAATGCATTCTACTGTCATGTATAACAAATTAAAACAGATAAAAAATTAATTTAAAAAATCTATGTGAGTCTCCCACTTCTCATTGTTCTCCATGTAAATTAAATTTCTTACCATGACCCAAAGACCTTCATGAGGTGGTTCTATCCACCCCTCTCACCTCCCTGTGACTCTCTTGCCCTAGCTCACTGAGTGAATTGGATCCTGTGGCCCAAATCTGTCTAGTATGGCTCCCTGCACTGCACGGAGGAAAGTTAGGGACCACATTTTCCCATCTCCCTTGAAACTAGGGACAGCATATGCTTTGATTCTGCCAATCATAACTAAGGGTGAGACATGACTTTAGGCCAAAGTACAGTGGAAGAGGAATCAAGGAGAAAGCATCCATTTTGCTGGTGCAGACTGGACCAGAATCAGTATGGTTCTACAGTGTTTAGTTTCCAAATTTGGTGGTTTCCTGCAGCATCAGCAGTTTTCTGAAGCCCTCCCCCCACCAAAATAAATAAATAAATAAATAAAAGAAATAAAGAATGAATGAATGAATGAATGAATGAATGAATAAGTAAAATACAGTGTAGTTCTGGGAGCAGGAGGAGCATGTTCTCTGGAAACCCTGCCTAGGCTCTTAAGCCTCAGAGCCTCCCTTCCAGCTCAGTCAATTATTTTGTAAAACACTGAGTACCTGATAAATTACTTCTTCCTTAAAACTACTTAAGAGGTGTTTCAGACAGCATCCTGTAGAGATACAGAACTGATGGGATAAATAGATGATGATAGGTAGGTAGATAGATAGATATCATGTATGTGTACGTGATTGTGGGGGGGGGAGTGGGAGAGAGAGTAGAGAAATGAGGAAGAGGAAGAGAAAAAGGAAAATTAATCTATCAGAGGAATTGGCAGACATGATTTTGAAGTTAAGAAGTCCCACAGTAGGCCATCTGAAAGCTGAAGAATCAGGGAATCTGGTTCTGATCCAATTGTGGCTAGTCCAATTCAGAAGACTTGGGAACCAAGGAAGCCAGTGATGTAACTCTCTTGTTCCAATTCTGAAGGCCAGAGAGCCCCAGGGCCGTTGGCATGAGTCTTGGAGTCCAAAGGCATAAGAACCTAGAGTTCTTCTGGTAGAAGAAGAAGGATGGCTGGCTCCAGAAGAGAGAGCAAGAATTCACTCTTCCTCCCCTTGTTTGTTCCACCTGGGCTGGCTCTGGATGGTGCCTGCCCACATTGAGAGCTGATCATCCCCACCAGTCCACTGACTTACCTGTCAATCTCTTGTGAAAACACCCTTAGAGACACACCTGGCACACCCTAATCAAATGCCAAGCCACCCAAGTTTCCGATTAGCAAAAGAGAGATGGGTTCAGGGTATCCCTTAATCTCGTCAGGGGTATACCCCAAATCAGCCATTACAGACAGTTTCTGTTGTCTGCAAAACTCAACTCTTAACAGCTGAACTGACTTCTGTTTACTAAATTGAACCAATATTTTGATTTAAAATGTGTGTTTTTCAATCATCCAGCCTGAAATTGAACCACACTTACATATTGTATCACTTTGGAATGAGTGCTTAATCTCTCTAGTGTTGGTTGTACTCATCTGTAGTGTGGGAATAAAAAATAGCATCTACTCCAGAGGGTATCTGAAGATTAAATGAGATAACACTGGTAAAACTCTTTTTTGTTAAATATTTATTTATTTGCTTTAGTTGTACACAATGCATTTATTTTTACGTGGTGCTGAGGATTGAACCCGGGCCGCCCACGTGCTAGGCAAGCGCTCTACTGCTGAGCCACAATCCCAGACCCTGGTAAAACTCTTGATGTAGTATTTGGCACATAATAAGATTTTGCTCAGTGTTAACTTTTATAATTAATACAATTATTATTATAGCCTTACTTTGTGCCTTAAAATTTGCTTTTTCTTATGCCTGGAGCATTTTTATTTGGGGGGGGGTGGAGCTTGGAGTGTTTTACCAGCTCTATCCCCACTCATCCTTCAAATTTTGGTTTATATATCACTTACTCAAAATTTACTTCATAGCCCATTTTAATTATGCCCACTCCCTTGATTTTCTCTCATAATGGCTGTTTCCCTTTTATAGCACTCATCAAAATTTGGAATCATGTATCCTTGTATGTTCATGTATCTAATGCTAATCTCCTCACAGCCACAAGTTCCATGAAGGCAGAGGCCATGACTGAAGGCAGAAACTGTACTTATATGCCCCAATATAGAGACAGCACCCAGCTTGACATTTTGTTTGATACATGAATGAGCTCAATAAGCATCTCTCAAATAAATGACCCAGTCATCCTGGTGGCAAATGCATGCAACGTTGCTAATGTATGCAGAGCTGTGTCACCAACAAGTTCTAACATAGGGATCCCAGATCTGCTGTTATGGTTTAGCTGTGAGATGGCCCCCAAGAGCTCATGTGTGTGACAAATGCAGGAAATTTCAGAGGTGAAATGATTGGGTTATGTGAGCCTTAACCTAATCAGCAGGTTAATCCTCTGATAGGGATTAACTGGGTGGTAACTGTAGGCAGGTAGAGTGCAGCTGGAGAAGGTGGATGATTGGAGATGTGCTTTTTGGGTTTATTTTTGTAAACTCATGTTTACAAAGCAAGTCCTTACCTACTTTCCTCCACCACACTCTTCTGCCATGATGTGCTGCCCAGACGAATGGAACTGGCTATCTATAGACTGAGACTTCTGAAACCATGAGCCCCATTAAACTTTACTAACTCCTCTAAAATTGTTCTTGCCAGGTCTTTTGGTCACAGAAATGAAAAACCTAATTAAAACACCTGATTTGCCATAAAGCAGCCCAAAATAAGTTTGAGAAATTATCTGCAAATACTCTTAATAATATTACATCACACAGATAGCACTCTACAGCTTTCTAAGCTCTTTTAGATATAGCCTTTTAATCTTTATGATAACCCAATTATCTTTTGATCCCATCCTACAGAAAAGACAATGAGGAGCTGGGATTGTGGCTCAGTGGTAGAGCACTCACCTAGCATGTGCGTGGCCCGAGTTCGATCCTCAGAACCACATAAAAATAAATGCACTGTGTGTACAACTAAAGCAAATAAATAAATATTTTTAAAAAAAAAAGACAATGAGACTCCAATGTGCCTGCAACATGCCCAACATCATACAAATAAGAAGCAGCACATTTCATGAATCTCAAACTGGTAGGAATGAACTCTCACCCTTTCTCACTGTGTGGACTTGGGTAAATTGCTCAACCTCTCTGAGATGATTTCTTCATCTGTGAAAAGGTGATAATAGTACTCATGTTGTTGGGATGATTAAGAAGGACACAGAGACAATATCTGAGATATGCACTGGGTGAATACCAGATCATCCAGGGGTTGTTATCATCACTGTTAAGCCACTCAGTTTTACTGGGAAAGATGATGAATCAGACTTGTCCATAAGACCCTTGAGTTCTACACCACTGATGCCTCAGAATTGCATGTTAATCTAAACTGAGGTATGAACTCCATCCTCATCTATTAACGAGTTAATTCTCACATTACCAGGCACAGATACACAAATCTAGCTTTTATGCCTGTTTGTTCCATCTCTGCAATAAAAGTGTCACTCCTTGATTTTGGGGCTCAAGCCTCCTTTTCCTAGGATATTTTGGACATAGATTTGGATTATTTATTAATGAATTAGTAATAAGCAAAAATAAGACAAGGGACTGGAAGGCCAAAGGGCTTCAAGAAACCAATCCCATTTCAAGAAGAATTCTGTAACAGAGATGATCCAAAGCAGAGCCAAAGACCTCATGCTCCAAACTTTTTTTAAGCCTTAGGGCAAAACAAAACAAAACAACAACAACAAAAAAAAACAAAACAGTTCTGCATCCTGTTTCCAGGAGGAAAGGAAATCAACTCTAATGAGGAAATTGTTGGGCATATTGCCACAACAACAGTCATGGGTTCTGCTATGGTTCTGACTGACCTGGTTAAGCCATCAAGTAGTAGGTATATCCTTGTCACCGGGAACTCAGTGAAATAAGGACAGATGACAATAATTAGGAGACCAAGTGATGGGCTGAATTCTGAGATTCCATTTTCAGCATCTTTGAAATGCTGTCTGCTACAAACAACAAATGAACTGCATATAACAAATGCTTTCAAAGGAGTTATGAGTATTCCCAGTTCCTTCCCCAGGGCCACGACTTCAACATCTTGAATATCCATATTAATAAGAATCCCTGGTTTTAATCCTATGAAACCGACCACATCATTTCCTGTTTGCAACTCAGGGGAACACAATGGATGGGGTTCAGAACTCTAACTTCCCACCACATCAGGTCTCATGCCTGACAACCTTCCCACTGAGGTTGCTGGTCATTTTGTTTCCACACCAATGAGTAAAAACTCACTGCTCACTGTAGAAAGTTTGCCCAGATGTGGTGGAGGAACTTAACATCAGTGAATCTGTGGTCAAGCTGGAAGTGATGAGAAACCAAGCTTGTTATAACTTTAGATCAACTCTGAAACATTCCTTTGAATTTAATGTTTTAATCATAAAAAATACCAGCTGCTATGTTGGAAAAACAGATAATATGTCTTGGACTGATAGTAGTTAATATTTATTTAACACTTACCCTTTGCCAAAAACAGGACTAGATTTCTGGGAAATTAACTCTTTAATCTTTATCAAAGCCAAGCAAAGTAAGTACTATAATTATCTCCATTTGACAGATGACAAAATTGAGGCTCAGAAAAGCTAAAAAGATTTTCTGAATCACACAGCTGATTAGCAATGAAAGGGATATTCAAATTCAGGTCAATCTGACCTCAGAGGCTTCCTTAGCGTTCCTCTACATAAGGAAGCACTCCTCTCATTTCCCTAGGACAACTATCACTAAAGCCAGCTCCAAAGGAATATGATTTCTCCCACATTTTTTATCCTGAAATCATCAACTGAGAAGTTTCCTCTTCCAGAATCCTCCTTGATTTGCCCCTTGTATTAGGCTTCCTCATGAACATCCATGAGTATAAGCTCACAGAGGGCAGGGGCCAGGTATGTCCTGTTCCTAGTTAGAACCCCAGTAGGTTAAAAAAAAATATCTTGTACCTCACAAGCACTCAAGAAATATTTTGAGAGGCATATGGGTTAATGAATAAAGAAAGTTATGATAGTTAATTTTATGTGACAACCTGACTGGGCTTAACGGGATGCCCAGATAGCTGGTAAATCATTATTTCTGGGTATGTCTGCGAGGGTGTTTCCAGAAAAGATTAACATTTCAGTAAGCAGACTGAGTAGAGAAGATCCACCTTGGCCAATGTGGGCAGGCAACACCCAATCCATTGAAGGTGTGAATAAAACAAAAAGACAGATGAAGGGTGACTTTGCTTTCCTTGAACTGGGACATCCACCTTCTCCTGCCCTGGGACACCAGCATTTCTGGTTCTTTGGGCCTTTGTACTTGGAGCTAAACTTAAATCATAAACTCCCAATTCTAAGGCTTTGGACTTGAACTGAGGCTTAAACCAATACCCCAGTTCTCAGACTTTCAGGCTCATACTGGAACTACACTGGCTTCGTGAGGCTCCAGTGAAAGATAGAACACTGTGCAACTTATGCTCCACAACCAATGAGCCAACCCCTTATGATAAACCTCTTCCTGTATAGCTCTATATATGTATGTTCTATTAGTGCAGTTTCTCTGGAAAACCTTAACTAGTAGAATGGTTCTTTTTATAATGTGAGAGCAGAGAATTTTGCTGCTTTGTGCTGATAATTAGAGAAGCAGGTAAAATGTGGGGCATGCTTTTCAAAATGCTACAAATCCCCTAATAACACTGTTGTTATGATTTTAAAGGAGCTCAAATTTCTTGCAGCATTTGAAGGAAAGCTATGTCTCAAATATTCCACACATGAACTATTGCTTAGCTCTCTTACAGTGGCAACAGACAGGAAAGATGGCATCTGAACACTCATGCTCAAAGGGAAACCTGTAGAATTCCAAGAATCACGTTATTGTCAGCAACAATAATTACATTAGAAGACAGCACTAGCTAACGTCATGGTCTTGCCCCTTTGCAACTATAGGGCTGGCAACAGGATTTATGAAACCTAGTGCAAAGTGAAAGTGTGGGTCCCTTGTTCAACAAGTATTAAGAATTTCAAAAAAGTAACCATGGAGCATTAAACCCAGTGTAGGTCCCTTCTAAGCAGGGGACGCTGTGAAGTCACCCTGTGTGTAGGCCCATGAGGTCAGTCCTATGAGTGACACTTCACAGCTCTTAATAGAACTGTTATTTATTATTATATTAGTATTATCATTTATGTATTTGATGTAATTTCATCCTCACGATAGCTGCCTGTAGAAGATACTCACACAGACTAGACACTCTAGCATCAAACAGAGAAAGGTTTTGTTCTAACTGAATGGTGGAAAGAGGTTGACAACAAAAAGAGGAAGAAAGATAGAAAGTTGGAGACAAGGGACCAGAACAACTTGTGACGCTCTGTCAAATTAAAATTCAGGTGTATCTTTCTTCCATTTGATTTGGAAAAAGACAGGGGAAAAAAGAATTGAGATAGAGTAAATGATTTCAGATAGTTTAACCAAGGAAATAATTATCTTTTCAGCACAAAGAAAAATAAATATTTAACCACATCCTCTTTTTTTGGTACTGGGGATTGAACTCAGGGGCACTCGACCACTGGGTCACATCCCTAGCCCATTTTTTGTATTTTATTAGAGACAGGGTCTCACTGAGTTGCTAAGTGCCTCGCCATTGCTGAGGCTGGCTTTGAACTCGTGATCCTCCTGCCTCAGCCTCCCAAGTGCTGGGATTATAGGGGTGTGCCACTGTGCCCAGCTCGCCACGTCCTCCCTTTTTTTAAGAAACAAGAATATGGATAGTCATAAACATTATTTCCAGTACTAGTTACTGGACTAGCCTCCTTCCACTCGCTTTTCATGATCTGAGTGAATTTCAATACCTGCCAGCACTCCGAAGTCAACGCAGCGTGAACTGGGGTGCTGAGGAGTGGAAGAGCAGAAAATCAAGAAAACAAAGACCATTTCACCCTTCTTGCAGCTATGCTCCCTCCCTTCCTCCAACTGGAGGGTAAACGGTAGGTCTGAGCAGGACCAGAGAGAGCATTTCTCCTTTCCGGGACACTGCACTTTTTTGATTAAAAGCTCTAGATTTGGCAGGGAAAGCCTTTAGATACTCAGGAAAAATAAGAAATATTTCAAAATGAGTCTTGATGACATTTATGATGAGATTTACAGAGACAAGGAAAGAGCAGCCATTCATAAAATACACACAGTTTTATCCAGATCTCCAAATATAGCCATTGGCCTGAAATGAAATCCCATATTAATAAGTTCAACTAAGATAATCCTCTATTAATGGAAAAGAATCAAGCATCAGCTCCAGTGTTGTTCCCTCACCTAACAGAATAATTCCAGCAAAGCAGTGTTAGACTGCCTTTTAGTGATAGTCATCATGAACTTTTAAGGTAAAAAGCCATTAGATGTGAAAGAGTCCCACAAAGACTAAAATGCTGGCTTCAATGCTTCTTTGCTTTACTTCACCTCTTAAAGCCTCAGTTTCCTCAACCATGAAAAGTGAGGTCATAATTAATATGGCACAGCAATCCCACATAGAAGTGTCATGAGGATTAAATAGGTAATTATGTGAACCACAAGGATGGTAGCTGGTACACAATAAGGACTAAACAACAGATATCTATAGATGGATACAGATTTTATTATTACTAGTTATATACTAAATGTATATAGGTGTGTGTAAATATACACATATATGTATATATTATCATTTCTATGACAATAAGGTTTCAACTTACAATTTCAAGTTTGGTTAATAGTTCCAAAGTCAAACTTCTCTCATTGTAACCATAATCTTCTTGCTAAGTCCAAAATAGTGTCTATCAATAGTAGATACTTGATAAGTATTGATAAATGAATCACTAAAACAAATCAGTTTAACCACTGAAACTGAAGCCAAAAAATTAACTATTCATCCCCTTTTTCTAAACACATTTATTGGGCTTTTATTGTCCCACCCACCCACTAGTGTGCCCTAAAAGTATTTGTTTCAGACAAAGCAGATACTCAACAATTTCTTTTTAAATAAGAACACTTGATCACTATTCTAAAACTCAATTGCAACACAATGGTTAAAATTCTCCAAGCTTTTAAAAAAGCCATCCTGAGTTCTTTGACACGCAGCCCATGGTTTTCTGGAATACTCCATTTCAGGCAAAATAAAAGTCTGCCAAGAAGATGATGAAACAATTTTCCCAAGGAACATGCACCTGAGTTAGGAACTGCAAAGTCAGAAGGAAAGTGAATGCTCCTTGAAGGCAGGGACGTTTTGCTTTGGTTTAGGGGTTTTTTGGTTTTTAAATAAATGAATGAACGCACACATTTATATTCATGTTCACATGCATGTACCCACAGACCTCAAAGGCTGTAAGAACTTATACCCCTTTTGTTTATTACCACAATACCAAAACAACTCTGAACTCTAAAGACTAATAAAAGGGCTTCTTGCTCTACAGAACAAAGTGGATTTCAATAAGTACCACTCTCAGCCTCATATGTGGAAAGAATTATGTACATACATGTTTCCAAACCCCAATAGCTACCCGTTAAAACAATGCTCATCATGGTAGATGAACAAAATGTGGGTGTGGGGAATTCTCTGTTTTGCTTCAAGGTATTAATTTCATAAATTGTCAGAATGAATCCAGGGGGTGCAACATCATCCTCTTTGTTTACTGTGGCATTTTGATTTTGTTCATTCCATAGCCCTAGTCAATGCAAAATGGAAAGGCAAGCACTAAGTAGACATTTGCCCCCGTGGTTTCAACCAGAAACTGGTGCCTCCCTTGGGGAAAAAATAAAAACTATTTTTAAACATATGAGTAATTGGTACACACCGGTAATCCCAACACTTGGGAGGCTGAGGCAGGAGGATCGCGAGTTCAAAGCCAGCCTCAGCAATGGTGAGGCACTTAGCAACTCAGTGAGACCCTGTCTCTAATAAAATACAAAAAAGGGCTGGGGATGTGGCCCCAGTGGTCGAGTGCCACTGAGTTCAATCCCCGGTACAAAAAAAAAAAAAAAAAAAAAAAAAAAAAAATATATATATATATATATATATATATATATATATATATATATGATAAGAGCAATTTTTCTGCAGGTAGAGCAGAGAGTGCTTGCTCAGTAAGAACCCTGCAATGGGGACCAGCAGAGGAAAGGAACTCCAGGAACTGTGCTTTTTCCTGTCTATTGCAACTCTTTCAGTTGCTTCCAGGATCGGCTTAGCAAATGGTTTCATGGCCTTCAAATAGCTAAGAGTGCTGGGAAACAGGTGGGGAGGAGGTGGTACCTGCAAATGGCAGTGTGGCAGGTGTAGACAGCATGGGCTCCAGACTCAAGAGTCTAGATTCAAATCCATGTGTGGACATTTCCTGGCTGCATGATCTTGGACATGTTTTGCATGCTCTTGGAATTTAATTTCCACAATTAAAAAAAACATAATGTAGCTATTAATATAAGAATATAAGACAAGTTTTTCAAAATTCAAGCCACTAAGCATTAGCAGGTCATAACATTTGTTAAGTGAGTTATAACCAATGTTATACCAAAATGAAATGGTAAATAATAGAAAATGTCCAGGGTGCATCACATGTCATAAGACTATTATTTCATGAAAAAGAGTTTCAATTTGTATATGCATATAGTTATGTATATATTACACATACATAAAACTAAAATATACTTCTTGCTAAAGGTCACACAAAAAAGACACTTCCTGTGTTTCACATGGATTAAGAAGAGGGAATATATACAAAAGTACCGTGCATATAGTTAGGTATTCTAGTATTGGTGTTTTCCATTCCAAGGAGAAACTTCCATATTTGAACAAATGTATAATAAAGCCACCATTTCATGTACATTTTATGTACACGCCCATAGTTTCTGTTTCTTTCCTTTTATCACTGGCTGAAACTTTCAGCATTTTGTAAAACTAGCTTCTATGAAATATGATACATTTATATTTAAGGAGAAGACACTTTAAGATTATTTAGGAAGGGAATTCACAGAATGGATCCCCCAAATTTAGAAAACAGTCACATGTCATTTATTGGGGATGACTATGAAGAGGGAAATCAACTCTTCAAAGTTTTTCTTTACCAACTCTCTGGGTGTTAGATTTACTTTTTGCAAAGAAAAATAGCATCTACAATGAAAGGAGATGAGATTACAAGAGAAATTAACATTCACTGAGCCCTTTGTATAGACCAGCCATTTGTATGGACAACTCTGTGAGGCAGATACCAGTATTGCCTGGGAACTCATGAAACTGAAGCTGAGAAGGAGGTAAGGAACTTGCCCAAAGTCATCAGCTGGTGTGTGATGGAGCCTGGATAGAAACTGGTCACCCTCAAAGACCATGGCTTTCTCATGAACTATGTAATGGAGCTCGTAGGAATTCCCTTTCACTCTGAGAGGGAGATGCCTTTCATCCACTGCAGTGAAGCAGGAATGTCATGAGGCCAGACCTCTACCTATACTTTTATTTGTACCAGTGGTGGGATCGTTTGTTCTCTGCCAGGGAAAACAACTCAGTACTAATTCCATGAAGAGCTACTTGGGCTTCCTGCATTCCTGAGCACATGAAGACCTTTTAATTTCCTGACTTTTCATCCTTCCAATGGATAAACCAGGAAATATCCATGTTCATCCCCCAACTAAGATACTAAACTGAGATTTAAAGAAATGGAGGAGCTGGGCACAGTGGCACTGAGGCAGACCAGATACCCCCACCCCCAAAGACCCTTACCATAATTAAGCTTCTCTTCTTGTCAGAAAGATTTTTACCAAGAATGTCAACAGAAGGTCAGTGGGATTTCTGCAGAGAGTGTTATGTTTTGAACCTTCTTTTTTCTTATAAATGCCAGGTTTGCAAACAAAAGGTGTGATAGAGTTAGTGTCTGCAATCAAGCTTATTGTGAAAAAACATGTTATCTCTATTTTCTTGGTAAAAACTTGTAAAACCTCTGTCTGACCTAAGAATATGGGACAAAGAGTATATTCCCTCCCACTATCATGAAACGACCCCACTGAGTATAAACCTAAAAGAATTTCCAGACTTGGGGTCCAGAGACTTTTAGGCATTAGCACCTCTGGACTGCTGCAGCTTAAATAAACGTCCTTCTGGAAAATTCCTTGGGTATCCAGCCTCTTCTGTCCCACATCAGTGCACACCTGTAATCCCAGTGACTTGGGAGACTGAGTGAGAGGATCACAAGCTCAAGGCCAGCCTCAGCAACCAAGTGAGACCCAAAGTAACTTAGTGAGACCCTGTCTGGTATTTTTAAAAAAAATAAAAAGGAGTGGAAATGTGGCTCAGTGGTAAAGTGCCTCAGAGCTCAATCCCCAGCATAAAATACACACACACACACACACACACACACAACTAAAGAGATGGAGAAACCAAAGACGTCACACATGCACACCCACTGTGCCTCCCCTGTGAGTTTTTCTCAAAGTGCTCCCTCCCCAAAGCATTAACTGCCATGACTTTCTCACATTTGGCAAGGGCTTGAGTGGACTGTCTTTTCTAGACAAAAGCCAGGCCAGGCAGTACACGGAATGCAAATATCTGTAAAAATTTATCTCAGGAAAACAAAGTGTTATCACTGAAACGTCAGGGGGTGGGGAAAAAATCCTGACTTACTCATAATACCAGAAAATAAAACAACAATATTCTGAACAGGTCAGAATAGGACACTGTTGCAAGTCAATTAGCAAAGAAGGCTGATCCTGTACCGTGTTCGGGTCCAAGGGAAAAACAAAAATTTTAACAATAGGGTTAAGTTCACTCAGTATCTTTAATAGGAAAGGAATTGAGTTTATCATCTTGATCTCTCATTTGTACCTTTCTTGGTTAAAGATATGTTTTCCCTCAAGCTTTCTTTCTCCCTCCCTCAATACCAGTTCTTAAAATATTTTATTTGTTTTCACTGAGGTAAAAATGATATAGTTCAGTGTGCGACCTCTAAAGGGCTCTCCCTCATAACGAGGGATAACAAGATAAATCTGGTAGTTAAAATCCTTCAGTGGATAATCTATTAATACATGAAATAATGTTTTTGAAAAAGCACAACATGAAAGGAAAGAATCAATACTAATTGAATCTAAACCTTAAACAATTATTGTTACCTAGACATAGCTCAGGAATGTGGATCCCACACTTAAGTGTGTTTAGAAATATTGTAAAATATAAAACCCTGAGCTCTGCCTATGAAGATGTGGATTTCACAAGACTGGCATGGACCCAGAGCTTCACATTGCTAGCAAACACCCTGGGCCATTTTGATACATGTGGTCTCTGGACCACACACGGACAAACATGAAACCAAAGGCAACAGCAACATTTAACTGAAAAAAAAAAAAAAAAAAATAGGTTAAGAGATTGATAATGCCATAGTCAGTTTACACCCTAAAATCGGGAGAGCCAGAGGGTGGGAAGTAGATGGGGGAAGCAGGCAGGTCTCACCAGTCCCCCATCTCACAAGAGTTTTAGGCTCTGATGGGGAGGAGAGATCGTTCAAAGAAAGAGGCCATCTGTGCGGCTGGGTTTCTGAGTGATTTAAGAATGTTTCTAATTGTTTTGATGTCAGAAGAGCCTGAAATGTATTTTTCTTCCCCACCCCCATGCTACCACAGACAGGCCTTAGAGCACTGTTTATTTCAAAACCAAATCTAATCCATATGTTTGTCTTACTTAGACCTGAGTCAAAAATGTTTTTAGTGTTAATTTACAAGCAAGAGAAAACCTTTACCATGAAGACAGCAAAGAGGAATTTCTCTACCTTTGGTAAATATATTTGAACAAGAAACATTTAGGATTGAAGAATGGTAGTTTAAAATGGGGGAACATGGGAGACAGAGAGGTAGGAATTCAAAAGCAATTAGACAGGATTCTTCTAGTGATGTTTTTGTCGACTTCAGTTCAAACCCAACTTTCTCAAGGCTTTGAACTCTTCATTTACTGCTCTGGTGTATCCAGTCTTTCACAGTGGGCATAGGAAAAGGCACAGTTTAGCCAAAAGCAAATTAGTTTGGATACTTTATCATGATCTAAGCTATTTTTTAAAATAAACTTTTTCATACAAGGGACTAGCTTTTTATCACTAACAAGTTACAACGCTATTTATGTTTATTTCTTGAGAATGAGCCAAGTGCTTTAGAGAAGTGGGACAGTTGTACTGTCCTGTAGGTCTGAATTGAGGCTCTGCTTTTATAGTGACTCCTTTCAAATCAAAGAGCACATCCTAAGAGTTTGAGAGATTGACAACAACCAAAGTAATTTTGCCACCAGGGACAGAATTGGTCCTTCTCTATTACCCCAAGAGGTACCCTACTCTCAGTGCGGATTTTAGAAGCTGCAGTGATTTGCCAAGTCCTGGGCTAGATGAAAAATACGCTTAGGAGCCTGATATATTTTCCAGGCCACCCCGAGGAGGCAGGGTGGGGTAGTTGGACTAAAAAGGTTTGCACACCTGAGGTTCTGGGTTTAAATCTTGGTCTGCTCTTGTCTAGCTGTGTCCTTGAATGAGGCCCTGAGTCTTCTCAAGGCTGATCCAGAAAATGGAAGTGGGGTGACAATACTTTGTAGGATTATTCTGGGTGATAAAACAGCATATAAAGCTAGAGCTGTTGCAAACTGGGGAGGAGGTTCCAAAGGAGCCATGTACTTCAAGTACAGGCAAAAAGGGAAGTGTTATCTGTGGAGAACTTG
The DNA here is from genome assembly GCA_025594165.1 of Tamias sibiricus. Lineage (NCBI taxonomy): Eukaryota > Metazoa > Chordata > Mammalia > Rodentia > Sciuridae > Tamias > Tamias sibiricus. The sequence continues at coordinate 163,803,017 of CM046657.1, forward strand.
TGGAGAGAGAGAGAGTTTGCTGGAGATTGAACCTAAGGCCTTGTGCATGCTAGACAAGCACACTACCACTCAGCCACATCCCCAGTGCTACCTGTACAGAATTTTAAAACAATAATAAAACTAAGTAAAGGCAACCTGCTTCTTATTGTTATAATTCATGGACAAAATGAAACAGTCTCAATGATTAAATCCTTCTCTCCTAGGGCAGGCAGCTCCCAATGTACCCCTCCTCACTTTGTATCCTACTGGCATAATGACTGGTGCATAGTAGGTCTATAGGAAAGGCTAGCTTTTTTTTTTTTTCTGGAAAGTAGCCAAACTTATGAAACTAATTCTAAAATAAGATAAGAGCCTTTGTACATAAATCCTATTATAGCTCAACTTAGCTCCAGTTGAGGACATCAAAAAATGATGTCAGACCTGGTATCTACTCTTTCGGCTGGTCTCTACAATCATCTTCCAAAGGGCAAATTCAAGAAAGTCTACCAGCTTAGGCCTAATAATGCACTGATTTGGGGACTGGAGTTGTGGTTCAGTGGTAGAACACTCACCCCTCATGCATGAGGCCCTGGTATTGATCCTCAGTACCACATAAAAATAAGTAAATGAAATAAAGATATTGTGTCCACCTACAACTAAATTTTTTTTAAATGCACTGATTTTATTTCTTAAAAACTTCATCACACACACACACACACACACACACACACACACACACATTGATGAAATGGAAGCATTCTAATAATAGGGTGCTGGGGGGAGATCAGGTAATAATGTAGAGGGCATTTAGTCCAACCCTCTCTTTTTACAGAGTAATGGTTCTTGGTTATAAACAGTAGAAACTACTTAAGCAGAGAAATTATTTATTGGAAAACTATTGGATAGTTCAGAGAATTCACACAGAGAGAAAGATTGAAAAACAAAGCTAATAGGCAGGAACAAGGGAGGTAACCAGTTGGGACACCACCAAATTCATTCCATTGGAAGTGTTTTGGACTGTCACTGGGGGTGTCAGCAGTGGACTGTTACCTCTAATCCCATATAAATAAATAGTCTCTGCACCACTGTGCCATGCCTCTAAGGGCCAAAGTCCTAGGCAGGAGTGTGCAAATAAACCAATCCTAGGTCACATTTCTGTGAGACAATAGCTCCCTCATGCTAACAAGTTGTATGTGCAGGAGTGGGTCCCTACAAGTGCCTTGTGCTGTGATATCAGAGAATCAGCAGGGTGGGGAGCAAGAGGCAGGTGACACTGGCCCAGGGTGAGGTGCTGCCAGGTTGTACCTGCTTGAAACTAGTCAGTCTATATACATCTGGTTATCTTATTCTAGTACTGAGTAGTGAGACCAAGAGGATTTCAAGCATAAACAAGGAGTTTTCAAACCCACCAAAGCGCTCCAATGTAATCAATATACCACCCAGTTACTCCTCCAGTGTCTGCCTTTTTCTGCTGACAAAGGAAGCACTCAGTAGTGTTGTAGCCAGGAGCTCACTGGGGACGGAAGTCCATGCTGTTAAGCCCAGGCATAGTCTCCATCTGTGCCTTAACAGCTACTTTGTTAGAGGAATGAGTTATAAGAAGTTGAGTGCAGAGCTTTATAGAGAGCATTTACATGAGATTCAAATATTCTCACACTTTTGATCCATCCCAATAGGTCCATTTGAATAACCACTCCCTAAATCTCCTTCCCTTGGCTATTCAGCTAAATAAGACCCTCTCCATGAATTGGTATGGAACCTTACCTCAGGCCAACCATCCTTCTAGCAAAGTGGACATATATAAACTCCTCAAAGTTCTATCTTCTTGGTGGCCCTCCATCTTTCAGGGCCACCTCTGATGTCATTCTCTCCTAGTTGGTGTCAAACTATTACACAGAGCCACCTGTAAAGCTGACTGATCTTTTTCTTTTCCCAGTTCTCCTTTTTCTAAAGAACATGAACCTGGTTATAAAAATAAAATAAATTCCTGTGGTAAGGAAAACAGGAGAAAGTCTCCTTTATTTTCTAATTTAATTTTGCTGTGGTCCGAGAACATGCCCTGAACGCTTCAATTTCCTGAGACATTTTATTAGGTTGGTGGTGAATTTCCCCTGTGTACTTGTAAAGAACCTCTTCTGACATTAGTGTATTTTATAAATGGCAATAGCATCTAGGAAACTGATAGTTATTCAGATCATCTAAGTCTTCCTTTTTGTCCACTTGTTCTATACATTACCAAGGGATGGAAGGGTGTTAAAATTTAAGATGATCCTAGATTTGCCTATATCTCCCTCTAGTTCTGTCTTTATCTGTTTCTTGCATTTCAAATCTGTTGTTAAGTATATATGCACATGATTGTTTTGCCTTTCTGAGATATTGACCTTTTAATTAAATATTATGAAAGATTTCTCTTATCTCTGGTGACTCTTCATCTATAGGACTACTTCTGATATTAACATGGCCGCACTAACTTTCTTATGCTTATTATTTGCATTATATATATTTTCCATCCTTTTTTCTGTCAATAGCAATATATGTATCATTATATTTGAAGTGTATCTTTTTAGAGAGCATACAGCACCAACAGTTGGGCATTTAAATGCTGCAAATAAACCAACAAAGTCAAAGAAATTTTCCAGTAACCTGAGACTGAAGGGGGTGCTAGAAATAAGATCAAAGAGGACCTTGTGGACTATGCTAAAAATTATCTATCCTATGTTATTTAGCCTTTAAAAGGAAGTTCTGACACATGTTGAACATGGATGAACATTGAGGACATTATGCTAAGTGAAATAAGCCCATCACAAAAAGACAAATACTGTATGATCCTACTTATGTGAGGTGCCTAATGATTAAACTTATATGAGGGACTTGAAGCATTCAGATTCAAAGAGCTAGATAGAGAATGGTGGTTTCCAGGGAATGGGGGAGTGGAGGAGATGGGGAGTCATTTTATGCATATATAGTTTCAGTTTTGAAGAGTTCTGGAGACTGACTGCCAGACAATGTAGACATACTTAAGATCGCTGAACTGTGTATTTTAAAATGGTAAATTTTATGTTATGTATATTTTAGCCCAATTAAAATATTTTAATGGAAAAATTTTGTTTCCATGCTGAGGGCAATAAATTGCCCAAGATCATTTCTAAACAGAGAAGTGGCATCACGTGATGGTTTAAGAGTACCTTGGTAGGGAGGTAGGTGAGAGGATACAGTCAGGAAGGACATTTAGAAGGCTATTAAACTCAAGGTGAAAAGTGATTAGAATCTGGACTAAGGAAGAGGTCACTACCTTAGGGAAGGAAAGAAAAGAAACAGCCATTTAACAGATTCAACAGAACTTGGGAATGTGGAGGAAAGAGAGAAAATTGAAACAAGAAAACAGAATTTTGACCTGAGAGCTACAGGAGGGTGTGGGAATTATTCCACTAGATGGAGATTATATTGAGAAGATCAAGATTGAGAGAAAAAAAATCAATTTAGACATGTTGGACTTAAGGAACAGCAATGTTTTATTAATATTGTAGGACTCCAGCTTGACATGACTATAGCCATCTTGGTTGTATCCACCATCTTGCCTGCCAGATGACTCTGGCACACATTCCAAACCCTATAGGAAAAACAAAGTCATTATGACTGTCGGCCAAGATGTCCAGTTAGGCTGGCCACTGAGGTCTGGACTATTAATTGACCTTTGACATATTAATAGTGTGTTTTTGTTTTGTTTTCTTGAGAAAACCCATATACATTCTGGTTGCCTACAAGCCACATTTGTCTAGCTTATCTTTTAAACTCCTTCCTTCTGCCTCCTGTCTTGCTATCACCCAAGACTTGCTTCTGTCCAAAAGTTCCTCATGTAATCCTGAATTTGTCTCTCTCTTTTGGGTCCCTTAACACCTTTATCTGGTCCCTTAACAACAGTTATCATATACCAGGTTTTTCTAAAATAACATTGGGCACAAATTTAAAATTGTTTATCCCTAAAAAAGACTATTATCTTCAATAAAATAAAAGAGAGGATGTCACATATTGTCAGTAGTAATTATGCAGAATTATCTAAAATCAAATAGAACTATCAGTAAAATCAAAATGATACAAATTTTTCAGATTTGATGAAATCTGAGTCAGACTTGGACCAGGATATATTTTTATTTCCATGGCTTACTGAATATCATAGAATAGTCAAAGTTTCTAAGATTAGGATAGCCATGTAGTCTCCATTGGCCCTTACGTTCTCCAAGACTTGAGAAGAGCTATGCCAATGAACAAAAGTTCTGGTCACATAAAAATATTAAAGATAGATCTTCAAAGCACAAATATGTTCAACCATAAAACACAAAGGATCAGGTATTTATTGTTGCTCCATATTCTAAATAGTAGGTTTTTGCATATATGTTAATACTAACTTCAATGATACTGAGTTTTTCAAATATGGCATGACCACAATAGACTCCATTTGGCTTTGTGTTGGCCCTTTTGACAATTAAAGTCCATCATTATAAACAATATATCCCACATCAGTTTTATAGGTATCAACAATAGAAAAATTAGAAAATGCATATGAGCAAAAGGAAAAAAATGAAAATCACCATTAATATGTATCTGTTCATATCAATAAGTTATTCTATAACATCATTTTCCTGACTCCATTTAAGCTATTAAAGTGTGCCTAAATATGATTCATAGGCAGGATATAATGTTTTAATGGTCAGTGGATTGATAGCTACAGCACTTAAAACTGTTGCTTGTAGTAACCACCAAAGTACATGCTTTTAAGAGCAGAAATAAAATTCATGGGGGGGAAAAAAAGAAATTTTACTGCTAAGTACCTAATTAAGCAGAGTTTTAATGATCTTCTCTCAGGGTTTCCTCAAAGGCTACCTTTGCCCAGTTTTCCTTACCACATTAACTTCACCCCCAACGCAGGAAACCCTAGAGAAGTGTCACTAAGGAATTACAGGGAAAAAAATAAAAGTATATCGCAAACACTACACACTTACTTCATATATTCAGTCAGATAACTAAAGCTCAGCTGCTTGCACAACTGAGTCCCAAATAAACACTTGTTAACTGACAAGGAAATGACCAAGGAAGTCGAGAAGGAAAACTACAATGAGATTTTGGTTACACAGTCTGAAATCTAAAGGCAAAGGGAGAAGGAAGCACACTGTGTCAGTATTTCACTATCAGACCATGGTGGAAAGTCAAGAGAAGGAGACTATATGCACATTCTCCTTTTTGACCTGAAAATAAAAATTGGTTTTTTTTTTTAATTGCAAGGTAACAATATCAATAGCAGTGAGTCTGCTGACAGTTGCAGAGCAAAACAAGGCATATGTAAGGGAAGCTTATAGAAATGGTGTTGTCTCTTGGGAAGGAGAATCCTTGGGAGCTCCGTGGGACCAAGAATGACAGACTGTTCTATGTAAAGCAATTTTGAATGAAGTGGAAGAAGGGTTATGACACTCTGCATAGGTGTACATAAGCTGGGGATATGTGATCCCCAGATCACACAAACTCATAAGCTTTGTGTTTGGAAGTGATCTCAGAACTCAGAACCTAATCATCCCAATCTGCCCAACTGGAGAATCTGCTCAATACAAAGTCCATGAGATGAGGGGGGCAGGGTAAGGGTGAGCAGAGTAGAAAGAAAAATCTTGAATCCATGAGTCCATGAGAATAAAGCTTTACCCATTTCCCCTGAGGAAACCAGCAGAGAAAAGAATGAGATTCACAGTGTCAGATTTTTAAAGAAAATTTGGAACATCATTTAGCCTAGAGGAAAGACAATGATAAGTGAACTTCAGGATAATGTTTTTTCCCTCACAGGGTATGATCTGTTTTCTGAAAACCCACAAAGGCCACAAAAGGAAAAAGTTAAATGATAAGGCATTTCACTCTCTTTGTCATTTTATTTATATTATAGAGCAGAGAAAGGTCCTAAAAGAGAAAGGCTAAATGTTACACTGAGCTCTTGGGGAATGTGGCTAAACTCACGCTTTGGAGATGTTTGAAAACAAACATGCCTGGATGACCCCGGTAATCTGGGATCTCGCACACTGCATCGGTGCTCTCACAGCATCTTTCATGAGCTAGCAAAAGAATTCAGGAAGTTCAGAGACTTTAGAGGTCAAAGCTAAGGAGTCCAAGAATTCTACAGCATTGCCAAGAACCTCCAACTTCATTAATGATTTTTAAGGATGGTGAGCAACTTCATGAAGGACAGAGGAAAAAAAACAAGTGTTTTAGTGAACATTCAATCTTTCTCAAAACATTTTCTATTCTTGTCCTAATGGAATAAACCTGGGATTTGATTCTAGCCTATCTACAGTTCAAAAAGCTAGCCTGTTACTGTTTCATGGATGCTGGCAGAAGACAGATTCCCCCCCCCCCCCCCCCCCCCCCTTTGGATTTCTGGTTTAGAGGCAAAGGACTTCTTTGCTCATGACACAGGGAGTGGCATGAGCATTGTAACGTTGGCATCAGTTCTGCTGCTCTCTGACTCCCCCGGGGTGATGTGGAGGGCTACACAGTGCCTGCACACTGCACCTTGAACTTTAGAAGAAGACCACTGAGTAGGGGGGACTCACCATTTTATAGCAAGTAATAAGCAAGCTGGCTCTGTTTCAGAGGGAGACGTTACTTCACCCCTCAGGGTTGCCCACTGCAAACAGCCTTGAGAAATGGCCCGAGGATAAAGCAATGGTTGCCTTGCATCCTTGGCTTATGCAGCAAAATGTGTGGTAATGCAAGGTAGCTATGCAACATGGTGTCTCCCATTACTTCCTCTCACTCTCCTGCTCTCTTACCTAACCCTTGTTCCTCTCCTGAAAGTACAGAGGAAAGGAAACTCCAGTGAATGGGCTCAGACACTTTCTACAGCCTAGACCGTCATATCTTTGAGTTCTGTGATCCAAGAAGAACTCCCAAACTCAGAAGTTCTTGCACTATTTCACATCCTGAGAACACCCAGGAGGAGCATCCAGGAGGAAACTTAGCTGTTCTTCTTCTCTTGGCCACGTACAGTTTTAACTTACTCCACCTTAGTGTCTCACTTCCGTCTCTGCTTGTTGTCTTAACAACACTTGGAAGATCTTACAACACTGCATACACAACTCCCCCAAACAATATATCTTCCTAGTTCTATCATTTGAGGCACTGAATCCATAGGCATTCCTGAGAAGGATAAGTTTCAACAAACAAAATCTTGAAGAAAGGAGGAAAAGAATTGATATGTACTGGGAGCCTCCCAGGAGCTCCAGACAACACAAGGTAATTTCACCTGTATCATCTCACTCAATATCATGACCCAGAAGGTAGGAATTATTCCCATTTTTTTTCTGGTAAGAAAATAGACAGTGACATGGGTGTCTTATGAAGATCTCACATTTTTTTGGAAAAGTTGATAAGATGTAAAGACAAACCTATGGGACCTATTGTACTTCATCATGTTTATTCAAACACACCATGGGCTTCCACCAGTTGGACAAGTGACTTACAAATCTTCCCTGATGCCATGAGCTGTGCCAAAGCATGTGTAATTTTATGAAAATATGAATGCCAAGTCCAAGAGAAACCAACCACTTACCCAAAGGAGAATGGTTTACATGCTTATCTACCTACATACATACACACATGCTCCTCTCTTGAATCAGAGTTTTACATCCAAACCTAATTACGCATTTCTGTTAAGCATTTGTTCTTTTTCTTCTAGACTATGTTGTGTGCTCTCTGCTATGTGACAATGAGAGGTGGCAGTGTGTGTTAGATTGCTGTCACTGTGACAAAATACCTGATATAAACAACTTAAAAAAGTATTTATTTGGGGGCTGGGGTTGTGGCTCAGTGGTAGAGCGCTCGCCTAGCACATGCGCGGGACACCCCGATCCTCAGCATCACGTAAAAATAAAACGTATTGTGTACAAATAAAGCAAATAAATAAATATAAAAAAAAGAAATTGCTTTACTAAAAAAAAAAAAAAAAAAAAGAAAGAAAGAAAGTATTTATTTTGGTTCATGGTTCTGGATATTCCTTTCATGGTACTTGGCTCCGTCATTATGGGCTTGGGATGAGGCAGAACATCATGGTGGGGATCATGTGGTAGAGCTGAGCCTTTCACCTTCTGTTGGCCAAAAAGCAAAAAGAGAGAAAGAGAAGAAGGGGCTGGTGACAAGAGATACCCTTTAAGGACATGTCCCCAGTGACCTACTTCCTCCAACTGGGCTCCACCCTCTAAAGCTTACACAACCTCCAATGGTGCCACCAACTGGGAACTACCCTTCAACATGTGAGCCTTTGGGGCATTCCAGATCCAAACTACACCACTGTGGAATCAGCTAGAGAAGTCACCTAAGAAAAAAGCCTGTGCTTTCCAAGGCCTCTGCTCTGATTCACAAGAAGCTAAAAAGAAAAAAACACAAGGACAAGGACAAGGACCCAGTGAGGCATCTGGGCTGATCATTGCAAAGCTATATTCAGCATTTAGACAGAAACGGGGCCAAGTTCCCCTGGAGGTTATGACAGTCTCATGATCAGGAGTAATTAATGAACTCGGCCACCTGAGGGTCCTTGGGGAGCTTCTGCCGAACTAAGAGAAGTTCATTGCTCCCGAGAAACGGCAAGTTTGCTGCCCAATCCCCCTCTGGTTTCTGCCCCACCTCGGTCTTCATTTTAAGGGAATATAATAGGAAGCCAACAGATTCAGATTCTGAAGCTCAGGCCTGATCTACAACCTTAATCAGTCATATAATTGCTCTTGCATGAAAGCCCCACAAAGGTACGGCCTGCATCTGTACCTACAGATAAAGTGCTGAGCATCTATTAGGGACTTCACATTTACTGAACAATAAATTTTGCCAAGCCTCAGTTTTCTAGAGGATACACACCACAAAGATTGCAAGAATGTAATGAAGCAATGTATTTGCACTTCCTGGCAGAGTGTCTAACCTACCAGAGACTCTTTGCTTCTAGCACCCTCTCTCTTCCTCTCTAGACTGATAAAGGTGCTGTGATGCCTGTAAACCTCACTCTGCCTCTAGGACCTCCTTGCTAAATTGGACACGACCCACCAGAAGACATTCATTAAACAACAGGCAAGGACATGGTGCCTCCTTGGTTGTCCATGTTCACCCCCAATCAAAATTAGGGGATTAAAAATTATTATACATTGCTGGTGGGACTGCAAATTGGTGAAACCACTCTGGAAAGCAGTATGGAGATTCCTCAGAAAATTTGGAATGGAACCATCATTTGATCCAGTTATCTTTCTCCTTGGCATACACCCAAAGGACTTAAAATCAGCATGCTATAGTGATGCAGCCACATCAATGTTCATAGCAGCTCAATTCACAATAGCTACACTATGGAACCAACCTAGGTGCCCTTCTATAGATGAATGGATAAAGAAAATGTGGTACATATACACAATGGAATATTACTCAGCCATAAAGAAAAATGAAATTATGGCATTTGCAGGTAAATGGAAGGAACTAGAGACTATCATAAAATAAGCCAATCCCAAGAAACCAAAAGCCAAATGTTCTCTAATATGCGGATAGTGACTCACAATAGGCAGAGGGGGAGGGAGGAGTGGAGGTTCACCAGATTGGACAGGGAGGAGTGGGGAGAAGGGAGGGGGAATGGGAATGGGAAAGACAGTAGAATGAATCGAACGTTAACTTTCCTATGTTCATATATAAGTACATGACCAGTGTAACTCCACGTCATGTACAACCAGAAGAATGGGAAGTTATACTCCACGTATGTGTGAGATGTCAAAATACATTCTACTGTCATACATTAAAAAGAATAAAAATTAAAAAGCATGATAACAATAAAAATAATAACATTAAAAATTATGCTTCAAAAGCTGTGATTGTTTAATGACAGATCTTGGAAATAGAGGGTCTTTTTATTTTGCCAATCTGCCCATGCTTCAGGGCATAGATATTTCTGTTTGTACCTCAGAGTCAACACCAGCCCAGTTGCATCCCATTTCCCTCCAGGTTCTTCTTACACAAGCAGTTCCTCACAACCAAAGCCAATGACAGTTACATCTTAGGTCTGGCAAAATTCCCCCTGCCACACATACTGCCTCCTTCATTTTCTTCATCCAGGAAAACATAATGACCGCAACTAAAAGTGATATCATAGCCTGGCACGGTGGCGCACGTCTGTAATCCCAGCACTTGGGAGGCTGAGGCAGGAGGATCCCGAGTTCAAAGCCAGCCTCAGCAATGGTGGGGCTCTTAGCAACTCAGTGAGACCCTGTCTCTAATAAAATACAAAAAGGGCTGGGGATGTGGCCCAGTGGTGGAGTGCCCCTGAAGTCAATCCCTGGTACAAAAAAAAAAAAAAAAAAAAAAAAGTGATGTCATTAGAGAAAAAATGTCAAATTCATTCTAATTTGATTATAAAGTAAGTCATTTGCAAGCCTGACTCCTTTAACTACTACTGATGCTACTTTTAAATTGCTGGCAACCCCACTCATAGCTGACAACTCAGCTCACACAGTACTGCTGTGAAAACTGGCGTGCAAATAAGAGCCACCAAAGTCTTCAGAGTGTAGCCAACAAAAATTTCCATAAAAACCAGGTTCTGATTGGATCATTTTTGGCTAATTGAGAGATTCATCAAAGTTAATCTTTAGGTTTATCTCTAGGTTAATTGAGAGAAAGTACTGAGAACTTGTAACTGAGCTTTTTAAAGTTGTGGAGCATTTCAGTTTTTGCTAAGAGAAGAATTTAATTCTGTTAGCTTATTACAAAACACACACACACACACACACAAACACACACACTCATATGACATTGTCATGTATAACTCTTACACTTAAAAAAAGATGGCGTGGGCTGGGGATATAACTCAGTTGGTAGGGTGCTTGCCTCGCTTGCACAAGGCCCTGGGTTCAATCCCCAGCACCAAACACACACACACACACACACACACACACACACACACACACAGATGGCTTATTATATTTGCTTGGCTTCACCACCAACCAGAGACTTATACAATGACTGGGGAATGGGGCAGGGATAACCCCAGGGATAGGCCCAACACAATATTTTGAAAAACGTTAACTCCACAAACTACAGTCCCACTATTTCTCCTAGTTCTATCTCAGGAAGCTCTAAAATTGAGTCACTCAGCTACCAAAGGGCAGATATGTTTTCCATCTCTATTTTGCCCTCTCTCTCAATATCCAGTGTCTTTGATCTTTCAGATTTTACTGCTCCCTGAGCACACTCATCACTCAGGGACCATGTGGAGTGGGAAGGAGAATCTCCCCTCTTATTTAATCAGGAGTCCCCTGGGGCTCATGCTGCCAGTTATCAGATCCTACCCTGTGTGGGTGCTGTGCTCCGTCTGGTGTCCTTTAGCCACAGTCCCCTGAGTGTCTCCTAACAGATGAGAAAACAGATGCTCAGTGTGGGCCTTCTTTGCCCAGAGACCCAGTGTCAGGCTCCAGAGCCCAGACTCTGTCCATGGGACTATGATGCCACACAAGAAAGTGGCCTCAGAACCATTTTCTAGAACTTGAAGTGTTACTGTAAGGAAGCCATTTGTCTGTTTGTTTCTTTTTCTGCTAAGGCTCAAACAAAAGACTATGAGCTTACATTGCATGGAATGAAAAGTTGATTTGACGAGTTGATAATGATCCAATGAAACAGAAATCTGGGGAGCCAGCCACGCTCCACGCTGGAAAGAACCTGTAGGAGCAAAGGCAGCTGCCCGCCGTGGGTAGTTTGCAGAAGCATGAGACATCTTTCTTCTTTCAAGATTGACTGACCCAAAGGGAAAAATGTCATCAAAGGAATTTTAATTGCTAATATTCATGCAGTGCTTTTTCTCTGTCAGAATCCAGTCAAGTGCTTCATGTTACATAATGGAATTTCGATCCCAAACAGTGAATCATAATTTCTTTCTTGGGAGAAAAAAAATTCTCCATAAACTATTTTAAAAATGACAATTATTGTTACCTGTATTCTTGATGATTGCCATTCTGACAGGAGTGAGATGAAATCTTGGAGTAGTTTTGATTTGCATTTCTCTAATTGCTAGAGATGTTGAACATTTTTCATATATTTGTTGATCAATTGTATTTCTTCTTTTGTGAAGTGTCTGTTCAGTTCTTTAGCCCATTTATTGATTGGGTTATTTGTATTTTTGGTGTTAAGTTTTTTGAGTTCTTTATATATCCTAGAGATTAATGCTTTATCAGAGGCACATGTGGTAAAGATTTTCTCCCAATCTGTAGGCTCTCTCCTCACATTATTAATTGTTTCCTTTGCTGAAAAGAAGCTTTTAATTAGAATCCATCCCATTTATTGATTCTTGATTTTACTTTTTGCGCTTTAGGAGTCTTGTTAAGGAAGTCAGATCCTAGGCAAACGTGGTGAAGATTTGGGCCTACTTTTTCTTCTATTAGGCACAGGGTCTATGTTCTAGTGCCTAAGTCTTTGATCCACTTTGAGTTGATTTTTGTGCAGGGTGAGAGAGAGAGAATTGATTTCATTTCACTACATATGGATTTCCAGTTTTGCCAGCACCATTTGTTGAATAGGCTATCTTTTCCCCAGTGAATGTTTTGGACACCCTTGTCTAGTATGAGATAACCGTATTTGTGTGGGTTTGTCTTTGTGTCCTCTATTCTGTACCATTGGTCTACAAGTCTATTTTGGTGCCAATAGCATGCCATTTTTGTTACTATAGCTCTGTAGTATAGTTTAAGTTCAGGTATTGTGATGCCTCCTGCTTCATTTTTCTTGCTAAGGATTGTTTTAGCTATTCTGGGTCTCTTATTTTTCCAAATAAATTTCATGATTGCTTTTTCTATTTCTATGAAGAATTTCATTGGGATTTTAATAGGAATTGCATTAAATCTGTATACTGCTTTTGATAGTATGGCCATTTTGACAATATTAGTTCTGCCTATCCAGGAGCATGGGAGGTCTTTCCATCTTCTGAGGTTTTCTTCAATTTCTTTCTTTAGTGTTCTGTAGTTTTCATTGAAGAGGTCTTTCACCTCTTTTGTTAGATTGATTCCCAGGTTTTTTTTTGTTGTTGTTGTTGTTTTTGAGGCTATTGTGAATGGAGAAGTTTTCCTAATTTCTCTTTCAGTGAATTTATCGCTAATGTATAGGAATGTGTTTGATTTATGGGGGTTGATTTTATATCCTGCTACTTTGCTGAATTCATTTATTAGTTCTAGAAGTTTTCTGGTGCAATTTTTTGGATCTTCTAAATATAAAATTATGTCATCAGCAAATAGTGATAATTTGAGTTCTTCTTTACAATTTGTATCCCTTTGATTTCTTTCTTTTGTCTAATTGCTCTGGCTAGAGTTTCAAGGACGATGTTGAATAGAAGTGGTGAAAGAGGACATCCTTGTCTTGTTCCAGTTTTTTAGAGGGAATGCTTTCAGTTTTTCTCCATTTAAAATGATGTATATTCAATGGAATATTACTCAGCTTTAAAGAAGTTTGAAATTAGGGTATTTTCCAGTGAGTGGTTGGAGTTGGAGAATATCATGCTAAGCAAAATAAGCCAATCCCACAAAACCAAAGGCCGAATGTTTTCTCTAATATGTGGATGCTAATTCACAATAAGGCTGGGGTGGGGGGGGGTGGCTAAGGGCACTAGGGAAAAATAGCATTAGATTAGGTAGAGTGAAAGGAGGGGAGGGAGGGGATATAGGGATAGGAAAGACAGTGGAATGAAACAGACATTATTACTGTAGGTATATATGTGACTGCATGACCAATATGATTCTACAACATGCACACTTTGAAAAATGATAAATTATATCCCATCTATGGATATCACAGTACATAAACGCATTCTACTGTCATGTATAACTAATTAAAACAAATAAAAAATTAATTTAAAAAATGACAAACAATAAAGCTCAACTATCATCCAAATAAAACTTCAGCTCTGTGGGCAGTTAAAAGTGGTTTGGGCAGGAGGGGTGAAAAGAGAGGGAAAATAAGAAGAGGGGCAAAGTGGGGTAGCAGTGGGGAGGAGGGAGGAAAGAGAATGAGAGGGAAGAAAAGAAATGTTGAAAGGTGGGGAGGGAAGAAAAGAGAAGACAAAAACAGAAGAAACTGAAAGGCAAATAAAATGAGGAAGAGATAAAGGAGAAGAAATCTTAGTAAGATTATTTTACATTACACTCTGCTATTCCCTTAGGTTGGGCAGACTTCAGGCTGCAATATCAATGAGCCGTTTCCTTTTACAATGCCTAGGTAACTCTTTTTAATATACTATATATATATGTATATATAGTAGTTGTAGATGGACACAATACCTTTATTTTTTTGTTTTTATGTGGTGCTGAGGATCGAACCCAGTGCCTCACACGTGCTAGGCAAGCGCTCTACCTCTGAGTCACAACCCCAGCCCAATGCCTAGGTAACTCTTTAACCATTGTTCACAGGTCTTCAATGTCTCTTGCCAAATCTTCAGTGTCTTGGTGCCAACTAAAACAACAGTAGTTATTGAAAACCTTATTTCCATACCACTGTACAAGTAGCCAGGGACTATTGCTTTCACACTGAATGAAATAAAATGAAAAACAAATTGACCTCCCAGGTTAGAAGTTACTTTAATACTGTCTGAAAAAGTGGACAGGTTTGCATTTCAGTTCCATGATTAAAAATAAAAAAAATCTATCTAGAAGAATAATATTGTGATGCATTCTCAATGAGAAAAGTCTGTCCTCGGCTGGACTCTGGATTTCCTCCTTGTGTGGAACAATCTTTAGCCACAATTCTCAGGCCAGTCACATATCTTCCTTCTGGTCTATATGTTCTGCTGACCAGTCTCGTCACCTCCTTAAATAAGTTCTCTAAAGTGCTCACCCCATCATAACAGGGAGTGGCTCTCACAACCTCTGTCATCCAGGCTCCCCCTTCATTACTATCTTCCACCCCAGCTCCTGAAATCCAGTAATAGTAGCACATTTTTGAAGTTAAGATGAAATTCTTCCAAGTTCCCTAAGTCTCAACTTTACAGATTTGTATAACACAAAATGGAATTTTTAAAGCAGAGTAAAGCTGTCTCGGAATAGTCAGAAAGTTACCAGATGTTGCTATTACAGAGAATACAAAATGGTTTCTTCTAAATGTGCATGTGATTAGATCTTACTCTATCATTATAGTCATGGGGATTTTTTTTTTCCTTTCAAAGTTGCATTTTTCCTTCTCAAAGTCTCTTTTGACTAAATGAATTTCATATGTGTAATCAAAACATTATGCATGTCATTGTACTTTCAGTTAATTTGAGCAATTTTTGTTAAAATTTGCCCACATGGTAGAACACTCTTGGAAAACAATTTCATGAAAGAGACGTTTGAAAGTTATTATTTTAAGCATAACCATGCATCTTTGCTTTAGCTGCAGGACTATTTTTCTTTTGAATGACACGTGTGTCCTTAGATGCAATGTGTTTTTACATCAGTATTTTGTTTTGGGGGAATGATTAAGTTTTATATTAGTGCACAGGGAAACTTCAAAACTTCCTGGAAGTAAAAAGAATTTTTCAAAAAATACAATCAATAGTGAAAATTGAAAATGTCAACAATATTAATTCATTTAACAAAATATTTATGGAGCACCCCTACTCTGTATTAGCTTTGTTCTAGGCACAGGGAAGCCTCAGTTGCTAGAACAGTTCTTTTTTTTTTTTTTTTTTTAAATACATCTGTAATTTTATTATAAAAACCACTCTTTTGGCATTAGTTGGTTACAGTGATAGCAAGATACTGTGAGTGTAGCATAGCAGCTCTAATGTAACAGCTGTATTTCCCTGCTTACTGAACCAAAATTTAAGTTACCTCAAATCCATTACATACAAGTTATCTGCAGTCATTACTGATACAAATCCTTTAGGGAAGAGTTGATGCTAAGGGATTAGAGTAAATGTTGGTAAGACTACAAAAGTAGTAGTTCCTTTACAGGACTTTTTTTTTTTCTCCCCCCTCCCCTCCAATTACTTTACTTTAAAAAGAAATCAAATTTCTTAGAGCTAGTCTGAATAGCAGCAGCACCCAAAGAACATCACACTTAGTTCTCGTTAAAAAGCAATACCTGTGCAATGCATATTTAGGCCACAGGTAAGAGAATGATCGCTCTAGTTTCAAACTCTTCATTAGAATCCCTTAAAAAAATAAAAGCATTCCATCAAGTTCTTCTGGATGGTGTTATTGCTGTACATTTGTTGGGAGGTCACTTTCTCTGCTGTGTTTGCTTTGAAGGGATCTTCCAATATATCTCCAATATTCCTTTCTTATAGTGTCCTTTTCTTTAGCTAGGATTTCACATAACTCTAATGCTTTATTAAGAATGTCCTCTTTGTTGTCACATTGGTTTTCTAGCATATCTTCATAGATATCCACAAGAAAGGCAATTAGGTAGGGGAACTGTGACTTGGTTGTAAATCAAGTAATTGATTTAACAGATTGGGATATTTGGAAAGACCACGATCCTGCAAAATCCCTTTCAAATAGTTCCATGCACTTTCATTATGTGGTACAAGTTTGATCATTTCCAGAGTGTATTGGACTTCTCTTTCCAATACAGCACGATCACTGTAGCCAGTGGTATTAGAAATGACAAAATATCTTTGGTTCCAGACAGAGTTATTTCTCACATCCTCTTTTAGAAGTTGGTCTACATACTGCAGCTCATTATCCCAAAGATTAAATTCCTGAATGACCCATTGTCGATGCTGCCAGGCATGATAATTCTTTGCATCCTGGTTAAGAATATCAGCAATAAATTCAAGCTCCTGAGATGGATCTTTTAGCCATTCTACTAATACTCGCCTGTGGTGCCAAACTTGATAGTTTTTGGGCTGTTCCTCAATTATTGCAGTGATGTAGTTCATTTCCTCATGTAGATCTTTGAAGTGACTTTAAGAGAACTCTCCGAAAATGCCACACTGTATAATTGGCGGCATTTAACTCAATAGCATCCTGGGTAAGTTTAAAAGCTCGTTCACTTCTTTCATCACGCTGTAGAACAGCTCGGAAATAATCATAAACATCTCTAAATTTTTCACTATAGATGATCTGGACCACTGGATTGGGACCATCATTCTGTGGTACTGGATCTATATCAGCCCATTCTGCTCTGTCCCTGTACAGGACATAGGTGGGCGAATCCAGGCTCAGAAACCCGTCGTCCATAGGGGACGCCACTGCTCCTCCGGCCTCGGCCGCCATCCCTTCTTCCTGTTGCTGCTGCTGGGGTGGCGGTGGGTGCGGTTGGGGAGGGGGCTGCTCCGGCTGACCGGGCTCGCCACCCTGTGTAGCCTCTCCGACCCCCTCGGCGGCCGCCATCTCTCCTTGGCCCGCAGCGGAGGTCTAGAACAGTTCTTATCTCATGGATTTCATATTCTACAGAAACAGAAAATTGGTTGTACTAAAATACATTGTATTCAAACAATAGAATTCTGTATGACCCTGTGAATGATGTGGTACAAATACATTTGTTAATAAAAATTATGTTCATAGTACAGTGAAGAATACAGGTTATAACGAGGATTGCAGTGTGGTGATTTTTATTTAAAATGTACTAGCAAGGTAAGAGCTAACAATTATTGAGGATTCACAATAGCTATGAGTTGTTCTAAGTATTTCACTTAAATTATTTCATTTTATTTTCATTATAACACTGCATAAAATTTGGTGCTTATTTTTCTAACTCTACCTTGTATGTGGTGGAATGGAAATTGAGGCATAAAGTGATTCATTATTTTGCTTCAAGTCACAGTAGCTTGTAAATAAAGGAACTGGAATCCAAATCCAGGCAGTTTGGCTGTGGAGATATACACTGGATCAAATGCTGCCCTGAATCATGTGTGGAATTAGCACATGCACATCTCTAGAGGGGTGGAGAATATTATTCTGCCTACCACACATTTCACCCAGCTCCCACTAATGATAACTCTTTGCACAGTAGAATTATCAAAAGTAATGAATTAACATTGGTATAATACCATTAACTAAGCTACTAATTTATTTGTATTTTACTAGTTGATCCACTAATGACCTTTTTCTACTCTGAAATCCAATCCAAGTTCCTATATTGCATTAATTGCCATGTCTCCTTGGCCTCCAATCTGTGACAATTCCTCACTATCTCTTTGTCCTTAACATTTGTGAAGAGCCTTGTTGGGTTATTTTGTAAAATGTCCCTTACCTGGAGTTTTCCTGATGTTCTGTCATGACTAGACTGAGGTTATAATGTATTGGGGACTATAATAGAGCAGAAGGGAAGTGCCTTTCTCAGAGGATCACACTGGAAGGGACATGATGTTGATATGTTTTATTACTAGTGACATTAAATTAACTTAGATCATGTGGTTAAAGTAGTGTCTGTTGGCACTTGGGAGGCTGAGGCAGGAGGATCGCGAGTTCAAAGCCAGCCTCAGCAGTGGTGAGGCACTTAGCAACTCAGTGAGACCCTGTCTCTAATAAAATACAAAAAAAGGGCTGGGGATGTGGCCCAGTGGTCAAGTGCCCCTGAGTTCAATCCCTGGTACCAAAAAAAAAAAAAAAAAAAAAAGTAGTGTCTGTTGGATTTTCCTACTGCAAACTTACTATTTTCCCAAACAAGTCTTCTAATAAGTATTTTACAGGTGATACCTTAAAACCAAGCAAATCTTTTCTCTTTCTTCAAACTTTCACTCAGAGATTTTACCATCCATTGGTAGAGTTTTCTTGAAGCAATTTTCTCTGTGGCATTCTAATGAAGATTTTTCTATGTCCTTATTACTTCTACTTTTATTTCCTCAATTATTTACATATATCTGTATGGACTCATAGGTATTTATCTTATTCTATGCATTTTAATTCAATATTATTTATTTTGTTGCTTAAATTGCTACAGCTTTAGCTATTAGGAGGTTTTTCTTCCCCCCAGTGCTGGGGACTGAACCCAACCCTCACCCTAACCCAGGGCCTCCCATATACAAGGCAAGCACTCAACCACTGAGCTACATCCCCAGCCCTGTTAGGCACTCTTTTAGATTGGCTCCTGGGTTCTTTTGACAAGTTCCCATTCTTCTTTTTTCCTCCCTCCCTCTTTTCCTCCTTGCTTTCTCCTCCTCCTCCTCCCTCTCTCTTCTTTCTCCTCTTCCTTCTTTCTTGCTTCTCCTCCTCTTCCTTCTTCCTCCTCCCTGCTCCTCCTTTCTTCTTCATTATCTTCATCTTCTACTCTGTTCCACCTCCTCTTCTTCTCCTTCCCCTGCATCTCTCTCTTTGACAGCATTTCTTTACTTTCTGACACACAAAGAGATGTCCTAGACTCACCTTGTATTTTCCTTGCACTAAACCTGAACTTAGTCACTTCTCCAAGAAGCTCTGATTCCTGTCACAACACAACAGTATTTAGACACTAAGGTCCGGGTGTCATGTGAGTTCATTGTTACCAGGCTGTCCTTGCTTCTAGGCCATGCCAAAGGACAGAGTTTAGATATATATGTAGCTACATTAGCTGTTGCTTACACATCTACTCCCCTCCCCTCTCCAAATTTAAACTACTAATACCTCTAAATCTGATCCTATAATAATATGGTTTATTCTATCTTCCTGTTTCCTTCTTAAGTGACTATCTCTCTATGACAGCGATAAGCCTGTTTTTGTTTTTGTTTTTTTAATCTACTATGTATTTACTTGTTTGTTCAATCCTAGTACACACACACAGAGTCAACTCAGAATTTGTAACCCATAGCTCTGTAAGAAACAAATTTGCCAACTGTAGGTACTATATAGTACCTACACACAGTTCTTTTTTACTTTAGCCTTACATTATTCAGTCTGAGTACTATTAAGTGATTTAAGATGGTCTTTTCTTCCCTACTCCCTTTGGTATTATGTTATTCATTCATTATAGAGTTAGGTCCATTTATTACTCTTTGTACTCCACTTTGGGCTCTCTTACATCCCGGCTGATTTTATTGTAAATATGCATAGATACATCAGTCTGTGGTGTGCAGTTCTGTGGGTTTTGACAAATGTGTGGTCATGAATCCACCACCACAGTCATGCCACAGAACAGCTCTGCCAGTCACACTTACACTCCCTCAGGCTGCCCCTCCAGTCAGCCCCTCATGCTACTCACAGTAGCACTCTTTTCTTTTACTCTCATAGTTTCATTGTTTCCATAAGATCACATGAATGCAATCATACAATCACACATACAACCTTTTGGACCTGGCTTTTTTCAACTATCAAAATGCAGTTAAGATTCATCCAAGGGGGGCTGGGGTTGTGGCTCAGCGGTAGAGCACTCGCCTAGCATGTTAGAGGCGCTGGGTTCAATCCTCAGCACCCCATAAAAATAAATAAATAAAATAAAGGTACTGTGTCCAACTACAACTAAAAAAAAAAAAAAAAAAAAAAAAAAAAATCATCCAAGGGCTGAGGATGTAGCTCAGTGGTAGCAAACTGGCCTAGCATGCGTAAGGCCCTAGGTTTCATCCCTAGTACCAAAAAAAAAAAAAAAAAAAAAAAATCCACACATATTGCCTTCTGAATCGGTAGTTCTTTCTTTAGTGCTGAGTAGTATTTCTTTGTGTGATGTGCCTTGGTTTATCTATTAGCTAGCTGAAGGGCATCTGGATTGTTTACATTTTTTGTGGAGAATATATAAAGGTACCAAAATCACTTGCATATAGCTCTTTGTGTGAACTTAAGTTCTCATTTCTCTTTGATAGAAACCTAGGAGTGAGATTGCAAGGTCATGTGGTAAGTCTGTTCAACTATATAAGAAATTGCCAAACTGTCTTTTGTAATGATTATACCATTTTGTATTGCAATGGTAATATATTATTTTAAGAGGATATTATATAGCAACAAAAATCTCATAGATGAATATTGAGGGACAATGAACATATTTTGTAGACATTATCAAATTAAAAAGAAAGCTTTGAGGGGCTGGGGTTGTGGCTCAGTGGTAGAGTGCTTGCCTAGCACATGCGAGGCACTGGGGTCAATCCTCAGCACCACATAAAAGTGAATAAATAAAATAAAGTTATTAAAAATGTTGTATCTGTTTTTTAAAAATAATTTAAAAGAAAACTATGAAACATTACAATATGAGCATTGAACATGACAGTTTTCTTTTTAAAAAAAACATGATTCTTACTACCTAAAGAGTATTCCATTAAAGGGCTATATCATTATTTATTTTAATAATTATTTACTATTAAATAATCATATTTTAGTACTATATAATATAAATAAAAAATTAATTAACATTTTTACATATTAACTCATGTATATGTATGCTTATCTAATATAATTAATAAGAAAATTCTAGGAAATGCAGTTACTGACTAAAATACACCATTAACAACTTTTCATTTTTTTGTTCTTTTTAGACATACATCACAGTAGAGTGTATTTTGACATATTATACATACATGATGTAGAGTATTACTTATTCTAATTAGGATCCCACTCTTGTGGTTGAACATGATATAGAGTTTAATGTTCTTTTTTTTGGAGGGGGGTGGCACTGGGAATTGAACTCAGGGGCACTGTTGCCACCTGTAGCGATTGCCACTTGCAGCAACGACGCCGCGGGAGAAAATTTGGAGGCAGGATGGAAATGAAAAAGTTTTTTTATTCTTCTCTCTTCTAACTTCTCTCTCCGGCTCCAACAACCTCTCCAACTCCAACTCCAACCACCCCTCTCACTAACCCTCACCCGGTTAAATACTTTTTGCCTTAACAAGGACACAGGCTAATAGCTCGAGCTTACAGGTGCGTCACGCAGTGTTCACGGGCATAAAAAGATTCTTAGATAAATGCATGAATATCAGGTGAAAATACTTGAACACCTTTATGGCTCTCAGCTAGCCGCCATCTTAGCTATCTCCTCAATTAGGGCTCTTACAGGGCACCAGACCACTGAGCCACATTCCCAGCCCTATTTTGTATTTTATTTAGAAACAGGGTCTCACTGAGTTGCTCAATGCCTCACTTTTGTTGAGGCTGGCTTTGAACTCAAGATCCTCCTGCCTCAGCCTCCTGAGCCACTGGGATTGTGTGCTCCACCACCCACCTGAGCTTAACATTCTTAAAATAGGTTGCCACATCTCCCCCAGAATCTTCCACCATGATAGGACTATTCTCTACCCTTTCTAGTAATCAGTTCAATTCTTGCTATAGACTATTTGTGTCCCACCAAAATTCAAATGTTGATGCTTGATCACTAACATGTGGTATTGGAAGGTGGGACCTCTGGGAGGTGATTTTATAAGGGCAGAGCCCTCAGGAATGGGATTCAAGCCTTTATAAAGGAGACCCCAGGGCTGGGGTTGTGGCTCAGGGTTAGAGTGCTCGCCTAGCGTGCGTGAGGCACTGGGTTTGATCCTCAGCACCACATAAAAATAAAATAAAGGTATTGTGTCCACCTACAACTAAAAAATAAATTTTAAAAAACGGCATTAAAAAAAAGAAAAAAGAAAGAGAGCGAGAGACCCCAGAGAGCTTCCTTGGCATCCTACCATCCTGGGAGGATACAACAAGATGGAGCCCTCTATGAAACAGGAAGCCAAGAAGCAGGCCGTCACCAGACACAGAATCTGCCGACACTTTGATTATAGACTTGTCAGCCTCCAGAACTGTGAGAAATAAATCGGTCTTTTACAAATTACCCAGTTCATAGTGTTATAGGAGCCCTAACAGAACAAGAAAGCTCCCCCAGAACTAGACTGTGCCTCCCAGTATATCTGTGAAGCCTAAAGTCCCTCAGCAGAATAGAGGGAGTTCTGCATTCCAGTGTGAAGTTCCTACTGCACTGACTAGTTATGCACAGACAGGTTGAGTCACAAATTCCTGTTTCTGGCACTTATTCCCCCATGTGTTAACCTTCAACATGTCACTCTCTTCTCCCCAATTATTTTTTAATCATTTAGTATTTCAGAGTCAGAAACTGACTATATCTTACAATTCCATTCTGAACTTTTGGGCAGTCTTTGAATATTTTACTGAGCCAATAAACATGTGGTACGCTTTAAGCTGATGGTTTTCAGGTATCGTATTTAAAGGAATTAGGAAAATATGAAGTATTAGCATTGATGCCCAGAATCTCCACTGGGATCACCAGTGAACCCTAAGGGAAGTTTCACATAAACAGCATAATTCTGTGCACTTTCCAATGTTAAGAGATTAGATGGGCTTTTGCTTACATTATTTTTACCTAGAAGAGTACAACAGAAACAAAAATTTACTTTAAATTTTTACATCCCACATATACACATGTCCTATACCTTTTGAATACTGAAGATCACTCTAAAGCAGGAAGTGCCCATGGCAGAGGGGGTGGGGGAGAGCACGCCTCACAGGGAAGGAAGCATGGCAAAGTGCAGAGGAAGCCGCACCTTACTGTGGAGTAGGGATAGAGTCGAACCAGATCCTTCCTGAAATCTAGTTATGACCCCCACACACAACTTGGAGAAAGCTATGCTTTTCTGTGGTAAATATGGACATTACTGTTCTGGTAAAATGATAAGGAAAAAAGTGTTCTTTTGTCATTGGCAATTGGTCTTTATAATAACTTTGGAATAAAGTCAGACAACCTGCAGAAGCCAGGAAGGTTTTGGTCAGTGCTAAATGGCTGAGAGAACTTGTCTATCAATTCTGTAAAAGTTCTGTGGGAAGGGTGTGAACAAGATGCCCTCTGCACAAGCTCAGAAACCTGATCCCCTACATTGCTGATAGCTTTTTTAAATTCTAATTTGTTGTACATGTTTGCAGAGTACATTTCACTTCATATTACATATAAAGAGCACAATTTTTCAAGTTGCTGGTTTTATATAAAGTATTTTTATAACAATTGTGTCTTCATACATGTATTTAGGGTAATCATGGATAACTCAGTTTGCCATTATTCCTATCCCCTTGCCCCCTCTTGTCCCTCCCCCCCTCTTTGTGCTCTTTCATTCCTCTCATCCCCTCTCTCTTGCCTTTATAAGTTAGTATCTTCATATCAAAGAGATCATTCGACCTTTGGATTTTGGGAATTAGCTAACTTCACTTTGCATTATTTTCTCCAACTCCATCCATTTACCTGCAAATGCCATGATTTTATTATCTTTTAGTGCTGAGTAGTGTTCCATTGTGTATTGATAGCTTGATTATAAAAATACTGAGTCTCCATCACCTGGGGATGGTGCTGCCTATAGAGAAAAGCTAGGGAAGCATGAATGTTGAATATTGTTCAGATAAATTTTGGAAAGTACAAACCAATGAAATTGAAAATCAATGCATAGGAAAATTCTAAAATTGACCACTACTCAGAATTTAGGAAAATTTGGAAAAGAAAATCACATCACTACGAGATTCTCTAGGCTCATAAAAATAAGTCAGACCAGATTAACCTCTTTGACTTACAGCAAAGAATCACAAGATTCAGTGAATAAGAATACATCATAGAGGGACTAAATCTAAATCTCACTGGGTTTTTTCACATCTTTCTTGACACCTGTGGCCAGTAGCAATTCTGTCCCCTTGTCCTACTAAGACATTTATATTTCATTAGATGTGTTTGCCTAGGTGTAGCATTTTCTATCATCTTCACTTCTCTTCCACAATGCCTGCGTATGGTAGGTACTCAATAACACTGCTGCATTGATGAGTAAATTATGCCATATTTTAATTCCCTTGGAGATTCTAGTAATCTTTCAATGAGAGTTTAATTTTTAGGAAAAAGATTCCTAAATATATATGTGAACAAACAGCTATGGTTTCCTTTAGCACAGGACAGGCGAGTAGATTTTCCCTCTCAACTTCCTAAATAAGGAGGCATTCTTCTGTTGGTGCCTACAAAAAAAAAAAAAAATCAAGGAAAATCAACAACAACAAAAACTTTTGGGTTCCATTAGATTCCATCTAATAAGGAGAAAAATATTTTGTGTTTATATCTAGTAGCAAAAATAAAGTAGTTGTTTCTAGTGATTATTATAAATCTCATTTTAAAATTATGAAGAAGAGATCCTTCATGTTTGTCCACAACTACTCCCACTGCACTCCTATTCCCAGTCCCAAAACCTACATGGCCTTAACCAACTCACTTTCCCCAGTGTTCTTGGCAGTCAACTTTTTTATGAAAATAAAACTATCACAATCTGAACTATCAAAACAGCCAGAGGACAGAATAGTAAGCGAATAGGGAGGCACACGATACGATCATATCTCAGAAACCTCCCAATAAATATCCTGCCCTCCTTCAGATAGCCCACCTGGTTAATTTTCCTCATCTGCTCATGATTTTTATGTTGACATTAAGTATATGTTCACATTCTGAAGTGTTGTCATTTCAATAATTCCAACTTTGTACCAGAGAACAGAAATTCTGATTTTCCAACTGTCTTCCTGATACTTAAAACATGTATGGGAGTTGAACCTTAAAAAAAAAAAGGAAAAAAAGCATTCAGATCTTTAAATTAAAGGAAACAGCTAATC
The DNA here is from genome assembly GCA_025594165.1 of Tamias sibiricus. NCBI lineage: Eukaryota > Metazoa > Chordata > Mammalia > Rodentia > Sciuridae > Tamias > Tamias sibiricus. The sequence goes on from CM046657.1 coordinate 163,828,477, forward strand.
TCCCTAAATGTTTAAGTTAGAACATAAATCACAGGTGACTCCCACCATCAACACAGCTGCACTATCTCATCTCATGACATTAAAGGCAAACACTCCTCCATCAGGATCTCAGGAAGAAGGACAGAAGTCTGCCTTTGTGGGGAGCAAATTAAAACAGTCCTGCAGGCATCCCCCGCCCCCAATGCAGTGTGTTTGAAGCTGTGAGCAAACAACCCCTGCCTCCCATCCATTCTCCCTGGCTCTGAGATAAGTAGAAGCATTTCCTTTAAACAGCTTCTAGATGAAAGGCCAGGCCTTCCAGCTGGACAGGGGGCCTGTGAGTGGATGACAAACACATGTACCCAATGTCAGCAACACAACAGTATGAAGCACTGCAGGAAGCGCCTCAAAGGACTGTTCACATGGCTATAAAGGGCCCACCAGCACAGCTATGGAGGTGGCCCCTCACCCCAGGCAGTGGGAGATTGGGCTAAGGTCGTTTAAGGAGGCAACAGACAAACGGTTCAACCCATTCCTTCTTTGGTTGTTTTGGTTTGGTTTGGTTTTTTGGGTTTGTTTTGTTTGTTTTGTTACTGGTGATTGAACCCAGGGACAATTTACCACTGAGCCACATCCCCACCCTTTTTACTTTTATATTTTCAGACAGGGCCTCACTAAGTTGCTTAGGACCACACAAAATTGCTGAGGCTGGCTTTGAACTCGTGATCCTGCTGCCTCAAACCCCCAAGTCGCTGGGATTATAGGCATGTGCCACCACCCCCAGCTCAAAGTAACTCATTCGTAAGTAATTCCATTAATCTATGTCACTGAGACAATTTTAAAGCACCTAGGGACAGCTAAAAGAAAAGTAAAGAGAAAATATCTACCTTTTTTTTTTTTTTGGTACCTGGGATTGTATTTACTTTTTTAATAACAGAAAAATACTGTGTTCTTAGTGATTCTTATACATCTCATTTTTAAAATATGAAGAAGGGAAAGACCACTCATGCCAGTCCTTAGATGAATTTACTATCAAAAAAATTAATGAATAGAAATTCAGGAAATTTATAGAAATAAGAAAGCCACCTTGATATGGAAATAGGCTGTTAAATTTTTTGTGGTATTCAGAGAAGTCCATTTCAGTGAAACACAAGCACTTATATATGACAGATGTAATTAGAAAAATCTAATACAATGACAAGAGGGACCCCAAGAGATCTAAGACTATGTGCTAAAGAGATAATAGCAGAAATGGAGCCCCAGAAACCAAATCTCCAGTTTTTAAATAACAACTTCCTACAAGGTCAATAAACTATGAAGCATTTGAGATAGGTGAAGAAGTCAGCCTGAGGCTGACAGTGATAATGCAACACTGTGGTGTGGTACATATCGTCAGGAAAAGTTTAACAGACACAAAGGCATCTCAACCATGCTGTCTGATGACCTGCATTAAGCTCTGAATGTTACCTGTGTAGGAAATACAAGAGGAGTTTTCCTTTTGTACCTACTTCACCCCATACTTCTTCTGTTATTCAGTAAGGCATTGCCAGCCACTCCCTGGAGGTGGACAGCAAGCCTTCACAATCTGTGAAAATCAGTGTATTGATATAATACAGAAGAAGAATAGAAACAAGCAATAACAGAACCCTCCTTTTAGCCAGATCCATCAAGTTGTACCCCACAGACAGATACTTCTACCTGGAGAAATTGGATATCTTTGCCTGATACATTTCACTATCTTTTTTCAACATTGCTTGGTGTTCTAAATGTTGTAATCACTTCACATAAAATGAATCCTTCACCAAGTTCATAAATACTCAGAGCCAGACAAGTGCATAACAGTTTAGTTCAACCTTCCTTCTACAGTAGGAATCCTTCCAAGTCTCTACTGATCAATTCGCTGCCTCAGTTAAACACTTCCAAAGATGGGAGCCTCTGGATCTTATGTTATATTTTTTTTTTTTTTTTTTTTTTTTGGTACCAGGGATTGAACTCAGGGGCACTCAACCACTGGGCCACATCCCCAGCCCTCTTTTGTATTTTATTTAGAGACAGGGTCTCACTGAGTTGCTAAGTGCCTCGCCATTGCTGAGGCTGGCTTTGAACTCACGATCCTCCTGCCTCAGCCTCCCAAGTGCTGGGATTACAGGCATGCGCCACTGCGCCCAACTCCTATGCTATATTCCGAAACCTATGCTATATTCTGATACCTATGCTACACTCTGATACCTATGCTATATTCTGATACTTACTTTGACAGTCTGTCCTTTGTAGCACAAGCTGTATCTCCTTAAATATTTCTTTCCAGGAGACATTCGTTCTCCCCAAGAAGCTACTTAGTAAAGGTGTTCTCCTAAAATCTACCTACCACAGAGGTCAGCTTGCTCTTGTCACAGGTATAATTCATGATCACCTCAGGAATGATATATGCAGTTACATAGCCTCAGATCATTGAAGAGGACCCTTCAGTGTCCCCACTTCCCAGATATAAAATGAACCAGTGATCTGGTTCAAATATGCAGTGCCCCCCAAAACAATCCATGCTAATTCAGGAATATTCGGAAGTGAATGTTGACATTATGAGAGCTGTTACCTAGTCGGTTCATCCTAGTTTGAATGGACTGATGGTGTGGTAACGACAGGTGGGGCATGGCTGGAGGAGGTGGGTCACTGAGGTTGTGCCCTAGAAGCGTTCATCTTCCCTGTGATCCCTTTCCTTTCTCCCCTCTCTCTGCTTCTTGGCTGCCACAAGGTGAGCAGCACTCCTCCACCACACCTTTCCACCATGATGTTCTGCCTCACCTTAGGCCCAGAGCAATGGAGTCAGCCAACCATGTACTAAACCTCTGGAACTGTAAGCCAAGGTAAATTTTCCCTCCTCTAGGTTGTTCTTATCAGGTACTTTGTTCACAGAAACAAAAAGCTGATTAACACAACCAGAGTTCTGCAGTGTTTCTGAGAAATTTCCCCTGTGAACTGCTAAGTATATATAAATAAATAAACTGGAGCATTTATGTAGCTATTCCCATTTACCCTAGAATAAGATTTCTTTTCTGCCTATGTAGCCCCATCTGCAGGAGCCAAAGTCAGTAAAGTTACCTCCTTACTATAGACTCTATGAAGAAAATTTTCATCTTAATTATCATAGTATTCATAGAAGCATCAGTTTTGAGAGTCAGGGATGACTTGATAATTCCCCAGTGTTTTGGTTCTTAAACTTTTTCTTTTCTTTTTTCACTGTGGATTGAACCCATGGGCACTTAACCACTGAGCTACATCCCCAGCCCTTTTTATGTTTTATTTTCACATAGGGTTTTAGTAAGTTGCTTAGGGCCTTGCTAAGTTGCTGAGGCTGGCTTTGAACTTGTGATCCTTCTGCCTCAGCATCCTAAGCTGCTAGGATTACAGGTGTGCACCACCACACCCAGCTTGGTTCTTAAACTTCTGTAAGAAAAAGTAAATATAAAAATAATTGTCTGAATGGAATGAAATCAAACTAAAAAGCTTCTTCACAACAAAGGAAACAATCAAGAACATGAATAGAGAGCCTACAGAATGGGAGAAAATCTTTACCACCTGCACCTCAGATAGATCATTAATCTCCAGGATATATAAATAACTCAAAAAACTTAACACCAAACACCACATAACTCAATCAATAAATGGGCAAAGAAACTGAACAGGCACTTCACAGAAGAAGAAATACAGACAGTCAACAAATATATGAAAAATGTTCAACATCTCTAACAATTAGAGAAATGCAAATTAAAACTACACTGAGATTCCATCTCACTCCAGTCAGAATGGCAATCATCAAGAATACAAGTTACAATAAATGTTGGTAAGGACATGGGAGAAAAGGCACACTCATACATTGCTGGTAGGACTACAAATTGGTACAACCACTATGGAAAGCAGTATGGAGATTCCTCAGAAAACTTGGAATGGTACCACCATTTGACCCAGTTATCCAACTCCTAGGTTTATACCCAAAGGACTTAAAGTCAGCATACTATAGTGACACAGCCACATCAATGTTTATAGCAACTCAATTCACAATAATGAAGCTATGGAGCCAACCTAAGTGCCCTTCAACAGATGAATGGATAAAGAAAATGTGGTATATTTACACAATGGGATATTACTCAGCCTTAAAAGAAGGAAAATATGGCATTTGCTGGTAAATGGATGGAACTGGAGAATATTATGCTAAGTGAAATAAGCCAATCCCAAAGAACCAAAGCTGGAATGTTTTCTCTGATATGCAGATGCTAATTCACAATAAGGGGGGTGGTAGGGAAGAATAGAGGTACTTTGAATTAGACAGAGGGAAGTGAAGGGAGAGGATGGGGCATGGGAGTAGAAATGATAGTAGAATGAATCAGACATTATTATCCTATGTGCATATATGATTACATGACCTGTGTAACTCTACATGTGTACAACCAGAGAAATAAGAAGTTATACTCCGTTTATGCATGAGGTGTCAAAATGCATTCTATTCTCATGCATAACTAATTAGAACAAATTTTTAATTTTTTTTTTTAAAAAAAGAACTCTGCAGTTTCAGGCATCCACTAGGGGTAGTGGGATATAACTCTGTGGATGAGGAAGGAGTGCTGTAGTAGGTTGTACCAAGTCATCATAAGTTATGATAATAGAAATGGGCAATGAAGTTGTGGTCTATTATTTAGAGTTTTGAGTAACATGCCAAGGACCTTAGTACTCATGAAAGTCCTGTAATCATGGTGCTTCAGTAGGGAGTGCACAGGCCTCAACTATCACATAAGCTCTGCCTTTACTTCATTATTTGTTAGGTACCAGTAAGCATGATTTTGCTTACAGAAGTAATAGCCACTATTATCTTCCTAATGGGAATGAACATGTATAGGTTTCAATAGTAGAAGTAAATTATGTATAAATGTCTGTGTTGAAATAAACCATGCATAACTTTTTAAAAAAGTGATTATCAACAAGATGATGCCCTAGAAAACCAAAGATCCTCCCCTCCTGTCCCCAGAAACACCAAATTCACAGACTATATGGAAAAAAAAAAACACCTCTGAGAATTCTAGAGTCAGCTGAGAAGCCACAGTACCCAGGCCATTGTAAAATGAAGAAAGCAACCAGAAAAATACATAGAACACTTTGCAGTAATTGGTATGCGGATTCATGTCATACCTTATGTGTAATTGTGCATACCAACTACATGGTAAGGTGCGGAGTAATGGGAGAGTATCTCCATAACAGGGCTCTTCCTTCAGGACAGAAACAAGAGTAGACTGAACTCAGTATTGTGGTTTGTCTGTGGGCTTCCTGAGGGACTGGTTTCTTTTTCACTTGACTTAAAGCACTAGCAAGATCATTGCCAGATTCTGGAAGCACCAACAGCACATGAAAGCTATAGTTTTACAGGAAGATGCCCAGGAAAGCAAGAGATCAGAAAAGATTTGAAAAGTTCTAAAACCTTCAGTTGGACTGATTAATGAAGGGCTTCTGCATGAAGGCAGTATGCAATGACTGGGAGAAGTGGCTGCTGTTTTTTCAAATACCCAAATCCCTATCCCCCTCCCCCCAAAATATACCACATACAAAGAAACAAAGAGACATAACACAATCAAAAGAACAAAATAAAACTTCATAAACCAACCCCAAAGAAATGCAGATCTATGATCTACTTGCCAAAACATTTAAAATAACTGTAATAAAGATGCTTCATCAACTGAAAAAGAACACTAGTAGATAATTAAAAGAAGCCGGGCGCGGTGGCGCACGCCTGTAATCCCAGCACTTTGGGAGGCTGAGGCAGGAGGATCGCGAGTTCAAAGCCAGCCTCAGCAATGGCGAGGCACTTAGCAACTCAGTAAGACCCTGTCTCTAATAAAATACAAAAAAAAAAAAAATGGGCTGGGGACTTGGCCCAGTGGTCGAGTGCCCCTGAGTTCAATCCCCAGTACCACAAAAAAAAAAAAAAAAAAAAGAAAGAAAGAAATCGGGAAAACAATGCATGGGAAAATATAAAAATATCAATAAAGAGACAAAAACTCTAAAAAAAGAATCAAAAAAATTCTGAAGTAATGCATCAATAAAGTGCCTAATATAAAAAATGGATAAACTCTTAAAGCACACAACCTACCAAGACAGAATCATGAAGACCTAGAAAACCTGAACAAATTAATAACTAGAAAGTTGTCAAATCAATATCAAAAAACTCTAAACAAAGAAAATCCCAGGGCAAGATGGCTTCACTGGGGAATTCTACCTAACATTTAAAGAACAATTAAAATCTTCCAAAAATTAAAGAGGAGGGGACATGTCTAAGCTGATTCTGTCATACTAGCATTACCCTTATACCAAAGCCAAAGACATTACAAGAAAACTACAGACCAATATCCCTGATAACTATTGATGTAAAAATTCTCAACAAAAGCCGGGCACAGTGGCGCACGCCTGTAATCCCAGCACTTTGGGAGGCTGAGGCAGGAGGATCGTGAGTTCAAAGCCAGCCATCAGCAATGGCAAGGCACTTAGCCACTCAGTGAGACCCTGTCTCTAAATAAAATACAAAAAAAAGGTCTGGGGATGTGACCCAGTGGTCGAGTGCCCCTGAGTTCAATCCCCAGTACCACACAAAAAAAAAAAAAAAAAAAAAAAAAATTCTCAACAAAATACTAGCAAATTCAAAAGCACATTAAAAGGATTATATACCATGACCAAGTGGGATTTATTCATAGGGTGTGAGAGAGCTTCAAAATAAAGAATTAATTGAAGTAACACATCACATTAACACAATGAAAGACAAAAATGATATAATCATCTCAGTGGATGGAGGAAAAGCCTTTGGCAATATTCAACACTCTCTCATGATAAAAAAAAAAATCACGCAACAAACATTAGGACTAAAAAATAGATATCTCAGTACAATAAAGGCCATTTATGGAAAGCCACAGCTAACATCATAGGGTGAAAGACTGAACTCAAAGTTCTTCCTCTAAGATCAGGAAAAGTTGATGCTTTTTCTTTTTTTTTTTTTTTTTCCCAGGGAGTGAACCCAAGGGCACTTAACCCTGAAGCCACATGCTCAGCCCTTTTTATTTTTTATTTTCAGACAGGGTCTCAACTAAGTCACCTAAGGCCTCAATGAATGCTGAGGCTGGCTTTGAATTTATAATCCTCCTGCCTCCGTGTCCTTGGTCTCTGGGATTGCAGGTGTGCGCCACCGCAATGGCAGTTGATCCCTGTTCTCAACACTTCTATTCCACATAGTTTTGGAAGTCCTAGCCAGAACAATTAGGCAGGAAAAATAAAACAAATGAAAGGAATCTAAATTGGAAAGGAAGAAGTAAAATGATCATTACTTATAAATGGCACAGTCTTATACACAGATCACTCTAAAATACCATACACAGGTAGTTGGGGGGAGGGGACCCCATTAGAACTAATAAATTCAGCAAAGTTGCAGGATACAAAATTGACACATGAATATTGGTTGCATTTTTATACACTAACAATGAAAAATCTGAAAAGGATATTAAGCAAACAGTTCTACTTACAGTACTATCATAGAGAATAAAATCCTGAGGAATAATCTAAACAAGGAAGTGAGAGACTTATACTTAAATATTGTTGAAAAAAAATAAAATAGATACAATAAGTGGGAAAATATGCAGTGTTCATGGATTGGAAGTCTTAATATTGTTAAGATGTCCATACTACCCAAAGCAATCTATAGATTTAACATAATCCCTATCAAAATCCCAATAACATTTTTGCAGAAAAAGAAAAATGTACCCTAAAGTTCATATGGAACTCAAAGAACTCCAAATAGCCAAACCAATTTTGAAAAAGAATAGTTGGAGGACTTGGCATTTGCTAATTTCAAAATATGTTGCAAAGACACAGTAATTAAAATAATGTGATACTGACATAAAGGCAAATAGACCAATGTAGACCAATGGCATAGAACAGAGGTCAAAGTTTCTTTGATAAGGGTGTGAAGACCACTTGCTCACTAGAAGGACAGTCTTTTCAACAAATGATATTGAGAAAAGTATATATCCACAGGCAAAAGAACAAAAATAAATCTTTATTGTATACCATATACAAAGCAACTCAAATGGATTAAAGACCTAAATGTAAGACTTAAAACTACAAAGTTCCTATAAGAAAACATAGAGGGAAATCTTCATGACATTAGATTTGGCAACAATTTCTTATATATGACACCAGTAATAAACCTACTGAGAAAGAAATAAAGAAAGCAATTCCATTCACAAAAGCTACCCTACCAAAAATAAAATACTTAGGAATAAATTAAATCAAAGAATTGAATGACTTCTACAATGGAAATAAGACACTAATGAAATAAATTATACAGAATACAAAAAATGGAAAGAATGCATGTTCATGGATTAGAAAAATTAATATTGTTAAAATATCCATACTATCAAAGTGAAAAACAGATTCAATGCAACCTAAGTCACAATAAGGGGAGGGGAGGGAAGAATAGAAATTCACTGGATTAGACAAAGGAAAATGAAGGGAACAGAGTGGGAATGGGAAAAGGAAAGACAGTAAAATGAATCATACGTAACTTTCCTATATTCATATATGAATACACAACCAGTGAAATGCCACATCATGTACAACCACAAGAATAGAATCCTACTTAGAATAAGTTATACTCCATGCATGTAAAATATGTCAAAATGTACTCTACTGTCATGTATATCTAAAAAGAACATTAAAAAATAAAATAAATTTTAAAAATTCAATGACAGAGGGCTGGGGATATAGGTCAGTTGGTAGAGTGCTTGCTTCCCATGCACAAAGCCCTGGGTTCAATCCCCAGCACCACAAAACAAACAAACAAAAAAAGTTCAATGACAATCTTCACAAAAATAAGAAAAAAAGAAAACAACTTCTAAAATTTTATGTAGCCAAAGCAATCCACAGCACGAAGAACAAAGCTGGAGGCGTTGTAATACTTGACTTCAAAACATACTATAAAACTCTAGTAACCAAAAAATAGGTTACTAGCATAAAAACAGACATACAGACCAATGGAACAAAATAGAGAACTCAAAAATAAATCCTCAAATTTACAGCCAACTGATTTATGACAAAGGCAGCAAGAACATGTCAGAAAACATCTTCATCGTATATTGTTTGGAAAATTAGTCACATGCAGAAGAAAATGCAACCTTAACTCATTGTGTACAAAAGTCAACTCAAAACAGGTCAAAATCTTAAATGTAAGACCTGGAACTACTGGAAGAAAACAGGGGAAATCTTTCAAAGAATTTCTATTGGCAAAGACTGTTTAGACATGACTCCAAAAGCACAGGAAACAAAAGCAAAGATTGACAAGTCACATCAAACCATCAAACTAAAAGGCTTCTGCACAGCAAAAGATACAATCAACAGAGTGAAAAGACAACTTACAAATAGAAGAAAACATTTGCAAACTATTCATCTGACAAAGGATTCCTATCCAAAATTCATAAGGAACCCAAAGAAAATCAACAACAAAGTCAGATCTTAAAATGGGCAAATGACCTGAATAGATGCCTCTCAAAAGAATATACGCAAATGAATAACAAGTAGTGAAAAACAAATGCTCAGCATCACTAATCTCAGGACAAATGCAAATCAGAACCAGAATGAGATAATCACCTCATCCTAGTTAGAATGGCTATTATTAAAAAGGCAACAACAAGTCCTGGCAAGGAAGTGGAGAAAGGGAAATTCTCTTACACTATTAATGAGAATGTAAATTAATACAGCTATTATGGAAAACAGTATGGCATTTCCTCAAAAAAACTAGAAATAGAATTACTATCTGATCCAAAAATCTCAAGAGTATATATATGTGTATATATACACATATGTATATGAAATGAAATCAATATGTTGAAGAGACATCTGCACTCACATGTTTCTTGTAGCACTACTCAAAATAGCCAAGATACAAAATCAATCTAGATATATACACATAATGGAATATTACTCACCCATGAAAAGAATTAAATTCTGTCACTTGCAGCAACCTGATGGAACTAGAGGGCACTGTGTTAAGTGAAATAAATCAGGTACAGAAAGATAGATATAGGGCTGGGGATATACCTCAGTTGGTAGAGTGCTTGCCTCGCATGCACAAGGCGCTGGGTTCAATCCCCAGCACCACACACAAAAAAGAAAGAAAGAAAGAAAGGTAAATATGATATGTTCTCTCATGTGGAAGCTAAAGAGAAGTAGAGAGGGGTGGGGAAGGGAGGAAGAGAGAATGGCTAAGGACACGGGGCTACTGTTGGATAGGAGGAATAGCTTTTAATATTCTACAGCATGGTAGGAAAACTGTAATAGCAATTAATTGAATATTTCAAAATAGGTAGTAGAGAGGATTTTGAATGTTCTGAATACTAAGAAATAACAAATGTGCTAGATATAAAGGTAATAAATATGCCAGTTGCCCTAATCTGTTCATTACACATTGTGCACATGCGTTGGAATGTCAACTGTACTCCATAAATACGTAGAAATACTACATGTCAATTAAAAATATAAGTATGTCCAAAAAAAAAAAAAAATCTGTGGAACCCTTTGAGGACCTGATGAAAGGGTTTTCCAGAAAAATGCATAGACGTTACATCAAAGGATCCCATGGAGGAGAGCCAAAGGAAGAACTGCTGATCTAGGTCAAGTTGGATACTTGAAAAAAAAAAAAATAATAATAATAATAAGGAGCAGAGAAGACAGATTACTTGTCCAAGATCTCAGAACTCAAGGGTAGCACAGCTTGCATTAGCCTCTGGGTCTCTGACTTCCTGGTCTGGTGCCCTTTCTACCTCATCATGTGGTTGCTTTTTTATTGGGGAGTCTAAGTTACTAATTAAAACTAATCAGAAAAGTGGAACAGCAATTCAATTTCAACAAAGGCCTAAGTGGACCCTCGGAGGAACGCTGGAGCTGGGATGCCCCTTTATAGTTGCCTGAGTGGGGGAGGCAGGTGGGATGAGAGGCCTGGACGTTCATTCTTCCCCATCAGTTAATAGAAGTGGCGCTCAGGTGTGTGACCTGGGGTCAGCTGAGAGCCACCAGTCACCATCACTACCCCCTTCAGGGTAGTGGAATGAGAGTCTGAGCAGGGCGCATTGTTTCCACTCCAGCAAGCGTGGGAATGCTTGCCCCAGCCTCCTTCTCCATCTCAAACAATCCTCAGATTTTTTTTTTTTTTTTTTTTGGCACCGGGGATTAAACTCAGGGGCACTCGACCACTGGGCCACATCCCCAGCCCTTTTTTGTATTTTATTTAGAGACAGGGTCTCACTGAGTTGCTAAGTGCCTTGCCATTGCTGAGGCTGGCTTTGAACTGGTGATCCTCCTGCCTCAGCCTCCCAAGTGCTGGGATTACAGGTGTGCGCCACCGCGCCCGGCTCAATCCTCAGAATTTTAAAGTAAAGTTTTCTTCTCCCCACTTCCTATTTCTTGAAGAACTAAGATCATTTCAAAGCTCAAGAGCAAAGAGAACACAGCTCTGATGCCCCAAGCATATCTAAGCAGACTGAGGACTCGACCTTGTAACGACAATTGACCTTGACAAAACTGGGGAGTCCGTTTCTGAAAATAGTCTCTAGGGGATCCCAAGAGTAATGGGATGAAATCGATCGAGCAATGCGCTGTTTCGCTTTATAGGCTTTCTATTTGTCATACAAATTATAATGAATACTTATTTCTTGATTTACATTTCAGCCTTCACACAATTTGCAGCTCCTGCCATGTTTACATGGACCATCTGGAAGAACTAATGAGCCAAGGAGCACCAGAAATTATAACTTGCTTTGACTAAACCTAAAAGATTTTTACTGGCAATAAAATAATTTTTTTTCCTGGAATTGCAAGGAGATTAAAATGTGAGTTTCACTGAATATAGGGCAGAAATATGCAAAGCTAATTTTAATAGAATGAACCTGGAGACATCTGGTCTTCCTAATCAATTCGGAATAATTTAGTCATTATAGCCATGGTCTCATGATACAAAGTCTCTTCTGACATTGGAATTCTTCAAAATGATTACCTAGCCTATAATCAAATGTCGCAGTGGGTCTCAGTGGACATAAGAGGGAACACACAGGAATGCACAGAGTTTTGAAAAAACTTGGACATGAGTCTCCCCCAACAATTACTTTGCTATCACTCTGGACAGGTTATGTACCCTCTTTAAATACTCTGGACAGGTGTACCTTATCTAAAGCAGTAAAGAGTAATAATAGAAACTATATAATGGGCTTATTGTGGAAATTAAATGAGAAAATGCAAGTAAATTACATTGAACTCTTAAGGCATGTGCCACCAAAGAAGCACTCCAACATTTGCCATCTTTTTTTCTGTCCTTAGAGCATTTGCCAAAATCCAGAGTCTTCTTTTGAAGGCAGTTCTGAGTGAAAATTGCCCAGGGTAGAGGAAAACTAAGGATAACAGGATAAATAAAATAGACCCATAGTTAAGTCAAAGTGCTAGTTTTGTCCTAAGATGGAGTGTGAAGTTCTTCAGGTTAACCCTAACCCAGCAAGCTAAGACGAATGGACTTCAGAAAATGTCAAGGAGAATACAGATGGTGCCAACTACTTGAAACTATCCATTCGATATTTTATTCTGTTCTTTTCATTTAATATCACATGTAAACACTTTTCAGCATCATATTGTTTTTGAAAACGCAACTTTTAGCAATGTGTAATGTCCTCTTATGCAGATTCCTTGTGAATCCTTAGTCACTTCTAATTTTTTACTCAAAGAAATAAATCTGCAGTGAACATCTTCATACATTACTTCTATCCAAATCTTTTGATTTTTTAAGGATAGAGTCCTTAAAGTGGAATTACTAACACTATATTTTGAACAATTTGCCTTCCAAAAAAGATAGTGATTTACATTCCTATCAGCAGTGCATGAATAGCCAGCTTACCAAACCTTTCCCAGCATCAAACTTGGTAACTTTTAAATTGAACGTATAGGATTACATCACCAGCACCACAAAAATAAATAAATAAATAAATAAAAAAATAAATAAATAATAAAATGGAAAGTGTATCTCATACAAAATAATTGATATCTTGGAAATAATTTTTTTTTGTCTATTTAAAGGTTAAATTTGAAAATTAATTTGTGATGATTGAATCAGTTAATTATTATGTACTTTTTCTAATTGTCAGCCTTCAGGTTGAACCAGTTGTGTATCTGTTGACATCACCACTAGTTTACAAGTCTGTGGGAGACAGCAAAGGGTCTCACCCCCACACCACCTAGCAGTATCTTATACATACTTCATGTTCCACAACTATCTGTGGAATGGACCTGATCATGCTATCCAGCCTGGTATGGGATTATTTTGGCCTATCTTGTGAAAGATATAGATTAAATTACAAAACCCACTCAACACACCTATCTCCCAGTCACCATAGTCTTAGGGCTCAAGGGAAAATGCAAGCCAACCACAGAAGACCAGCTCTGCAGCCACGACATTGGCACACCTTACTGCAGACCATCAGCTTTCATACATTTTTGGACCATGACCCACATAAGAAAAACACATCATGATTCAAAAACCTCTCTCTCTCTCTCTCTCTCACACACACACACACACACACATCATAATTAAAATAAATATTTCATATTCTCTCACTACCTGTGATGAACACTAGTGTTTTCTATTTTAATTTTTAAAATAATTTACATCACTGTTTACCAAATTATTTCACTTTTTACAATTTGGGAAATAATTCAGTAGAGAAAGATTAGAACCGTTCAAGTTCTATGGCCCTGAAGACTGGCAGCTTCCATGCCCAAGGGGGCTGGAGGAGACTTTCCTTGACCCTGTCCTGCTCCTTGTCACATAGACAAGTAAGCCTGTTGAGGCTGCCTTCACCCTATGGGATCCCACAGGTTGGGTCCTTGTGTTCTCAGGTCACAGCTCCAGGCAACAGCATATAAATCTATCCTTGTGTCTAAATAGCACAGACCTTCAACTGTGAAATGCAAAATGTATGTCATGAAAATGGATGCAATGTTACAATCAACATAAATGGATGAAAATGATTAGGAAAGAGGTATAGCGTTCATGTCAGACTCAACAAATTAGTGCACTTTAGAAATCAGAGCAACTCAGAAGTCTGACTTCTCAGATTCCAAATACTTCCCAGGGTGCAGCTTTATCAAATTCCAAATAATAGCTTCCAGCCCCGGTTGCTGAAGGCCACAACACTCTTCATAGGGTTCTAGAAGCGACCTCCTTCCTTCTCAGATGTTTTAGCAATCGTTTTCTAACTCCAAGATTTGTAAGTCATCAACACCTCTTCTCATTGCCAGAAACTTAAGTCCCTAAGTATGGCATTTCTGCTGAAGTCTACAAATGTGACAAATAAGTCTTGATAAGATGAAGGGGAAACCACAAAGATTCCCAGGGTGCAAGTTTTCCAACAGCCTTCAGAAACACCCCAAGCTTATCTCTCCGTGTCAGCCGAGAAAATTCCAGATTGATGCAAAAGCTATAGTGATCATTTAGCCATTGTGGCACAGCATCATCTCCTAGGAACAGAGCTTGAAAATATATATACAGTCTAAAGAAATCATTTGATAAAATCTACCCTAACAAAAGGTAAGGACCCAAGAGAACTTACGCTTCCTTTTACTCATTAGTTAATTGAATAGCAATATATTATGTCCCCCAGATACCATACTAAAGGCCTTATGAACATCATTTCATTTAAGTCTCATAATTTTATGAGATCGATCTCATTTTCCAGATTAAGTAAATAAAACACAGAAAATGTAAATAATTCATCTGTAGAAGAAGATAACTGTCTCCTAACATCTGTAATCCTCTGATTGCAGTGATAAATCTCTGAGTGTTAGCTGGGCATATAACCACCTGACTGAAGATATTTCCCAACTTATTTGTATGGCCCTTGTTTTAGCTTGGGCTGCTATTACAAAATACCATAGATGGGGTGGATGAAAAAACAGAAATTTATTTCTCACAGTTCTGGAGGATGAGAAGTCCAAGCGTGAGTTGCCAGCCAATTCAGCTCTTGAAGAGGGCTCTGTGTCTACTTTGTCTTCTTACTGTGCCATTACATAGCAGAAGGAGAAAAGGAGGCAGAAAGAGGAAGGGGAAAAGGGAGAGAGAGAATCTGATGAAGTACACAATGAGTCAAGGGATAAAGGAGGAAACTGTGAAGATTCCCAAGGTCAGGGAGAGAGAGAATACTCCCTGGTCTCTTCTTATAAGTCCTATCATGAGGCCCCCAGCCCCAAGACATCATGTAAATCTATCGTCTCTCACAGGCCCCACCTCCTAAGACCATCACAATGCAGGTGCAGAGTTCAATATATGATTTGGAGATCAGGACATAAACATCTAGTCCTCCACAGTCATGCAATTAAGTCCTGGGCAATGGGCTGCAACAAGACACAATGATTTCTGGGTTGTTCCTTTACAGGAACTTCCTTGCCTTTTCTTCCCCTCCCACTGGCTGGGCTGCAGATTTGGCAGTGGAAGCTGGAGCTACCATCTTGGACCATGTCATAGTAGCTGTAGGTTGAAGGTGGGAGAACACCAAGAAGCTAGATACTGTGAAATTGTCACATTAACCCTAAAGTGAATACTCCATTATATGAGAGAAATATTAACTATCCTATTAAAATCCATTTACTTATAGAACCAGTGACTTGAAAAATTGTGCTCTATATATGTAATATGAAATGAATTGCATTCTGCAAGCATGTATAACAAATTAGAATAAATATTTTTTTAAAAAATCCGTTTACTAAAGGGTAAGAAAAAAAAGATGGTAGAATGAGATGGATATCAATACCCTAAGTACATGTATGAAGACACGAATGATATGAATATACTTTGTATACAACCAGAGATATGTAAAAATGTGCTCTATATGTGTAATGTGAATTGTAATGCATTCTGCTGTCATATATAACAACTTAGAAAAAAAGATAATATTTGGTAAAAAAAAAAAAAAAATCCGCTTGCTTTGACCTTTATTACAACAGCTGGATCTATATCATTACTAATTCATTACCTAGGTCACATTGATGATAAATAACAGAGCATGTTATTTAAAATCAAGTCTGTGCATCTTAAGCCCTGTCTCTTACTGATGATACAATACTGCCTGCAAAAAAGCAAAAGCAGAGAGTGTACCAAAACGATGCCAAGCTGACATCCAGGGAAGGTGTTATACACAAATCCATTTGAACTCTAAAGCGTGAAATCAGCCCATGCCATCTAAAGTTCAGGTCTCCTAGTGAGTAAAAATACTAATAACCATCTAAGGGACAGAGGGGCATTCCACAAAAGTGGGCTGTACATGCTCAATCCTGAAAGTTGCAGATAAAGCCTGGACTCAGGTTTACTATAGGAAGCAGGACTTAAAAGCAACCACAGCAATAACGCCATGTCAGTGACACTTCCCAGCTGAAGTTCCATTTGGCAGCATCAGGTTCATTGCCTCCCACAGGCTCCTCAAAAGTCTCCCAGGAGCACCCTGGAGCCTGAAACTGGAGAGAGGTCAAGTCCAAGTCTACACCACTAAAGAATCAGGTCGGGCCCCACCAGCCACCACACTTGAGGGACCTAAGCAAGCAACACGCCCCTCAGCAGAAGAACCTGACTTGTAGTCACAAATCTCCTGCAGGGACATTCCTTGGATTTAGAGAAAACAAAGAAGCAAACAAAAACTGAATCCTTCGCTATTAGTCCTGAAAGATTTTCATGTTTTTATACCTACACTCCTGCCTACACCCTCCCCTCTCACTCCCTGCCGTCCTGTGACACTGAGACACTGGGAGGAAACACTTTCTTGTGAAGATTGTAAAGAAATTCTATGGATTTCTTGTTTCTGTGCGTCTGAAGGGATTATTGGAATTAATTCTGACTCACTGACAGAACTAGGGGGCCACATCTCACAGCCAAGCAACAAGTCTTCTGGGACAAATCAACCCCAGCTTTCTGTCCCCGTGGAAGAATGCAGGCCAGGCTGCCTGGGGGCAGAAACAGAAATCCAACACCCTGGAGAAAGTCCCAACTCCCCGTAAACAAAGAAGAGAGGAACTGTTTATTGCAGCCACTGAAGTCTTAGAATATAAGGCTCCAAGTGTGTCAAGCTCACCAAACAAATTTAGCTTCACCACCTGTTCCAGAAAGAAACGCCCCTGCCAAAATCCCTCCCCCAACCTGGAAAAGTGCATAAATATTCTCAGTGTGGATTAGCTGGGAGTCTTTTCAAATATGTTCTATATTAGAGTTTGTAAACTGGGCCCTTCATGTACACCACATGGCTGCTGTGTAAGACATGAAGTTTTTGTTCTATGCTTAAAAAAAAAAGAAAAAGAAAAGAAAAAAAACCCCACTCTTTTACTCCACAGACTTTAGACGAAGTCGAACAAAATGGTTAAAAGGCCTAAAACAAATAAACAAACTAAGGATCCCATAGTCTTACTGGATGGAAAAGATGCATACTTGAAAAATTCCATGCCATTATCCAAAAAGATGTACCCAAAGAGAACAACTGCTAAAGGAGTGGGCCAGAGGGCAACTAATAAGACACACATGTGTATGTTGGAGCCAAACAGTTATAAAATGTCATGTTATACTTAGGTGACAGCAAAATAATGCCTCATTTAAGCCACATAAAAAGATCCCAAAAAGTAAAGTTAGAGCAGATGCCAAAATATAGTTCCACTCAATAATTAAATGTGAATTATAGAACCTTCTAGTCTGTGGATTCTAGTAGATTAAAAGACCCTATGAATTACATTCTGCCGTCATGTATAATAAATAAATAAATAAATAAGAAAGACCCTAGGGACATGCCAGGCACTGCTAAATTTTCACTCAATGCTTGTTACAGTGGTTGCCATTGAGATGACACTGCCCCGGGCATGTTTTACAGCCCTGGGAAGCTGTTAAACTCCTAGCCTGCCTCTAAGACCCAGCTCAGAACTCTTCTCTAAAACCCTCCTCAGCTCCACCCCCTTCCCAGGTGGCCTTAGGACCAGCAGGTGGTCCCTTGTCAGCTGCCCAGTGCAGTCTCACTACATAGTCCCCCTACAAATCCAGTAATTTAAGGGTAAGTCACAAAAACTATTCATCTATGTATCTAACATCTAATTTGAAACCTGCTTGATGAATGGATGACTCTGAAGTGCCCAAAGGCAGGAAGGCAGGAGGGCAGGCCAGTGGCAAAACCCCAATGTGCCCCAGTGTCCCCAACCTATAATACATTAGAGTCTCACCAACATTAATACTCAGCATGAGAGCAACAAGACACCCATTGTGCTCAGACGGGAATCCAGTCCCTGACAAAGTCCCCCTGAATTATTTCTGTGGTTCTCCAGAGAGTGTCTCCCATCAGTTCTGACTCCCTTCCCTTTCTCTTGGTAAATCTAAGCCTATGCCTTTCTTCCCCTGGGAGGACCTCAGCAGCTGTCCCAGTCTCTGCCCAGGCCCAGATCCCTGTGGCTTTACCCAGACACAGGCTCTCAATTCCAGCTATGCCATAACAGCTGCATTTTGAAAAAGGAAAGGCAAGCTCCTCTCCACCACTGCACTCCAGGTGACTCCAGACAGCACACTGGGGCTGTGGGTGGGAGCAGGTGTACGCATCAGATGGGTAAAATGGGTTCTCAGCATCTCTCCCTCTCTCCCTGAGGTGCACAAGGATAACAGGTGGGATGGGTACAAAAATTATCATTCAGCTTTTGAAATTCCACTGAAATTAAAAAAATCAAAATGCACAGATCCACAAGACCAAGGAAATAAGACAAATGCCAATGAGGGATAGCAAAAAGTTTTCAAAGGTAGAAAGCTGACAAGGGAGTATTAACTGTAGCAAAGACAAAGAATCCAGCATCTAGGAGAGAAATAAAAACACACGGAGCCAAATCACCTGCAGAACCAAGGAGAGGCCTAAGAATGGAAGAGCCAGGAACCAGAAAGCAGGATGAGAGCAGGAGGGCAAACCTAAACAAAGCAGACCATGACCAGGCACTGAGGACCTTTTCACTCTCTTAATCCCTCTGTAACCAGGCCACAGCTTTCTCCCCATAGCCCAGCAGACTGGAAAAGCAGTCTCTGGGGAAAACTGACCTGAGAGACTCAAAAGAAATGGTAGCAGAGGGTTGGGTTAAACCATGGAGCTCAAGAGAGGGGGATAAGGCAAAGCCTTCAACAGCAAGTCCCTACTGCTGGAAAGTACATGCCCTCTAGGAAATACATTCAAGTGTTCTTAGAGAATTGCATGAGGGCTGGGGGACTATAGATATTGATATTAGAGCGTCTCTCAATGAAAAAGTCAGATCACAAACCAAAAACCCACACACCTCCCCACCAGCTTCCAGTGTGCTTTGAAGTGATTATGATTTTAATGAGAACATAGAGAAGGATCTTCAAACATCTGACACAGTCACAATCCTCACACTGCCTGACTTCAAGATCTATGATATGATAAGCTGCAGTGACACTGGTGTAAGGATAGACTTATAGAACAATGAAAAAGAAATCAATCCATGCATACATGGTATCTTAGTCCATTTTCTGCTGCTATAACAAAATACCACAGGTCAGGGAATTTATTTCTCACACTTCAGGAGGCCAGGAAGTCCAGGATTAATCTAAGGGTCACATCTAATGAGGAGCCTCCTTGATGTATCTTAACAAGGTAGAGGGCATCACGTGGCAAGAGCAGGAAAGGACACAGCTTTTATAACAAAACTCCTCTGTTGCTAAATAACCTGCTTCCAAGATAAGGTTTTAATCCATTTCTGGGAGTTGGACACTCATGACCTAATTACCTCTTAACGGTCTCACATCCTTAAAACTGTAGTGGTGGCAATTAAGTTTCAACGTGAGTTTTAGAGGTGACACTGAAGCACATTATCTGGTTAAAAACCAGATGATCTTTAACAAACATGACAAAGTAATTCTCATAGGAAATAGAAATCTTATCAGCAAAAAGTGCTGGAACAACAGGATATTTGTGTGGAAAAAAATCAACCTCACAGTGCACAAAATTAATTAATAAAAGCTAAAACCAGCCGGGCGTGGTGGCGCACGCCTGTAATCCCAGCACTTGGGAGGCTGAGGCAGGAGGAACAAGAGTTCAAAGCCAGCCTCAGCAATGGCAAGGCACTTAGCAACTCAGTGAGACCCTGTCTCTAATAAAATACAAAAAAGGTCTGGGGATGTGGCCCAGTGGTCAAGTGCCCCTGAGTTCAATCCCTGGTACAAAAAAAAACAAAAACAAAAACCTAAGACCATAAAATTTCTAGAAGAAACATAAAGCAAAATTTCCACTGCCTTGGAATAGACAATGGTTTTTCTTTTCTTTTTTTTTTTTTTTTTTTCTTTCTTTTTTGGTACCAGGGATTAAACACAGGGATGCTTAATCACTGAGCCACATTCCCAGACAATGGTTTTCCTTAATACAAAACAGAAAAAATACCAACCAATCATCACATAAAATTTATTGGAGCCCATTGTTTTGGACAGAGCTTTTCACTATGCCTCCAAACTAGACCAGACCAAACCAGAATGGAGTCACACATGCTAAGTGCCACACAGTCAAACTGAACAAACGGGCCAGTTTTCAAAACAGGAGATTTACCATATTCATTCAAAAGAAGCCCCGTCAGCCCGAGCCAGCACCATAAGGAAGCCCCCCTCTGTTTCAATCTGTACAAGGAAAGTCACCTGAAATACTTTAATATTAATCCACTTGTTCTTGCTCATGCTACCTAAAAAATAAACAAACAACAACAACAAAAAACTGTTCATCCATTCCTAGAAAAGCTCTTGTCTACTTGTAGACTGAATACTGCCTGGTTTATAAATTGGTAACAAAAACCAATTGGATCTTTAAAACTCAATTTGCTGAAAGTCTGCTCTTGGACTCATAAAAGAAGTTAATTACATTTAACTAAAATTTTAACTATTTCTCATTATGCAATGTCCAAAAAGAGGGTAATGAATAAAAAAGGTGCTATATCCACACAATGGAATACTACTCAGCAATAAAAAGGAATAAGGATAGACACAACATGCATGAATCTCAAAAACACGATGCTGAACAAAGAATCCAGATACTAAGGACTACACAGTGTATGATTCCCTTTACATGAAATTCTAGAATAGGCAAAACGAATCCATAATGGTAAAGAAAATCCGTGGATATCTAGTAGCAGGGGGCAGATTGGTGGCAAAGAGGTATGAAGGAATTTGAGCGGTGATGTCAATATTCCAAATCTGGATTGTAGTGATGGTAGCACAGGTTTATACATTTGCCAGAACTCATCAAGTTGTTTACAATAGGTATATATTATTGTATGGAAATTATATCTTAATATAGGGGATTTTTAAAGGAATCTCCTGTACACCTCTTCCTCCAACTACTGCTTCTTTTCTCTGCCACATACAGCTACACTCACAGAGTTGTGGGCGACTGCTAACTATTTTTCCACTTGTCCCATTCTTAGGATACCATGCCAACTCAGGCCTTTGACCACACCAAGCTACCAAAACTGATCTTGTTAAATCACTAATGATTTCAAATTTTCTAATTATCACTTTTATGCAACTTCTCACTTCCTTCTTAGACACACCTGACTCTTTGTTTCTCTGCCTACTCCACTGCCAGTTCTTTGTCTGCCTGACTGGTTTCTTCTCATCTTTCTCACCTGCCATTGACATTGCCCCACACTTAGAATCCTCTGTTCTTTCTCCACACTCATCTCCAAAGTGATCCCATTCACCTCTGGCTTTAAATGCTATATATGAACCCTGGCTCCCAAAGCTGCATCTTTATCCCAGACCTTTCCTGAACTCCAGACTCACACCAGCTGCCACTTGACATTCCCCCTGAAGGTCTAAAAGGCATCTCAAACTCACAAGGCCTGTAGTAGGTATCCAGGTCCTAATCCCTGGCATCAGTAAATGTCTCCTTATACAGCAAAAGAAACTTTGCATGTGATGGTTAAGGATATTCAGATGAAGATCATCCTGGTTTATCCAAGCTGACCCTAAATATCATCTCAAGCATCCTCATAAGAAGGAAGTAAAGGGAGGTGTGATGCGGAGGAAGCAGCAATGACTGTGAACTAAAGGCCGGCTTTGAAGAGGGAGGGAAGGGCCTCGAGCCAAAGAATGCAAGGAATGCAGTTCTAAAGGCTGGAAGTCCTGAACCCAACGGTCCTTTAGAGCCTCTGCAGGGTGGTGGCCCTCCTCACATTTGGTGTGGCCATCCCAAGCAGTTTTTATAGACTCAGTCCAAGTAGTTAGATTCAATCAAATCTATTTTATTAATGCTCATCACACTTCAACACACATATCCTAATTCTAAGTCCTGAGTCTACACCCAAGAGTCTCAGATGCTCATCTGTGACATGTCTTAAGTCCAGGTCCCTGGAACTTGATCTGGGGATAGAGGAGTCTGGTGCAGGGGGGCAACAGCGATGGGGGTCTCTTAGTCCCATCAGGCCCACCAGCTCACAGAGTCTAGGTTTTTAAGTCCTCGGTCAGCTGTGTCTCCAGCTGATAGCTGGGTGGCATCTGCGGCGTACCTGGTTACACCTGAGTGTATCCTCTGACATCACTAACTTAAGTCTATCTAAGTTCTGCCATTCATGTTATATCATGGACACACTGCTGATAGTCACTCAATATTTAATCATATACAATCAATAATCAATATAGTTGATAATCAATCTCATAATATTTCTGGGACTCATATCAGGGGCCCAGTATAACTGATTTCGGACTAGTGACCTCCAGAACGGTAGAATGAGGTTGTGTTCCTTAAAGTCATACGTTGGTGGTAATATGTTGTTAACAGCAGTAGGAAATTAACACAGTGCCCTAAAGCAAACACCAAGCTCTCACCTCCAAATCCCCACACCATTCTTGTTTTTGATAAAATTGTTCAAAAGTGTCCTAGATGTAAGCTGCCTGTCACGGCCAGCCACGGCGCCGCCACGGGAGGAAAATTCTCGGAGGCAGAGTTAAGCTTTTACTACTTTTACTTCTACTTTCTTAGAGCTTAGAGAGGGAAAGAAAGATTTTTCTTAGAGAGGGAAAGAAAGATTTTTCTTCTTAGCTTAGAGTAGAGCTTAGAGCTTAGCTTAGAGAAAGACTAGAGCTTCTTTCTTCTCTCTTCTTTCTTCCTTCTTCTTTCTTCTGTCTTCTGTCTTCCTCAGGAGTCTCGGCCTAACTCTGACCAGTCATTACTTCTTCTATCTGGTTTCTCTTCTGTAACCACTCTGCCTACGTTCTGGCCGCTCTGATTCTTCTGACCGACCCAGTGACTGCCCGGCTGACTGAATTCTCCGTTCTCCTAACTCGGACCGCTTTCACCCGGTTATATACCTTCAGGTTTGCGGGTGCCTACAGGTGCGTCACATACATATCAGGTGGAACTTATGGCTTCCAGCTAGCTACAACAGCCCTTCCTAATTAGGGCTCCTTCACCTAGATGTACATTCCATGAGAAGAGGGGGTCTGTCTGATGCTCTACTACATCTCTAGACATAAAATATTGCCAGACACATATGTTTTAGTCAGCTTTTTTTGCTGGTGTGACCAGAACAATCGTAGAGGAGAAACAGTGTATTGGGGGGCTCACAGTTTCAGTGGTCTCTGTCCATAGATAGCCAGCTTCATTCCTCAGGGCTTCAAGTGAGCCTGAACAACATGGCAGAAGAGTGTGGCAGAGGGAAGCAGCTCACAGGATGATCAGGAAGCAGAAAGAGAAAAAGACTCCACAGGCCAGATACAAATATAGACCCCAAAATATGTCCCTCAATGCCCTACCTCCTCCAGTCACATACTACATGCCTTCAATTACCACTCAACGAATCCCATTAGGATCCCATTAGGGATCACTTCTCTGAACCTTCTTACATTGTCTCACACGTGAGCTTTTGGGGGACACCTCACATCCAAACCATGACAACATAGTAGGTGCTAAAAAATCATTTGTTAGCCGGACAAGGTGGCATACGCCTGTTATCCCAGCACTTGGGAGGCTGAGGCAGGAGGATCAAGAGTTCAAAGCCAGCCTCAGCAATGGCGAGGCACTTAGCAACTCAGTGAGACCCCGTCTCTAAATAAAATGCAAAAAAGGGGGCTGGGGATGTGGCTCAGTGGTAGAGCGCTTGTCTAGCACGTGTGCGGCCCGGGTTCGATCCTCAGCACCACGTAAGAATAAAGGCATTGTGTACAACTAAAACAAATAAATATATATTTAAAAATATATATACAAAAAAGGGCTGGGGATGTGGCCCAGTGGTCGAGTGCCCCTGAGTTCAATCCCTGCTACCAATAAATAAATAAATATAAAAAATCATTTGTTGAACTAATAAATAAATGTAGAAAACAGAAGAAAAGATCAATATGAAACTATAAAACTTAAAATCACAAAGGTGTAAAGTAGATGTCATATTCATGAAACAAGAATGAAATAACATACATAATATTAAGAAGCAACATAAAGAGCCCTTTAAAACTGAAACTATCTTGGCTGAAATTTGTTGGAGATTCAACATAAGGGAAGGAAGGGTAGGATGAAAAAGCGTGGGATAGTATAAAAGATTGTTTAAAATTAGGATTGATTCTTAATTCTAATACAAAATTAGAATTGAGGCCTGTAGTCCAATTACCAGAAGTTTCATATAAAAAACAGAAAGAGAAGAAAAGAGATTACTAAAGAAATAAAATTAAAGAATTTTTCAAAACAGAAGGACATGGGTCTTTGTGTTGATAGAACACACAAGAGCACATAAAATGAATTATAAAAGACCTGCACCAAGGCACATTTCCATGGAATTTTGTAATATTACAGATAAACAGAAAATCCTAAGGGATTATGCAGAGTTAATAATAAGTCACAGGCTAGGGTTGTGGCTCAGCAGTAGAGCGCTCGCCTAGCGCATGCGTGGCCCGGATTCGATCCTCAGCACCACGTAAAAATAAATGCATTGTGTACAACTAAAACAAACAAATAAATATTTTTAATAATAGTAATAAGTCACTTATAATGAGGGCTGGGGGTGAGGCTCAGTGGTAGAGTAGCACGCGTGGGTCTCTGGGTTCAGTTCCCAGCACCAGCAAAAGGGAAGGAAGGAAGGGAGGGAAACAAAACTTATAAAGAAAATGGGAGTTAGAATGCATCTGATTTTTTTCCTCCAAAGCTTTACTAGGGTATAATTGACAAATAAAAATTGTATATATTTAAGGCATACATAATGTGTGGAGTTTTGTTTTTTTTGCAGTACTAAGGATTCAACCCAGGAACTTGAACCCAGCCCTTCTTAATTCTTTATTGAGACAGGGTCTTGCTAAGTTGCTGAGGCTGGCCTGGAACTTGTGCTCCTCATGCCTCTGCCTCCTAAATAGAGCAGCAGGGATTATAGGTGTGCTTCACCACACTTAGCTACATCATGTTTAGATATGTGTGTATACTGTGAGATGATCACCACCATCAAGCAAATTAACATGTCCATTGCCGCACACAGATACCTTTCTTGGTAGGTGGTGTAATAAGAATACTTCAGATCTACTCTCTTAGCAAAATTCAAGTATACAATATACTATTAACTATAGTCAGGGCGCTTTAGACATCTGATTTCTTAACACTAAAATTGTATTGGCAAAGGCTGTAAATGAAGCCTTCAAAATCCCAGCAAGTGGAGGTTCTTCAACCAAGAATTCTATAACAAGCCGCATCTTTAATTAATCAAGGTGTGATACCAAATAAAGACATTTTCAGAGTGCACATGAACTCGAAAAACATGCTTCTCAAACACAGACCATGCTTTAAAAATAAAATTAAAAAAAAAAATCAAGAGAGACCAGCAAGGGGCAGGGGGACTCAAGAAACAGGGTTCAAAACCAAGGAGCTTCACAGTGATTCTCATACTTAAGGCCTATGGAGCAAATACTGGGGTTGGTGGTAAATGTGGAAGGAGAGAGGGAATGGAGCCTAGAGTTTCTGTGAACTTGGTTTAAATGTTTAAAACTGTTGACAAATGTATGAGAAATCTATTGAAACATTTGGAAACAAAATTATTAGTGTGTTCAAGGGAAACTAAGCAAATGGAAAAAATGAGTCCATTATTAACATCAAGATTAAAAGATTATAGAAAAAGGCAATGCAATCATCAAATATTACTTGTGTCTACAGTGAACAACTTACATGGTCATTATAATATAAATGCTAAGCATTGATTTAACCAAAACTTTGTAATTCTACATTATGAAGACAGGGGCAGGAGCCAAGCCAGCGGTGGTGACTAGAGGAGAGAGAAGACCTACACCTCACCTACAATAATAATGTCTAAAATTGGAAAAAAACCAAAAACACCAGGATAAGCATATGAGTTGTAAGTATGACTATAAATACAGAAAGAAACACCCAGAAGACCATTTAGGCTCTTAATTCTAATGTGATCACTTTTAGGGAGACCCAAGATGGGGGTGGGGGACCACAAGGGTTCTCTGTTTTTCTTGTCAGTTTTTTAGTCCCATTTGGTTGTTCATGTATGTATGTGCATTGCTTTGTTACATAAGTAGTGCTAAAGTGGAAATGAGTATAACTAAACAGAGGGCTCGGAGCAAGGACAGATCTAGAGGAAGAGATCTCCACACACAGTGGTGAGGGCTGTGACACACGAGTGTCATCCCTCATCACCTGGAGCAGAAGGAGGACAGCCAGAGAGTGAGGAAGAGTGATTGAAGAGACACATCACTTCCTGGCTAGCCACACACAGAGTTGTCACCAACCCCTTTGTAAGGAGGGAATTAATAATAGTCAGACATTGTTTTATTGTTTCTAGGCTTTTACACAGTAAGTTTTACATAGAGATAAGTTTAGTCATTCCCAACAAATATGTTCATCAGCCCCAGCAAGTCCCAAGATCAAGAGTCCTTCAAGTAAATGTGAGAGATGGAAGTTTACACTGGCCAGAACTAAGAGGCAAATTTAAGAAAGAGGTCCTCTGACAGAATGGCAATATTAACTGAATATTTGCTTTAACCACTAACACACAAATACATAGTGTATGTGTAGGTGTAGTGTATGTGTATTCTTTTCTTTTCTTTCTCTCTTTCTTTCTTTTCTTTTTTTTTTTTTTTTTTTTTTTTTTTTTTGGTACTGGGGATTGAACCCAGGGGTGCTTTACCACTGAGCCACATCCCCAGCTCTTCATTGTTTATTTTGAGACAGGGTCTCATAAGTTAATTAGGGCCTCCCTAAATTAATAAGGCTGACTTTGAACTTATGATCCTCCTGCCTCAGCCTCCCAAGTTGCTGGGAATCATCATCACCTAAAGTCCATGGTTTGCATTAGGGTTCACTCCTAATGTTGTACATTCTGTGGCTTTGGACAAATGTATCATGACACATATTAGAGTATCATATTGAACATTTCCACTAAAAATCTTCTGGTTGCACAACTTTTTTTTTTTTTTTTTTTTTTTTTTTTTTTTGTGGTACCTGGGATTGAACTCAGGGGCTCTCGACCACTGGGCCACATCCCCAGCCCTTTTTTATATTTTATTTAGAGACAGGGTCTCACTGAGTTGCTAAGTGCCTCACCATTGCTGAGGCTGGCTTTGAACTCGCAATCCTCCTGCCTCAGCCTCCCAAGTGCTGGGATTACAGGCGTGCGCCACCGCGCCCGGCTAGTTGCACAACTTTTTAACTGAACATCCAGTTTGATTTCAACTAGATAAAACTACATTTCTAGTTGTGAAGCTTGATCTTGGAGGTGGGTGAGTCCAACAAAAATCGAAGAACCACCACTCCACACATTAGTGGCATAGAGACCACTGGAAGTATTCCTTCTCAGACACTCACTCTTTAAAGAGTACATGTTTTATATTGGAGGTACAAATGAGAGGATATTATAAACCTTCCCTGAGTTGGAGAAGAGCTATGGGTGCATTTGTTATTCCTAAGACAATGCAAAGTTCACATGAAAAACAGCACCTGAAGAAACAGCTCAAGAAAGCAACAAACCCACACAGAACTAAGGATCCTGAAGTGGTCACAGAACAGACCTTACCCCACAGCACCAAGGCTCTGAAATAAGAACAAAAGAGGAGTCTGTAAATGTTTTCAGTCACACCAAAAAGCACATGGTTTCCCACAGTAGTTCTTTGAAGAACACAACACATATTTAATGGCATACTGAGTTATTCATGACTACCCTAAATACATGTTTGAAGACACAATTGTTGTAAAAATACTTTATATAAAACCAACAACTTGAGAAATTGTGCTCTTTATATGTAATATGAAATGAAATGCACTCTGTAAACATGTATAACAAATTAGAATAAAAAAGTGGGGGAAAAAAGTAGACATTTCCATTTGTTTGCTAAAATTCAATCTCATTTCTTTGTACTAGTTTTATATGTGTAATGGAAGACAATTTGAGGGAAATGTGACATTAGGGGTTGGATGAACTGAGGAAAACTCACCACAGAAAGTAAAATTTGCACTGGTGACCCCATGTTCTGGAGGAACACAGAAGTAAAGGAAGTGCGTGTATTTTCCAAGCAAGATGCTTTTAGTGACAGCAAGCAGTCAAGGTTTGAATGCGGAGAAAGAGCCTACTACACCCTTGTATTTTGAGGGGAAAATGCCTACCAACTGCTCCATTTCATAAAACAGCCCACGCTCAAACATCCTTGTTAACTGGAGACAAAATTCAGAAGAACACTACTAATTTTTTTGTGTGTATTTTCAACTAGCAGCCTAGCCTCGTGTTTCTAAAAACAATCTTTTCTTCCCATTAATTTAATGGTAAATATCTCTGCACAAAATTTTAATACTATCATCGTCTTGTGAAAAAGAAACATCCTGTACCAAGAAGGAATAGAGAATCATAATTTCTCCCTGCTCCTTAGGGAAAAGTCATGCAGAGGAGCAGTTGGTCGCTATCTTCAGATCTTCCAAGCATGTGAGGGCTGGAAAATAGAATCACTGAAACAACAACTCAGATTGTTTCCCTTCACAAAACGGAATAATAGTGGGAAAATTTTTGTGACTCCAAAGAAGCAAGTGCTTCTAATTAGTGAACAGGATCGGCTGAGGTAACGGCTCTGGGTCCACTAGCAAAGCCTGAAAGTTGCCTAAATTATGTTTGTGAAGACTGCCACCTACTGAAGAGTACGTGGCACTGCAGCCGGCTTTAAGGGGGAAAAGCTAGGGGATAAGAAAAGCAGCTGGTAATTTACTCCGGAGAGCAGGCTGAGATTGACAGGGCAGCAGAAGACAGAAAGCCAGCCAACAAGGCGCTGACTGGGTAGGATACAGCTATGGGGAAGAGAGAGGTCGGGTCCAGCTGGAAGGCTCTGTATAGAACAGGTCTAACGGGGCTTTCTGGGGTCCATAGGCATTTAACCAAGGGCTACAGGGAGTATGCAAATTGGAAGGGGCTTGGGCACAGACAGGTGAAGAGCCACCACAGCAAGAAGGTCCAGGGGACAGGCACTGGCTGTAGAAGACCACTTGCACTAGGAACTTTAGGAAATGAGATTAGATACTGAGGATCTTGGGCTGATAAAGTAGGACTTTTCCCCAAAAGCAAAAAGAAATCTACCAAGGTTTGTCAAGGCCTCACTGGGAAAATGACAATTAAGAACCAATGATGGAATAAGGAAATAGCTCAATTACAGATTTTCTGTACAGATAGCAAACTTAGCTCTTTGGAAATTATCTACTAAGAAAAAAAAAATACTAAGACTGAAATAAGAATTTGACAGATAAAATAGTGACCCCAGCACCCTGGGCCACCATCCTTTACTTAGCACCAAGAGCTAGAGCAGCTATCCGCAAGATCTGTCAACATTCAAGCTCAGCTCTGTCCCCAAGACACCAAAGTCCCTATTCTGCCTGCACATGCCCCTCTTTCTCTGCCCCATAAAAGCAATGCTCCCAACATTTCTACCTTATTCATTTGTGTAACTGAGCTCCTAACTGCATCCCTGGCATTAGCATTAGGGGAAAGGTGAAGGCAGAGTCCCTGGCACTCTGGGTCTAGCAGACAGCGAGACTGTAATTAAATAACCACATACACTAGTACAAGAGTGACAAGGACTCTACATTCAGGGTTGCAAGAGCCTAAATAAGGACATTGAGCTATTCTGAGTGAAAGAAGAAGCAAAAGAATCTTAGTAAGGAGATTCTTACTGAGAAAACAATAAATATTTGTCCAACACACATTGGTTTATGGCTGCAGTCGAGGAGCACCCTGGGAGACCCCAGGCCTTGCTTCACCTCTTGATAGCTGTGTCTCTTTGGGAAAGCCACTTTGATTCTAGACCTATTTGCTTATATATAACATGGGGAATATAGTGAGAATTAAATGAGAAAATCCACATAAAGTGTTTAGCACAGTGACAAGAAGAAAGTATATCTACAATAAATGTTAGCTAACGTTATTTTTTATATTATTAATCCTCTCTGATTTTATGTCAGGGTATGAACAGTGAGGAAGGAGGGTAGACAGAGAAGACTTGTATCTGAATACTGGGGTTGCTTTATGCTCTTTATATGCCATATGCTATTGAACATGTAGAGTCCAGACAGATCATAGGAGCCATGACAGGGCAGAAGCAAATAAAAACTAAAATACTATTAGAACTCTCTCTTGGCCAAATTGCTGGAAATTGAGCCATTATTTTTAGCATTATTTATCTGGGAAAATGTGTTCCAATCCAAATTGAAATAATTAAACATTCCTTTGGAGTACAACATGTTAGCATATTGGGGGTTGTCATTTTCACACAGAATAATTCTATAGATGAGACCATTGTTTCACACACAATAGAGAGAAGCCCAAACAGGGACTGCGGCTCCCTCATCACAGCCCAGGAAACAGCCACAGAAACTACGAGACGTACCCAGTGCTGGGCAAATGCACCTGAGAGCTGGAGCCTCCTAATCAAATCCCAGGAAACTGCTGCCCCTTGCTTGGAGTGACTTTCTCTTGTGTGCCTTTAGTTATGTTCACAGGACCAATCTCTGGGGGGAGGCAGAGGAAAAGGAATTTGCAGAGTTTCTGGTGACTCAACTTGTTGGAAAAATTTGGCAGTTCAAGCAAATTTCTGGTTTGATTTTTAAAATAAACTTGTGTTCCTGTTGGACATTAAAATGCTTTAACTCTTATAAATGTGACTTATAAATGTGAGAAACCTGTGCATCTAAAGAAAATATTAGAAGAAAATGATTAAAAATGATTTAAAAAGTCTTTATACAAAGACTGATCAGTTTCCTTTTTTAGTCTTTTTTATATTTTTCAAATTTTCCTTGGCTTATAAGTTTAACATTGCTATGATTTGTATGTGAGGTGTCTCCCAGAAGCTCATGTGTGAGACAATGCAAGAAGGTTCAGAGGAGAAATGATTGGGTTATGAGAGCTTTAACCCAATCAGTGAATTATTTCTCTGATGGGATTAACTGGGTGGTGACTGAAGGTAGGTAGGGTGTGGCTGGAGGAGGTGGGTCATTGGGGGAATGCCTTTGGGGTACATATTTTGTATCTGGCAAGTGGAGTCTCTTTCTCTCTGCTTTTTTTTTTTTTTTTTTTTTTTTTTTTTTTTTTTTTGGTACTGGGGATTGAACTCAGGGGCACTCGACCACTGGGCCACATCCCCAGCCCTTTTTGTATTTTATTAGAGACAGGGTCTCACTGAGTTGCTAAGTGCCTGTCCATTGCTGAGGCTGGCTTTGAACTCTTGTTCCTCCTGCCTCAGCCTCCCAAAGTGCTGGGATTACAGGCGTGTGCCACCGCGCCCAGCTTCTCTCTGCTTTCTGATCATCATTTGAGCTGCTTCCCTCTGCCACACCCTGCCACTATGATGTCCTGCTTCACCTGAGGCCCCAAGGAATGATGCTAGCTGTCTATGGACTGAGACCTCTGAAACCTTGAGCCCGCAAATAAACTTTACCTCCTCAAAATTGCTCTTGTCAAGTCTTTTAAGTCACAGCAGTGAAAAAGCTGACTGAAACAAACACAAAGAGGAAAATATTTTTACATGGGAAAAAAGGGCCTGTGACAGAGCAAAACCATGTAACCTCTCGTGGTTTAGGTAAAATTGTTCATTTCCAAAACTCTCATTAAGGCCCCTTTACACTCAAGCACCCTGGAGTATCAGAGGAACTAGAGGTCAATATTTTTACTTTTTAATTATACTGCCTGGAAGGAGTCCAATTCACTTAAAATCAATTCCCAGAAAATTATTTCAATCAATTTCCAAATTGACTTAAGGAAAATTATTTTCAGAAAAAAAGGACCTAAAGTTGCATTATCCAACTTTAGGATAAAAATATGCCTGTTGTGGAGTGAGTAGAAGTGCTAAATTGCCCAAACTGGCCTCAAACTTGTGATTCTCCAGCCTCAGCTTCTCAGTAGCTAGGATTACAGACATGCACCACCACACCTGGCTGGAGTTCAGTGATTTCTAATGTCATTTCAGTAGTGTTTAAACTCACAAAAGCTCTAAGAGAATAGCTCATTTTCCTATTTTGACATGAAAATAATACAAAAGCCCATCAGAACCTGAGCTCTTGCCTAGGTTGTGCTTTGTGGAAAAGGCAGGGAAGAAGGTTCAAGACCTCCATCTCAGCTTCCCAGATCCTACCTGCCCTATTAGGCAATATTTAACAAATGCAGTCTTCACTTTAAAAGTGAAGGCTTTAAAAAGGAAGGCTTTTTTTGTTCCTACAGTTACATGGGTCATGTGACTTTTCCTGCAGAGTCCCACCCCATAAATTCATAGATTCCTTTCTGTTTAACATGATCAGTTTTAGACAGACCAAGAACATCCTGTTATGCTAAAAAACACTGCATCATTATCAGCTGTCCCACCACTGAATGCCTTTAGTGTGTTTGCCAAGAGGTCTGTCATTTACATGTTTTAAGGAGATTTAACTAAGATATCTTTTCCTTCCAAGGAGTTTCTCAATAAAAGTTAGAGAATGGATTGAAGGCTTCATGCCTGTCTTTCCAGCCAACAAGAGAAAGATGATTTATTTTAGTTGCTTCTTTATTTAAAAGCTTTCTTTATCACTTCAAAAAAAGTTTCTTGCAAAAAATACAAGTAAGAAAAATAAAAATACTTAAGTTGGGCTGGGGAATGTGGCTCAGTGGTGGAATATGCATTGCCTAGGAGGACCTGGGTTCCATCCCAGCACTGAAAAAAAATTTAAGTTAACACAAATGTATAGTTTTAATGAAATGACTATAGGCTAGTGGTCCTTGAGACATAGATGAATTATAAACAAGAAAGGGGAATTGACTTCTCAAATATCAGTTTAAGAAAACTACTCTAAGATTTTATCTCATACCAGTCAGAATGGCAGCTATAAAAAACACAAACAACAATAAATGCTGGTGAGGATGTGGGGAAAAGGGCACACTCATACATTGCTGGTGGGGGCTGCAAATTGGTGCAGCCAATCTGGAAAGCAGTATGGAGATTCCTAGGAAAACTTGGAATGGAACCACCATTTGACCCAGCTATCCCACTCCTCAGTCTATACCCAAAGGACTTAAAAACAGCTTACTACAGGGACACAGCCACATCAATGTTTATAGCAGCACAATTCACAATAGCTAGATTGTGGAAACAACCCCAATACCCATCAATAGATGAATGGATAGGGAAACTTTGGTATATATACACAATGAAACACTACTCAGCACTAAAATAGAATAAAATCATGGCATTCACAGGTAAATGGATGGAGGTGGAGAAAATAATGCTAAGTGAAGTTAGCCAATCCCAAAAACCAAAGGTCGAATGATTCCTTTGCTATGATGATACTGAATTATAATAGCAAGGGAGGGGGGATGAGAGGAATAAAGGAATGTTAAATAGAACAAAGGGGAGGGAGAGAACGGGAGGGGCAAGGGGATAGGAAAAATGGCAGAATGAGTTAGACATCAATACATTAAGTACATGTATAAAAAACACAAATGGTGTGAAAATACTTAATGTAAAACCAGTGACTTAAAAACCTGTGCTCTTTATATGTAATATGAAAGGAATTGCACTCTGCAAGCATGTATAACAAATTAAAATAAATAAATAATTTAAGAAAACAAAGTGCATTCTGCTGTCATGTATAACCAATTAGAAAAAAAATAAAAAGTTAATATATAAAAACAAGAGTATGTATTTCTCTTCTAACAATAGGCACCACTGTTTATAAAGGTGTCTTTAGCTTGAAGCACCTTTAAAGCAACTAGCTTTAGCTGGTTGTTGCATGTTGAAAATCAGATGAAAGAAAAAAATATCTGAAAATTAATAGCACAGATATTATTAATAGAGATATTTAGCATTTGGGGTTGTTTCAGGTTGTAAAGGAATTTTATAAAAGCATCATTTTATGTTTTGTTTTTAAAAGTTGCTTTTCACATTAACCTAATCATCTTCTTCTGTCCTTTATAAAGTGTTTTAACAAAATTCAAGTAGGAAATCTAGTATATGTTAAGCAAGAAGAAAACAATAAACATCTTGACTTAGCCTTAAAAAGAAAGAAAAAAAAAAAAGAATTTCTGCAAACCTTCCCCTAGCAAAAGTACTGTAACTAGTAAAAATCATCTTTTAAAAAAGTTAATGTTTAACAAAATCCCCTAAGGACATACAGCAAATGCAGAAATATTTACTCAAGAAAATCTACTTAGTCTCCATAAGAACAATAAGAATTGGTGGCATTCTGTACCCACACACATCCCACTACAGGTCAGGATGACAAAGGACTAATCTAGGCAGGCACAGCCAAGACCACAGCTCAATCTGGGGTGACAGAATCCCCAGGAGGGCCAGACCAGCAGCGTTTCTCTTCCCCCAGCTTTATGCTGCAGCAGCTCTATTTCAGGTAAGAACATCTGAAAGGTCTAGGGCTCCCTTCCTCCACCCTCAACTCATAGGTCAGAAGCTGTATTCCAGTCGTGGCAGGCTGAGAGGAACAGGTCCTAAACCATCCTCATCCCAGCTCATTTGTGCACAGAGGGGCCACGCCAGGAAAGCAAGCGACAGAGACCAGAGGCTACTCCTCCACTCAGCACCCTGCCCTTCCAGCAAAGGTGCCACTCTGAGAGAAGTGGGCTGATGTCCCTGCCCAAGGCTCTGGGTCAATAGAGGTTTTTCCCTAGAGAGTGAGATGGGACACAAGAACAGAAACCTTACAACCTTCTGGAAGGAATAATTTTTTAAAAAATATTTATTTATTTACTTTAGCTGTACACAATGCAATGCATTTATGTTTATGTGATGCTGAGGATCGAACCCGGGTCACGGGTCACGCACGTGCAAGGCGAGCGCTCTGCCGCTGAGCCACAACCCCAGCCCATGGAAGGAATAATTTTATTTGGAAAAGAGTTCAAGCCTCAGGGCACTATTGAAACCTGTAGAGATTTTATCAGTAAGTTATTAAGAGGAGACTGGTAGCTTTATGAGAGCAAGAAGCTAAATTGTAGACCAGTAAGCAGAAGTTTAACAGAGAGAAACAGGAGAAAATTTGGTTAAGAATAGCTCTCTTGGGGTCAAAACAAACCTCAAAGACTGGCCTCAAAGACTACCTCTACAAAGGAGCCCAGATTTTATTAGATAAGACCATGGGAATAATTTGGGGCCCATGGCATTTTCAAAAACAATAGAACAATCAGCTGGAAATTAGTGGCGCACACAACTGGGTGTGATACCAACAGAGGTGGAGAGTACAACAGAGAGATTGGGGAAAGAGACAGAGCAAGCTTCCCAACCTGTCATCCAGGGTAACTGTATGCAGGGCCATAGCTACAACTCCTAGGGAGGAAATAGTCTTCCAGCCAAGTCACTATGCACATAAAGACAAAATGACACAGAAAGCAATTTGAATCCACAGAGAAAATGAAAAGGAACAGAAAGACTGAAAAAGAAGGTTAATATAATAAACATTATGGGTAGAGTGCTAAAATCCCTTTTCTATGAAAATTGTTCCTTCAGGTAACATTCTCGCTCTGTTCTTCTGAATACCTGATAAAGGTGGTGAGAAGTTTGACTCCATGTGGGAAAGTAGGGGCAGGCACCTCTCCTTCTGCCTCCTGCTCACCACACCCTCCTAGGTCAAAGGCTGGTTATTACTCTCAGTGGCTCATTACCTTGAGTTGATCACCCCAATACCTGATAGTTCAACAGATAGAATGTCAGCTTTGATACTAAGCAGCATTGCTTAATAATTTGAAGATGACCATTGGTTGGTAAATTGCATCCAGATTGGGAGAGACTATTAATGACCTCTAAGTACCTGATCAGACAATATAGCTGTGGATTTCCCTGAGTGTAACTCTATCAGCTGGAATGTGGCCATGGAAGTTTATTGAATTGCTACAAGAAATGTCACCAATGAATGGTACAAGGCTTCCAAGCCATGGCAGCTCTTGTCCTGCCTAACCCGTTTCCCCCTCCTTACACTGGATCTGTATTGCTGCAAGGAGTCCCACTGAGCAGCAATGCCTGACATGGCCCTGCCGATGAGATATGCTCCTGTGTCACACCCTCCGTTCCAGCCCAGGTCAAGCATCTCCTCTGATAGTCCTGATTTTCACGTGCAATTGATCAGGCATTGCAGATAACACAAATACATGTTTATCTATTACTCCGCAAAAAAATGAATCATAAAGACTGCTTTGGAACCCACTTTTATCACTAAAATATTATGGTATTTTTCTGGTGTTAAATATTCTATATTATTTGCAATGATTGTATAATATCTATTATATGAGCATATGATAATTTACTAACCCTATTATTGAACATAAAGCTTTTTCCTTTTTGTTATTGCTACTATTTCAAACCACATTATGAAAAATATGTAGGATAATGATGGGCACAGTGGTACACACCTGTAATCCCAGTGGCTCTGGAGGCTGAAACAGGAAGATCACTAGTTCAAAGCCAGCCTCAGCAACTTAGTGAGGCCCTAAGCAATTCAGCAAGACCCTGTCTCTAAATTTTAAAAAGTGGAAGGTAGTGAGGGTGGTGCTGGGGATATGACTCAGTGGTTAACTGCCCTGAGTTCAGTCCCTGGTATCAAAAAAAAAAAAAGGGCTGGGGTTGTGGCTCAGCGGTGTTGGATTCTAGGCAGAGGCCGCGCCTCCCAGGCAGAAGGCCACACCTTTCAAAACCTGATCAGCAAGTCCCTTGTCCACTACCACTACCTCCCCCCATGACCTCTGCTGGCCTATAGGACAAGGACTCACTCCAAGGGGGTTTTATGGCCCCTACTCTATTTAAGCCAGCCCCGGACTGAACTCTGCCCCTTTTCCTGTTCCTGCCGCCTTTTGTTCCTGCTCTCCATTCCTGCCTGTCCCTATTCCCCTCCATCCCTACCCCCCCTTCCCTTCCCTTCCTTTCCCTACCCTTGCCCATGTGGCACCCCAATAAACCCTTTTATTTCACTAACACGGTGTTCCCAGCTAAGTTAACTATGTTTCAGCAGTTTTCTAACAAGCGGCAGAGCGCTCACCTCGCACGTGCGCAGCCCGGGTTCGATCCTCAGCACCACGTAAACATAAATGCATTGCATTGTGTACAACTAAAGCAAATAAATAAATATTAAAAAAAAGAATTTGTCTTAAAAATAAAAAGGATGTCAAATAGTTTAATACATCTGTGATTAATCCAAGGATATATTCTACTTGGAGTAAGGCTAGTCCTGAAATTTCTATAAAAACCTTCTGTGACTATTTGAGATGAGTGTTTTTTATGGCTCTTCTTTTTCAATGACATAGTACCGTATTTGTAATGTTAACTAGAAATAGATATTTTCCAGAAAACTTCCATAAAATAAATCCACTTCCATAATATAAATATACTGCTTAATAGCATTATAAATCTAATAGTCATGGTTTCATGGTTAGAATTAAAGAATAAAATGAGTTTTAGTCCATACATTTCTTTTGCCTTGCCAGTGAAATTGGAACAAGGAGAAGTTTCTATGGAGCATGTTTATAAACCTCTTCTAAAATTAGAAGTAATTTATAACCGAATGTTCTGTACAATACAGCTGTGTATCCATCTGTCCCTGGTGCTTTATTACCTGAGATGTCTTGGAGGGTATTTTTTAAACAATTCTTTTCATCCACAGAGCTTATTTAATTTCCCTTTGCGTCTGGACTCAATAATTTCAAACTCTATTTCATCTTCATAGCAAACACACAAAATAAATCCCATGATCCTGCATACTATCTTCCAGGAATTATATTTATAAGGCCCATAAATCAATGAGAAACTTCCAAAGGATATTTTAGTTCTATTTAGAATTTATTTATCCCGTCCAAGAGCTAAACTTTCACTGATAATTGAAAATTAGCTTTTGTCCCAAGTAGGAATATACCTTATAGATCTATTGGGAAGAACTTGCCAATGTCCTCCAAAGTTTCTTGTCAAAGGAGAGACCATTTCTAGGGAGTTACTCATAATCTCTCAAGGGGCAATGTGAACAGGTCAATTCAAGCACTGGTCAGGTTTCTCTGACTTTAGACCTGATAGCAATAAAGAAATAATGGCTGCCTTTGTTGGATCCCCACAAGGCTAATATAGATAGCTCTCTCCTGAAAAGACCAGAAATCCAGAGCCCCAGCTGCCAGGTGCCGGCTGTGGTTGATTATCAGAGCAGAATGGCATGGAAGCCCTGGGTCCAGGGTGGGCCCCTACAGTCTTTGGGGGTGCTCACTCTCACACTCTATTGCATCAGGCTTGAAGGCACAACTATGAGCAGGCAGGGGGTGAAATTGTTTTTAGTGTCTTGTGTAAGTCCAACTGAGGGGAATCCCATATCCACTGTGAGTGGAAAAAGGCAGCATATGTGTAAAATGGCTTCACATGGCCACTGAGACCACAGCACTGATGTCCTTGCAGAAGTGGCAGGTCGGAGGGAAAATGTAAAGCAGTCTGTGATCCACTTGAGTCGTTCCACCATCCACATCCCCAACAATAAAACAAATCACCATTTATCTCTGTGTTTGGAAAGTGAAATAATGGCAGTTATCTCCCCATAAACACAGGGGATTTCCTGAGTTTAAAGGAGATGGGGGTGTTAAGGGGTGTTTCCTACTACTATAGGGTACAGCATTGCACATTCTAAAGTGCACCTTCACTACAAATCAGAATCCATCTAGTTGAGGTTTATATTTAGTTTTCTTACTCTACAAGTAAAAGAATTTTGAAAGGCCTAAATTCTCTACCATGTTCTGCTTGACTCAAAGCATTTAACTAAATAGTTAACAATACCTTATAGTTCCA
This sequence comes from Tamias sibiricus, assembly GCA_025594165.1. Classification (NCBI taxonomy): domain Eukaryota; kingdom Metazoa; phylum Chordata; class Mammalia; order Rodentia; family Sciuridae; genus Tamias; species Tamias sibiricus. The sequence goes on from CM046657.1 coordinate 163,867,820, forward strand.
GACAGCACTGAGCATATTATAAATAACATTTTGTTACTTAAATATGAGAATTAAGAGCATGAGAGCTATTGCTGGGGATATAGCTCAGTTGGTAGAGTGCTAGCTTTGCCTGCACAAGGCCCTGGGTTCAATCCCCAGCACCCCCCCCCCCAAAAAAAAAAGAAAGAAAAAGAGCATGAGAGTTAAGTAGTATAAGACTGTAAGATTTAACTCTAGATTTCTTTTTGAGCAAAAGCTAAGTCTTATTTGTCCTTGCATCCTCAGGACAGTACTGGTACTCGATAAATATTAAACTAAACAATCTAAAGCTGTAACTATTTCAAACAATGAGAAGTCCTCCAAAGAGAAGAATGTCTTTCAACTTTCCCAGTAATCCAGCATTTATTTTTAGTAATATAAAAGACACCACATGTTATGGTTTAGGTATGAGGTGTCCCCCAAAAGCTCATGTGAGACAATGCAAAATTGTTTAGAGGTGAAATGGTAGGGTTATGAGAGCCTTAACCCAATCAGTGTATTAATCCCCTGCTAGGGATTAACTTGGTGGTAACTAGAGGCAGGTAGGGTGTGACTGGAGGAGGTAGCTCCCTAGGCACATGCCTTTGGGGCATATCATTTGTCTTGGTTGATCAGAGATCTCTCTCTGCTTTCTGGTGTGATGTCTTAAGCCAATTCCTTTCCCACACTCTTCTTCCAGGATGTTCAGCCTCATCTCAAGTCCCCAGGAATAGAGTGGCTATCTGTGGACTGAAACCTCTGAAACTGTGAGATGAACTCCAAATAAACTTTTCCTCCATAAAATTGTGACTAAGGTCCTTTAGTCACAGCAGTGAAAAAGCTGACTAAAACACCACTGAAAAGTTATATGCCAGCCTGGTGTGGTGGCACATGCCTGTAATCCCAGCACTTGGGAGGCTGAGGCAGGAGGATCACAAGTTCAAAGCCAGCCTCAGCAATGGCGAGGCACTTTGCAACTCAGTGAGACCCTGTCTCTAATAAAATACAAAAAATGGCTGGGGATGTGGCCCAGTGGTTGAGTGCCCCTGAGTTCAATCCCCGGTACCCCCCCCCCCAAAAAAAAAGTTATATGCCCTATATATTATTCCATTTTGTTTTAAACATGACAACTCAGAACACAAACATTGTAGCTTCTGTCTATTCTAGAAAAGGCATTCCACCTTACTTCTTGGAAAGAGTGATGTGCAAAACTCTCCTAGAATGAGAAGAGTCCCCAAAGATTATTCCACAGAGCTCAGGTCTATGATCACTTGTGGGTAGCATAAAATTTGTCTGTGGTCAAATATAAGTGGGTAATGCTGGTCTAAGAAAGGTTTATTTGCTGAACACTAATTAGAATCTGAACTGCACTATGCACACAGTAAATCTCTCAAAAGAAGATAAGGGCTGTGGTGATTCACAAAGTCACCTTTGTGTGGAACTGCTTTTTCATGCTGCATCCTGAGGGGGGTGGTTTTGCTGGGATGCACTGGCTTGGGTCAGCCATGACTGCCCAACTCTGGGTCCAATAGTATTCTTTAGGTTCCACTTCCTTCATTGGCCATCAATTTTTAGTAGCCAGGATTCTTTTGTTGATTATCTAGAATGTTACAAGAAAAGGCAAGAAACTGGGTTGCAGAATTGTACCTCCTTGAGCACCAACTGTTACTGATGGAAACAAGAAATGCCTTCAGAGGTTCTAGAAATTATGATTGAAGTTAAGGGAAAGAGGGCAGAAGTATAAAGGAGAAGAGGAATAAAGGAAAAATGAAAAGGCAACATAAGAAGGAAAACATGTCAAGAAGGCACGTGAAACCACAGACTGCTAGCACCCCTCCATCCATGTTAACTCAATCAGTAACCTTGGAGCCGAGTTTAAGCCATCAAGGAGGTGGTATTACTGTGGGAGCAGCTGGCGAGTAGCTTGAATAACAGCCTTTCTCGTAAGCCTTGGCCTCTTAGCCTGAGCCTCCTTAACCAGGAGAAGTCATCTAAATACATAGCAAGTCCACGAACCCTGGGATGTAATCTTCAAGCTTCTCATCACTAGGGGATGTGAAACAGGCCATCTACTAAAATGATTCACTCTTAACCAAAACAAAAGCACACACTGTTAAGCAGAGGGCTGAGACCATGTCTACTTGGCTTAGAACCACAGATTTATTGATCAGAGTTGAAGAGACCTTGGAGGCAAGCTTGTTTGGGTCACTGTGGGTGCCCCTGCAAACCTTGTTCTCATTATCTGATGGCCACTAAAGGATAACCACCCCCACTCACCTGTTCACTATAGCTTCCTGTAAGTAAGGACAGTCTTGATGACTTCTTGGAGCCTGTAACTCTTAATAAAATATTTGCATTGACAGCATCAGCAGCAAGCTGGAGAATGTGGAATGCTATCTGTAATAGTGACATCTGGTGGCTTCAAGGTACTACTGCACCTCCTTGAGACAGGAAAGATTGGATTTTAAGCAATAAATGTTTGGGGGAAACATAATGGTATTGCATGGGTTTTGAAAAAGCCCCCATAAATAGATCTAACAACCTCTACTCAAGTGCTTATATTTCTCACTGTATTGCAAACTATGAGGAAGAATGACTGTGATATAATTCTTTTTTTTTTTTTTTTCTACAAGAGGGTAGGCAAATATCCCATCATTTTGAGTGCAAGGGGTATGTCATGTGACTGAGTAGTGCTTTGAATTAAATTTGTTTTCCATGTTCTGCTCTGTGGAGCCCCCTGAGTGTCTCAAGCCAGGCAACCCTGCCTGTATCTCCCCAGCACCATGACTTTAAAAAATGTTATGGACAATAAGCATCCTCTTCTGAGAACTCTGGAACTGGGACAATCAAAAACAATGCCATCTATGTAGGGCATTGAGAATAGAAGTGTCCCATGAAGTAGAGGGGTCTCAACATGGGCTCTGTAACTATAAAGTTTTGAAGAAACAATATCAATGAAGATGCAGACCAAGTTGGCCAGGAGAGAGAATGCAAGATGTGTGCAATAAAAGGGGCCAGAAAACATGAAAGAAAGAAAAGGAAATCAAAGGAGAGAGAGAGGCAGACAGTGTGGCTTGATCCTGGGGCCACCTTGGGTTCTTGTCTCTCTTTGAACTTGTCTTTTAATTTAAAACAAAATCATTGAGGAAATGAGTGACTTTCTAGACACATAGAAAATCTTGATTTCTCCAAATTAAAATATCAAACTTTTCTCATAAATCCTAATTTTGCTCTTCATAGTGCATTAATTCCTAAGTACTCTTGTTTCCTATTTTCCTTATCTGTACTGCTCAGTAGCTGTGATAGAGGGTTTCTTGCTTAAACTGCATGATATGGGATAGTTTGCTTCCATGTATTTGCATTAAAGAGTCATCTGAGAAAAACACAACCTAAGGGTTCCTTTATGTTTTATTGAGAAAGACCCAATTCAGTTCCAAACTGGTGGTAGTTTAGAGTTAAACTTCTCAAGTTCAATTCAGCTCACCCATTTCTCCTACCCACCTGCCAAACCTGCTCATTCTGTGATTGCCAACCTCCTCCAGGAAACCTAAGTCAGAAAGCTGGGATTCTTCTAGGCCCTCTCATGCCTCATATCCAATTCAGTGTCACTATATTTGTTTAACTTCAAAGGCATAAACTTCTTTGTATGGTTTTCTTTCGCATTGCTTCATTCTTTTAGCCTAAAATAGAAATGCTTCTTACAGAGTTAACGTGTAGGATCTCATTAGTTCTATCACCATTGCTGATAATTAAGATCAACATGCATTTTTTTCTATTGTAAACTAATTTAGCTATAAATCAAAATCATTTTGGTCCTATGTCAGTCTTTCCTTATCTAACAAATACTTACACTAAATAGAATGTGTCAGGCACCCTGCTAGGCAGAAGCATAAGAAATGTGATTTAAATAATTCATATTTGAAAACACATATTTTCAAATTAATTACAATTAACTGGTATGCATGTTATAATAAATGGATGAAAATTATGCATAACAAAGGAAGAAACAATAAGTCTTGCCTAAGGAATAGAGAAAAGGATGTTAATATTCAGAATCAAGTAAATATCACAAAACACAAGAAATTTGTGTTGTGTCTGCTGTTATGAAACAAAAAAATCATTCTAATACATGAGTTACGTGCAAATGATAATGGGACTGAATTAAACAGTACTTCCAAGTTTTTCAGTACCATCCCATAAAAATAGTAAGCAAACAGGGAAAAGATGACAGCTTTCTCAAGAGGAAGGTGTTAAGACCAACAATTCTCAAAACTCTTCTGTGACAAGGACCAGGAAGCTGAGTGGATGAGTCATGTGCCCCTGACTCTGCCCCACCCACAGCCAAGATATCCTTGGTGCTCATTGTAAGGATGAGTGGGAAATTTAGAAACCTTGTACAGGGCTGGGGGTGTGCAGAAAAGAATTTTTCCACAGATCAGAGCTACACAGCACAAACTGTCAGGGTCACACCACTTTTTCTTGCCGAACAGGACGGTGTCAAATGGACACTAAGGCAAAAAGAGACAGAGGACACAACATCTTGCACCAAGAGTGCTTTCTGAGAGGACTAGATAAGACACTGAGCTCCATAGTCTCTCACCACCTCCATAGGAGAGCAGTCCTGAGCTATTCTTCCTCCTCACCAGCCCAACAGGACAGGTTCTTTACTCTTTGAGAGGTCATGACTTCCACAAAAACATCAAAATAAGTGATTTAGAATCCATTTTCAAAAAAGAAAACTTGAAGATGAGGAAGAGGGGAGAGGCATGATTTCAAAAGCCCTTTTGTTTGGGATGCTGCACTGCACCTGAGGCTTGCTGAACTCCAGAGACTACAGCTCCACCTTTTGAGATACTATACCCCCACCTGGGGGAGCCACCTTATGCCTCTGGGGTGGAAATATGACAATTAACATAGTGATATGGAATTTGAATAGAAAATAAATTGTGCTGAATCTCATATATGGTGTCCTAAAAAATGTCCAAAATGATGTCATCCAAGGGGGGGGGGGCGGTGAAAGTGGGGCTGCAATTAGATGGATGAGGAAAAGGCATTTGAGAAAACAGATTAATGATGCCTTTGACACAATCAGCCAAAGAGGAATACTGGTTTCCATGACAACCAAACCACTTAACCTAAATTAACAAAGCTGTTAAAAAAAGAAAAATTTAAAGGATGGGGAGGGGAAAACCAGAGGATCCTCTTTGGGGAAATTAAGTGGCCTGTCCCATCAGCGGCTCTGAAAGGTGCATGTATTAACTGCCTATCCACAGGGTGTGTATTCTCTTATACTCTCTGGTTCCCAGTAATTAGTTTTCAGAAGAAATCCAAAGATGTTGAGAAATTCCAACTAATTAGCACAGTTTTCTGATAGGACAGACTTATTATCCTGATGCAGCCTGAGCTAGACAATAAGAACAAGGAATAGACAAAAGGCCATTTCTTGTTTTTCCCAAACTCTTGTCAATGGCCACATACACCATGATCCCAACATCTTCCTAGAAACACTTGCTCGGAATTAAGCATGTCAGGCCAGATTCTGGATTTTTGTGTATAGTAGAAAATAGCTGTTTTTACAATGAAACAGCCATTCATGATAATATTGAAATCAATTAATAAAATGCTTATTTATGCATAATTTAATGGCCCCCTATGTAATGAAAGGAATTATGTTCTCCTGAGTTGCTCTTTAAGGTGCTATAGAACTAACTTCAAGTTTTCCTGGGTCTGAGGTGAGTTTGTCTGCAACACATGGGGCATGAAAGGATGAGCATCTGATGGAGAAAAAGATGGGAAGAAGTGGGGCCAACACACATTACCAGTTCCAGCACCACTCCTTCACCTTCCCCTGAGCCTGAAGATCAGGGTAAGGAACAGGGGCTTCTGATGGACTGCTTTTTGGTTGATTCTATTAAAAATATGTCTAGTTATGGTTATTCTATTATTGATGCAAATGAAAATAGAAACCCTACTAATATGGAGAGCATTGTCAGTGTTAGTGTGATAGGCGATATATCCTACTGGTTTTCTGAGAAAAAAAATAACTATTATATAAAATTAAATCATGTTGGGTCCTTGGTAATATATTAAACTTTGTGAAAGATATTATGGTTTTAAAAATTCAAACTCCTATCAAGCTAAATTTTACTAATTAAGTCAAAAGGATAAGAAACAGGCACATGAGGATTTTTTTCTTAATGAAAGAGGCACACAATGTTTACATAGGTAGACATTGCTCCACAACTTAATTATAAATTTCGACTCACATTTTTGCTTCCAATGATGCTGGGAATGAAAAAAAATGTATATTTTATGTAGTGAAATAGTGAAGCAGAATCAAACAGTACCTCATACTCTGAATCTTATCTTTCACTTTTTGTGTGTCACTGATTCCTGTTTCTTCCTTCATGAACTGGCTATGTTCACTTTTTTCTGCCATAGTCCTAGAATTTTTCCTTTATTGGGGTTTTAAAACATTAAAACTATTAACTTTATTTCTAACATGTCTATGAAAAATATCATTCCAAATTATTACTTCTTAGTTTTATAACATGTTTTGACATATAAAAGGTCTATTAATTTTTTTGTAGTAAAATCTGCTGGTATTTTTCTTTTTACTTTAGTATATAGAAAGTTTACAAAACAGAGTAATGATTTAGTTCATCTAGATTTATTTTGACATATGGTTCTAACTTGCTATTATCATCTGCATAATCGATTTCCCTAGTATGTCTTTATTGAGATATAATGCTACCATGGTTTGGATATGGTTGGAGTTTTTCCCCCAAATGTTCAGTGCTAGAAGCTTGGTCCCTATTGAGGTGGCATTGGGAGGTGGTAGATCTTTGAGCGGGGGAGACCCTAAACGATGATTAGGTTGTGGAGATTCCACCCTTGGAAGGGCTTAATGTAGTTCTTACAGACTGAGTTAGTGCTCACAAGCAGGTCATTATGACAGAGTGAAGCTGGTCGCTCCTTGCTCTCTTGCTTCCTTGCTCACACATGTGCCCTTCTGATGCTCCTGTTTTTCTTTTTGCTTCTTCTGCATGCAGCCAAAAGCCCCTGTTAGATGGCACAATGTGTCTGGACCTCCTAGCCAATAGAATCATGAGCCAAGAAATTCATTTATAAACTATTCACTCTCAAGTATTTTATTATAGTGTCAGAAAGCAGATAAAATGCAAATAACATAAAATTCACTATTTTATGTACAATTGAACTGGATACGGTGGTACATGCCTCTATTCCCAGCAACTTGGGAGCTGAGGCAGGAGGATTGCAAGTTTGAGACCAGTCTCAGTAATTTGGCAAGGCCCTAAGCAACTTAGCAAAATCCTGTCTCAAAATAATAAAATTTATTTTTAAAAGGCCCGGGATGGTCGGACGCGGTGGCACATACCTGTAATCCCAGCACTTGGGAGGCTGAGGCAGGAGGATCCAGAGTTCAAAGCTAGCCTCAGCAATGATGAGGCACTTAGCAACTCAGTGAGACCCTGTCTCTAATAAAATACAAAAAAGGACTGAGGATGTGGCCCAGTGGTCGAGTGCCCCTGAGTGAAATCCCAATACCAAAAAGAAAAAGGCCGGGGATGTATCTCAGTAGTAAAGTGCCCTTGGATTCAATCCCCAGCACCAAAATAAATAGTACAACTGAGTGACTTTTAGAATAGTCACAAAGTTGTACAACAATCATCATTTACCTAATTCCAAAATATTTTATCACCCCAAAACCGAAACACTGTATTTATTATTTTATCCAGTTTTGTTGCATTGCAATCAAAAGATCTGGCAAGAACAACTTAGAAGAAGAAAAGTTTATTTTGGCTCACAGTTCAGAGGTTCGGTCCATAGTTAGTTGAATCCATAGCTCTGGGTTAGAGGTGAAGCAGAACATCACGTCAGAAGGGTGTGGCAGAGGAAAGTAGCTCAGGACATGACAACTAAGAAGCAAAGAAAGAGCTCCACTCACCAGGAAATATAAACCCTGACCCCTGACGGTATAACTCTAGTGACCTACTTCCTTTAGCCACACCCTACCTACTTACAGTTACCACCCAGTTAATCCATATCAGTGGATATATTCCCATAATCTAATCATTTCACCTCTTGCTTGTCTTACACATGAGCTTTTGGGGGACACCTCATATCTAAACTAAAATACCTATTAGAAGTCATGACCAGGGGCTGGGATTGTGGCTCAGCGAAAGAGTGCTCGCCTAGCACGTGCACGGCCCAAGTTCGATCCTCAGTACCATGTAAAGAATAAAGGCATTGTGTACAACTAAAACAAATAAATTTTTTTATAGAAAATTCTTTTCCATATGTCTTTTTTTTTAGTTTTATTTGCTTTAGTTGTACACAATACATTTATTTTTACGTGGTGCTGAGGATCGAACCCGGGCCACGCACGTGCTAGGCAAGCGCTCTACCGCTGAGCCACAACCCCAGCCCCCTAAATAAATATTTTTTTAAAAAGTCTTGACCCTGGGCTGGGGCTGTAGCTCAGTGGTAAAGTGCTTGCCTCGCATGTGTGAGGTACTGGGTTCGATCCTTGGCACCACATAAAAACAAATAAAGATACTGTGTATTCATCTACAACTAAATAAATATTTTTAAAAAAATAAAAAGAGTCATGACCTATTCCACCCTCCCTCCAGTCCCTGGCAACCACTAAGCTACTTTGTCTCTTCTAGACATTTCATATTAATTGAATTGTGGGTGTTTTTTTTTTTTTAATGTCTGGCTTCTTCTATTTAACATAATATTTTCAAGATTCACCCATGTTGTAGAATCAATCAGTACTTCCAACATTTTTTGCCATATAATATTCTACTATATCAACAATTACTACAATTTATCCATTCATTAGTTAATGGACATCTGGGTTGTTTCCACTTTGGGCTATTAGAATAATACTGTTATAAGCATTCATGTGCAAGGTTCCATGTGGACATATGTTTATAATTCTCCTGAACATATCTCTAAGAGTGAAACTGCAATACATTTTGTTTAATAATCCCTTGTTCAATAATTTGTGATGTTCCCTTTATCATAGCTAAACATTCAATTATTCTTTATATAAGGAGTGGCTTAAGGGTCTAATCTGTTTCCCTGTCCTTTCATCTCTTTTTCATTTATATTTTATGAACTTATAGGCAAGACACCTCCAATTTTCCTTTCTTAATTTCTCAACTCTTATGGTCAACTTATTCTTCACTAGCAACTGTAGAATTGATTTGTCATGCCACTGGTATTTCGATCATAGAGAACTGATTTGAGAAAAACTGATATTACGGAAAGATTTCATCTTCCTGTTCAGAAATATGGCATCTTTCTTCTTGCACTAACATATCCTACTTTATTTCCCACTAAATTTTGTGACTTTTAAGCCAGGTGCGGTGGTGCACGCCTGTAATCCCAGCATTTGGGAGGCTGAGGCAGGAGAATCGCGAGTTCAAAGCCAGCCTCAGCAATGGCGAGGCACTTAGCAACTCAGTGAGACCCTGTCTCTAATAAAATACAAAAAGGGCTGGGGATGTGGCCCAGTGGTTGAGTGTCCCAGAGTTCAATCCCCGGTATAAAAAAAAAAAATTTTTTTTTGTGACTTTCCTCACATACAACTCACCTATGTTTTGTGGAGGAAGTAACTGTAACTAGGGAGGTGACATTTGGACACAACGGGTGACAGAAAGTTAACCAGGAAAAGAGCTGAGGGAAGAGAGGTGCACAAACAGCAAACAGCACACGCAAAGGCTGTGGGTAAACATAAGTTGACATACTGAAGGGACCAGCAGAAGGTGAGTGTGGCTGGGACCTAGTGAACAAGGAAGAGGAAAAGGAGTGGAAATCAGTCTTGGACACAATCTGGATCAAGTACGGCCTTGGGGGCTATATAAGGAGCTTGGATTTCTATTTCATGAAAATCAGAAGCTGCGGGAGATTTTAAAACAAGAATTGGCATGATCTAGCATGAAGGCCACTTCTCCTATTTTAGCTAGGACATTAGCTTCCCCATCTGATCATGTGGCTTCCTGCCCTGTAGCCAAGGTCACGATCTAACAACCAGGAACTTCAGAAACTTGAAGAACCCAGTCCACACATAATTTCATTGAGTGGGCTCAGCAGGACTATAAATGCCCCTTCAGGTCACCCACAGTGTTCACACACTTACCAAGCAAAAGGTTGGTCTTAAAGCTGCTGGTGCCACCAGAGGAAACTGCAGGTCTCAGAGGAAGACAACCCTCAATTACACACTCCCCATTTGCCCCTCAGTCACCTATGAAAAGCCCATGTGGTGCAGAAGCTATCAGTGCTTCTGGAGGGAAGGTAGTCAGGAAACTCTCCCCCCAATAACGTGCTCATGCTTTTCCCAGGAAGAGCTGGGCTAGATGGAGCAGGGAGTGGGGGTGGGGATCCAAATTGTCAAGAAAGGTGCCAGCACTCACTGAACCCACCCACAAACCTTAGGCATTCTTCATGGCCGATAACCCAACCTCTGTTGTTCCAGCTGCCCAGGCTGCCTGAATGCATCTGCCCCACTGAGCTCCTTCAGGGGCACCTACCTGGGTCCATCTTCATGAGCAACACTCTTAGCTTGCTGAGCAAGCCTAGGCTGCTGCCAGGCTGAGGGGGGCAGCCCACCATGGGAGATGTGATGAGTTCTGGACAAGAGTTACTACTCAGCATACACCCCAACCTCCTACTGTGCATTCCTGAGCAGAAGAGGCTTGAAAGCTTAAAAAAAATGCTGCATGTCTCTCACACCTGGGCTGCCTCTGATCTGGATGTAGATTTAGATATCCCAAGAGAAGAGCTGAAGGCCCAAGGGAGGCAGACACCCTCTTCCTACAACTTCAGGATATGCTGTTACTGGCAAGCAAGTTGGTGGACACACGGAGTTTTTGCCCTAGAGAGGAAAAGTGCCTTCACTTGCCACCTCCCCTTCTCTATGCTAAGGGTTAGTCATGTGTCTTCCAGATTTCTCTTTTCTGTCTATTTTACAGAGTCCTCTCAGAAGACAACACAACCCTGAGCTCAATCATGCCGAGTCAAGTCCACAGAAGAACACCTGGCACCAGTAATCCTTGGGCTCATTCCACACATGCTGAATGTCCATGCTTTGCAGGGCTATTTGTAAGACACTTCAAAACTTCTGGAAGTCCCCACCTCGGCAAATTATTGCTATAAAGGAATCCTGCAGGAAACTAAAAGGTTGCCATCAATCACATATCCTTGCAGATAAATCTCCACTGACATTTCAAAGCAGAAAGGAGTACATCAGAGTTTTACCCAGCTGGAGCTGGGTTGTCTGAAATAAAGCAGAAAGAGTGCCAAAGTAGAATTAGGCACCTGTCTGAGCCTGTTGTCCTACAGCTCTAAAATCAAAGGGAGATAGCCTCCTCCCAGACATGAACCTTATAAGCATAAGATGAGGTAGGAAGGTGGGAAAGTCATTTGGTATTGGAAATTTCACAATTTTATTGCACAAGTCAAAGACTTTTCCTTTGTGTGTTGTGTGTACATGCACTAAGAATGCACGCATGTACATGTACTTTGCACTGACAGTGAACTTGGGGAAAATGATCTCTTGTGGAGCCTGAAGTCTCCAAGCAAATGCTATCTGGTAATGTCATTTTTCCTTTTCACTAACAGACTGCTATCATCTGAACTGGTTGAAGTCTGTAGGCTTCAACCTCAAATAAATAAATAAATAAATAAATAAAGGTCAAGGATACCTAATTTGTTAAAGTGTAGGGAATGAAATAAACTAGGGTTTTGGCATGGTATTTGTGCCCTTGTGGTCTGATTGAGAGGGCCTAGCCATTCTAGATCAGTGCCTCGACTATCCCCAGCCAGCCCCCTGCAGAAGGAGCCCTCTGGCCCTCCCCTAGAGCATCTGAAACTAATAGACTCTTGTCCATGCTGTTTTGTGACCTCCCCAAAGTCCCACTGACAAAATTGCTGTCCATCTTGAGCAGATGAGGCTGACAAGGCAGGCCTCTGAGACTTTAAGTGAGAGCACCCTGCTCACACAGATCTCCATGTTGCAGTTCCTAACCTTGAAGGCTGGGTTGGAACTTTTCATTATTCCTAACATTTACCCTTTCCCCACTAAGACAAGGGGTGGAGGTAAATGGAATAAAGCTTGTTTTATTGAACTTACATCTGATGAGCTGAGTTCTCCAAGTAAATCCTATTCAGAAAATAAGTTTTTAAACTGAGAAACACCTCTGCCCATTGGCAATGGATAAGAAGTGTTACATGAGGGCATTTCTCCAAAGGAAGAATGGAAAGTCTTAGTAGACCTTCTATTGGTTCTCAATATTTCATTTTTTGCATCTGTGTTCTCTTCTATAAATAGCCATTTCATTCTTTTGATTTTGTATCACTGCCTATGATTTAAAACCCAATTTAAAAAAAAAAAAAAAAAACCAATCTTATGGTAGTTGCCCTAAGTTGGCAGCTGACTGCTTGAGGCTGTCTGGAGGAAGAAATTTGCTATCCTTGGAACAGTAGATATTTTTCCTTGGACTAAGCTTTACAGACCTTCTCCATGGAGGGCTATAGGTTGGAAACCATCTTTATGATGAAACAGGTGAGAAAAGAACGAGATAAAAATTGAAACTATTATGCTTCATAAGATTTTGGAAAACTCTCAGGAACAAATTTTACAGGAAATAAAAACGATGAGCCTCAAATGTTAAAAATTATCATGGGGGATTATGGAAAAGGAAAGCTAATCTGAAAGGAAAAACTGAATAATTATTGAGTTTGTGCTTCCCTGTGGCTTGGACACTTATTGGGTAAGAGCCATGAAAATGGATTCTAAGCATAAAAATTCTGTTGACTTGTTGCTCCATAACCAAATGGGGGACACAAGATTTTAACATCAATTATTGAGAAGTCCTCAGTCCCCACATTCTACCCAACAATATCATCTATCATTGATTATGCAGTCGTGAACTTTGTTAGTAAAAATCTTAGACACTATTTTTAAAAATTGTTTTTAGTTGTAAATGGACACAAAACCTTTATTTTTATTTGTTTTTATGTGGTGTTGAGGATCAAATCCAGTGCCTCACACATGCAAGGCAAGCGCTCTGCCACTGAGCCACAATCCCAGCCCACTTACTATTTATTTTTATGGTGCTGTGTAAACTAAGTCTAACAACAGAGCTCATCTAAAAAGACAAAGAGGAGGGCATCCTGTGGGTACAAGAGGTGCACCCATGTGAAACACTGTCCCTTCCACACAATCTTTCTGCTTAAAGAGTAATAATAAAGATAAATTTTGTATGTTCTCCCCATCCTGTTCCTGTAGCCCTCCTAAAAAGATTTGTAAATCTAAGATGTGAAACATCGAGAACCACTACACTAAACTACATTGCAGCCAGTAGTCCATATGGTGAATGCTAACAACCAAGGCACATTTGGTCCTACAAACCAATGAAGCTAGATGGCTAACACAGTATCACACCAAAGATTCCATCTTTGTTCTACAAATGAGCCAAGCTTTCTGCATGTTCCTAAATATAACAAAAGGCCTGCAGCATCCTTTCTAAGGGCACCATTTCATTGACAAGAAACATCATGCAGCAATTTTTAAAAGAAGCATTTACCTTTCTGACAGCCATTCAATAAGTCACCACTGTGTTAAACTTTGCCTGGTTTGGCCTTAGGAAGATCACCTGGGTGAGAGAGGATGGAGGAGGAATGTGTTCTTGTTCTTATGCATAAATCTCCAATAAGGATTAGGAGAAAAAAAAGAATCCCCCAAGAATATACATGTTTACTACTAGATTAACAAGTGTCATAAATATTTACATGGTCTCCTGATATGGTGAACTTATAAGGGGAGTGTGGGGACAGGAGGAGAAGCAACTAGACATTTATAAAGGGAATTTAATAAATAGTTATGCTATAATTATTTTTAAATACATATTCCTAGAATAAAGGATCCCATCTCTTTTCAGAGAAGTCATTTTTTCAACAAATGAAAGAGGGTTTAGCTTTATCACTACATTGGCTCCATTTTCACCACCTTTATCTCCAAGTTCATCCAGAGTTTATCAAATAGGCTTTTTGCCAAATTAAGATTTATTCCTTTGATAATGGAGGGCATCAGGAAATAGTTGGTGTCCTAGAACTTAAATGAACCTAATAAAGAAAAATATAGTCTCCATATTACTAAAATGGCTTGGCTTTTAGCTTTTGTGTTTAAAAAGAAATGCTCTTTTAAAACCACTAGTAGTTTATTAATATAAATCATTAATAAGTGAAAGAGAGGAAAAAAGCAAAGTGGAAACGTTCAGGGCCAGAATAAGCTCTTCTTGTTTTCCATATAATATCTGAGTAGGAGCAATTCTTGGAAATGATCACAAATGCAATAATTACTGGCTTAATTCTAAATAGATTTGCAGTCACTCCTTTTCATGTTATTTTTGGCATGCTGGCTGTAGCAGTGGCATGCTGTAATGTTGACATAACTGGTTTCTCTGAAAACAAGATTTGTGACAATTTGCTCCATTTTGCTCCGAAGACAATCTGAGGCTTTCAAAGGGGGGCTAAAAATACACAAATATCTTCCCCCTTGCAGCTGCTTTTTGTTTAACACTGTCAAATTTTCTTAATTGAAATTTGAAATTCTATGATTGGTTCCCATCACCATCCCACTGCCTTAAGGCTCAAATGAAACTCTGTTTTCAAAAAGCCAAACGAAGTCCTCAAATATTTTTAAAAGACCTCTTTTAAAAGCTTGTCCTCAGTATTTATTATTCACCTATATTTTATCCAATCTGAATCTTATCAGACTTGATTCAGCTTAAAGGTGAACAGAACATACAATTAAACCCCAATCATAATTGCGGACGAAATAACAGGCACCTCCTAAGGTTCCCTCCTAAATCTCCAAGTCCCACCTCTCAAAACCATATGCTGTCGGGCTTGGTGGCGCACTCCTGTAATCCCAGCACTTTGGGAGGCTGAGGCAGGAGGAACAAGAGTTCAAAGCCAGCCTCAGCAATGGCGAGGCACTTAGCAACTCAGTGAGACCCTGTCTCTATTAAAAAACAAAACAGGGTTGGGGATGTGGCCCAGTGGTTGAGTGCCCCTGAGTTCAATCCCGGGTACCAAAAAAACAAACAAACAAACAAGAAACCATATGCTAAGGACTCTCAACATTTTATCTCAACCCAAACCTCTCTAATTCCCGAGTCATTTATCCAACTTCCCTCACAATATCAAGGTATTTAATAGAGATCTTAAGTTTAAAGAGCTTAGGTTTAAAGCTCAAACTGACTTCCAAACATTTTCTAAAATCTGGTTGGCCTGCCACTTCTCCCATCTCAGTTGATGCAACTTCATCCTTCCAGTTGTCCAGGCCCAAACTCCAGAGACCACACGCAGGTCTAAGCTATCATTATTGATTGTCTGAATTTCTGTAGTAGTCTCCCTGCTTCTGCCCTTGTTGACCCCACCCTATTCTCAACATGGCAGTCAGGACAATTTTTTTCAAAATGTAAATCAACTCCTACTGTTCCTTTGCTGAAAACTTTGCTGTCATAGTTCCTCACCTCCAAGTAAAAGTCTAAGTCATCAACATGGCACCATTATCTTAAAAAGGTATCTTACACTTGCCACTGATAATTCTCCACAGGTCTCTGGCTTTTTTGCACATCTCCAATGAAAAGGCACTGACTAGCTTTGTTCCAGACCATCTTTTCAAAAATATTTGGACAATGAACAACTTTGGAGGATTACAGTGGTGTTTCCCTCTACAGCATAAGTCAAGATCTGTTTACTGTCCAGTGTGACAAAGATACTGCCTTCCCTCAGAGAAGAGCAGAAAGGCTGCTAGTAGTCCTTTACAAAAAATTCAGGTTCCTTGAGCTTGGGGTTTCTCAGCCATAACACAAACCCACAGGGTCCCTCCATATCACCTATGGAACCTGGAGGGGAAGGGAACTGATACAAATATGATAAGGTCCAAGCTGCTTGTTGTGCTGTGAGTAAAAGCATGGTTTTGTTTCTGACTCAGGAATCTCATGTCTTCTGTTCAAATCCACAAAACTATGCAGGCTGAACTTGTTAGCTTACAAATAGGATAAAGCCTCAGATCTTACACATATTGACTCATCTCCTACTACAGTCCCCCTCAGTCTCTTCAGGCCAGCTATATGATCCTTTTGATGATCTTTGAAAACACTCCTTTCTTAATGCCTTTACATTGACTTTTGGGTTTTTTGTCTAATCTCGCTCCTCTCCTCTGTCAAGTCTTTGCTCTAATTTCACCTTCTCAATGAGACAGACTCCAACCATCCTATTTAAAATTGCCACTGACACCCTTCCCTATCTCAACATTCCCAATTATCTTGACTCAGTGCCACGTTTCCTTTTTTTTTTTCCCCCATAGCACACAAAGCCATTCACAGATTACAGAAGGGTCACTGAATGTTTTTTTCAAGGGTCAGAAAATAAATATTTTAAATTTGCAGGCCTTGAGGTCACTGTTTAACTCTGCTATTGTGGTGGGAAAGCTGCCATAGATAACATGTAAACGAATGGGCATTACTATGTTCTAGTAAATATTTAAAAGACTAGGCAGACTCCCTCAGATCTTAGATTGCCAATCCTGGCACTACATAATTTACTTTTCATAGTTATTGTTTAATGTCTTCTCATCCTACCAGAAGATAAGGTCCATAAAGGCAGCAATATTTGTTTTTTTTTTTTTTTTTATGTATTTCAATGTGCCTGAAACAGTGTCTGACAAGAAACACAAAGAACTTAATAAATATTTGCTAAACAAATGTAAAAATGGGGAATGTATATTCAAGATCAATTTTCAAATAAACAAGAATTATATTCAAAATCATATATGATATTTTGAAGTTTATAATGATCCTTTCCCCTTAACTGTCTGACTCACCAGTCCACAGCAGTGAACTTTCAGCAGCAATGTTTGTCCCCAATGACCCTGTTTCCTTGGTCACAACTGTTTGAGGGAAGGATTAGCACCTCTGATAAGCTACACCAATAAAACCTCCCCTTCAAGGATACAGAACCTGGACTGAGAAAGATGGCTGTGGAACCCGCACATGTGAACCTGGAACCATGGACCAATCTGGTAGATTGTACTTAACCTGTCCCACTGAATTTGGGCATAATCACATGACTTTCTTAGACCAATGAAGTAAGTCAGAGTGCTCCCAACATATATTAGATTAGTCCATTGTGATTCTTTTTTTTTTTAATATTTTTTAAGTTGTTGATAGATCTTTTTATTTTACTTATTTATACGTGGTGCTGAGAATCAAACCCAGTGCCTCACGCATGCCAGGCAAGTGTGCTACCACTGAGCCCCAGGCCCAGCCCACCATTGTGATTCTTACATGCCTTTTCTTCTGATCCTCTTCAGAGCTGAATGAGGTAGTAGAATTGTTCCCATTTTAAAGAGGGGTTAGACAAAGTTCAGACAAGTTAAGTGGCTCGGGATGGAAATGGCTACATAAGTAGCCAAGTCCAGGCTTAAAGACAGACTTCCTGATTCCCAGAGACTAGGACTTTCATACACTATGCTACAGAGAATGCTGAAGACTCTTTAAACTAGACATGTTACCAGCTAATTTAAATCTCTGGGCTATTAAACAGACTTTAAAAAGATAAAAGAGAAGGTAGTCTCCCTCAAGACAACTGTACCATCCCACTAATCTCTTCATTCCTAGGGCTCAGCTAAGAATATGGCACAAGATAGAGCCTTCACAACTGTCAAGAGTAGGGGTGTGGGGAGAAGAGTCTTATCAAGAAACAAAAATTTAAGTCTATATCACATGAAAATTAAAGACCAATGAAACATATGTTGTATAGTTTTTATATATACACCAACTAAAATAAAACTGCAAATGCATCAAGTGTCATTTATTTAAGTACAATTCAATTGCATGTTGTAGGTAAACTAGTTATAGCAATATGAAAATACAGAATTCTGAAAAACAAAACCTGCCAACTTAAACATGTATTCAATAATGCAGAATATTCTGTAATACTAAGGAATGAAAAATAAACATGTTGACTTGCAAGTTGGGATGATTTATTTGCACTTAAAAATGCAATTTCTAAGATGACATCTGTTTTCAAAAATGTCTGAATGGTAAAAAATAGCCTACAGGAACTGCTGTCTTCATGTTGAAAATTTAGATCTAATATCAGCATTAAACTTACAAATTGCAGACAAAACATTAACACAAAATCAACAAGAGAATACTCATTGGGAACACAGCTTTTATATTAAAATTATCAGAAGTTCACAGTTTCTTCTTGACTTGTATTGATAAAATGCTTTTATAATTTCAATCTATTTCACTTTCTGATATTAGAACCAATGCCTAGTTGAATGGCAGAAAGATATTACTAACATATTCACCTCACACAGACTCTTACATCTTCAATTTCTAAAAAACATTTTGTTTTGTAAAACTGTGACTGCTGAGAATGGGAAAGGCAAGAGATTAAGCTCAAATGTGTTGAAGAAAGAGGTAAGATACTGAAATTTTTTACTAATAGAAAATTGAACTATAAAGTTCATCTATGTAGCTCTGATTATTCAACAGGAACTCCAAACTGGTTTACAAAATGCTATGGCTTTCAACATTTTTTAAAATTCAAACAAAAGTAAAAACAATGTTATTAAATAATTCCAAAATCCTCCTACATGGACAAGTTAACATTAGGGGCTTCTAGGTAGCCAGACTACAGGACAGGTTTATTTTCTATGTTTTAAGAGAAAGCAAAATTTCCCAAATGAAACATGTATAAAATAAATTTGCTTTGGAAAATAAATTTCAGTAAGAAAATAATACTTCTCACTTATTAAATATATATATATTTGCTTTTAAATATAATTTAGCAACCTGCATCAAAAAAATTTAAGTGTTCTATGAACATCTGCAAATAAATATTTTAAAACACCAATATATACATGAGTCAGTACTCTTTTAGGTGTTTATATACCAACAATCAGCAAAGAAAAAAAATGATAATAAATAAACTACTTAGTTATAGAATTTCTGATACAATATAAGAAAGCAACATATATTTGAGAATTAAACAGTTTTTCTGGACAGCACATAGTCAAACACATGTGCCCTCCTCTGTAAATTTCAGTTAAACAGAACCCAACAGTGCTGTTTTCTTAAGCTATGAAATCTAAAAGCCTAAGTTTCAAGATGTGTACCGTAATCTCTCTTTTTAAATTTTCTCTTACACAGAAAGCAACTGTCTACTATGAAGAATGATTGTTACAGGAAAAAAGTGAATTAATGGAAATTATTTAAACTCATTTATTATCTCCAAAATTGCTTCCTGCACATTTGGCTCCATTAAAGAATGAATTAAAATATTTGCATAATTTCCAAAGCAGAGAGCATTGTACCTTCAAGTTGAGTATACCTTCAAATTTCAAAATAATGAAATTCCTTTAAAAATGAAATGAAATAAGTAATATTCTTTAATGTGCTCATTTATTCAATTTCTCTTGCTATCAGTTCTGTTACACTGACACTAACACCTTTATTTTCTCCCAAAATGATACCCAATAGACTACCATAATTAAAACCAATATGCTAGAAAATGTTAAGTAGCAATAAAACAAATGTTCCCAATGGGATATGTCAGCATCCCTTAAATTCATCATTTAAATTATACATTTCTAAGAACTACTGCATTAGCAACACAAGGTATATTGTATGTTCAACAAGTTTTACTTACTGAAGTTTGGTATGCATACACCTTGACTTTTCCTATGAAATATCCAATTGGCAGGCATCGTAGGCATTCTTTATTAAATACAGTGAGGCAGCTGCTTTGATTTTTTTCCATGATTTTTTTCCTGTTACAGTATTAGTATATTAACACAAATCATAGGTATACTGAAGATAGGAGGGAATGGGGCTTGAGGACTTCCTTGAAGCTAGATCCATATAACCTTCTGAACAGTTCGGGCCAAGAACCTACTCAACCATCTCAATCTACGGAATTGTTCTTACATTTATTTCTGGAATGATGAAGTTTTACAAACAGACTGGAATGGATTTCAACAGTTCCCTTTAGGAAGGGAGTCTGTCAAAATCAGACAGAACTGCTCAACACAAGGGATATGATAAATTCTGATGTCTTTTCATTACATTCTAAAGTAACTAAATTCAACAGTAAATGCACAAAAGACAAAACCACCAACAAGGGAAGCAACAAAAGGGTTACAGAACTCATATACTTAAAAAAAATGTAAATAATTGGGGAGAACGAATAATTTAGAGAAAATCCTGCACTCCTGAAGTACAAAACATTGTCTACATACTAGTAAGTTGTTTTGTATATATTTGTCTATCAATCAATGGACATATAATCAAGAAATGTCTAGAGATTAAAATGACATGCATATCACTTAAGTATCATATACATTCAAAATAATAATAGGCAGTAAAAGGCATAAAATATATAACTTTAATATCAATCTGCCAAATTATTCTAAGTGGTTAACTTATGTCTAAAAACTTGAAAGAGTAATATTGGGTTAGTTGAGAGAGTCAGTGTTGAAACACTAATTAAGGGATTGAAAAAGGGCTCTCTAAATATTTCAGAATAATGCTATCCTGTAAGTTATTATTTTACTCATGAAATCTACTAACATTTCAGTGGTGACAGTCACTCTTCCTATAATTCAAACAGCTGTACTTTGTGAAAAATCAAGGCATGTCTGTACAATCAGATTAAAACAGTAATCTTAAAAAAATAAGGACTTTTAATTTGGTATGCAAGCTCAGCAGGGGCAGGAGGGGATGAAACTAACGTGCAAACATGCCAATGACCTGGAACATCTGCAGAATGAACACAGGGATATGAAGGTTTAAGGGCACTTCAACAGAAGAAGTAAACTTCACAGACAGATATTTGCAACACAATTCCTGATGCAACTGTGGTGGTCACAATAGACAGCAAGTAAAAGCCAGAATGCCAGGAAGCAGGATCCTGGGATCCTTTAGTTAGAACTGCAGCATGTATAAAAAGGAAGGCCCCTGTGACACTCAGCATCGTCCTGTGTGCCCTGGACTTTCAACGGCTCAATAGCCACAAGGTGGCAAGTGGAGATTGTACTGGACAGAATAGGATGGGAGGAGAACCGATATAGTTGAGAGGCTGGAAAGGATAAGATAATGTCCCTAGATCCATTCCAGACCCAATGAAAAGCAAAATCTTAGGGTTTCAGAAATGATTGCTGGGAGTCTTCATTAATTCATTTTAACATATTTGAATTTAAGATTTATAAATATGGATATTCCTGCTGGGGAAAAAAAAGGAAAAAAGTAATAAATGAAGAATTAATCATTTACAGAAAAATTTCCAGTTGGTCACAAAGACCACTTTTTTTTAAATTCAACCACTTTTTGTTTTTAAGATTTTTTTTTAATATGGACACAATATCTTTATTTATTTTATTTATTTTTATGTGGTGCTGAAGATCGAACCCAGTGCCTCACATGTACGAGGCAAGCGAACTGAGCACTGAGCTATAACCCAGCCCCTTTAATTACTGTTTTTATCATTCAAAGGGGGAAACGCCTCTATTCACAAAGATCAATAGCTTCAATAGCTTTATAGGGACAGAAGTGGAACCATAATGAGTATCAATAGCAGATACTGTTAGTGCCTATCACAATGTAAGGACCTCTGAAAAAAGAAACATTTACTTTTATTTGAAGGGGCATTTTCTTCTTTATACCCAACACCCCTCTGATTTGAAACCCTGTTCAAAGACTCATAAACTGACCTCAAATTCAACTAGCCCAAGCACTGAGGCCAGATGGGAATAATAGTCATATAGCACTACTAAACTCACCCCAATGCCAAAGAGCTAGTTAGACTAGGACTGTTGGAACATTCTAATGATTAAAAATCTTTCTTGACACTGATAATCTAGAATTCACCTCCCTCAGCTTCTATCCACTTGTCTCATCTCTGCTGTCTGAAGGAAAAAAAAAAAAAAATCATCAATGAACTTCTTTCTTCTATATAACTTGGGACCTACTTATATCTGTGGGTATAGAAAATGTTAAAATTCATGTCAAGAGCCAACATAATCTATCATTAAATGTCAAGTGGAAATAGTGCCTTGTCACCAATCCAATGAAAGAAAACATTTACTTAAATTTACAATGTATCTCATTCCAGTCAGAAAGGCAATTATCAAGGATACAAGCAAATGTTGTTGAGGATGTGGGGAAAAAGGTACACTCATACACTGCTTGTGGGACTGCAACTTGGTGCAACCATATGGAAAGCAGTATGGAGATTCCTCAGAACACTTGAAATGGAACCACCATTTGACCCACTCCTGGGTTTATAAACCCAAAATATTTAAAAACCAGCATACTACAGTGACACAGACACATCAATGTTTATAGCAGATCAACTCACAATAACCAACCTAGATGCCCTTCAACAGATAAATGGATAAAGAAAATGTGATACATACACACAATGGAATATTACTCAGCCTTAAAGAAGAATGAAATGGTGACATAAAGGCGGGCATGGTGACGCAATGCCTATAATCCCAGTGGCTGGGAGGCTGTGGCAGAGTATCTTGAGTTCAAAGCCAGTATCAGCAAAAACGAGGCACTAAGCAACTCAATGAGACCCTGTCTCTAAATAAAATGCAAAATAGGGCTGGGGATGTGGCTCAGTGGTTGAGTGCCCCTGAGTTCAATCCCTGGTACCAAAAGAAAAAGAAAAAGAAATGATGGCATTTGCCAGTAAATGGATGGTGCCAGAGAGTATCATGCTAAGCAAAATAAGCCAATCCCCAAAAACCAAAGGCTAAATGTTTTCTCTGTTATGCAGATGCTAATTCACAATAAGGGGAGAGGAGCAAGAGAAAAATAGAGGTACTCTGGATTAAGCAGAGGGGAGTGAGGGGAAGGGACATTGGGGGTAGGAAGGATGATAGTAGAATGAATCGGACATTATTACATGCATACATGACTATATGACTGGTGTGATTCTACATCATGTATAACCAAAAGAATGAGAAGTTATACTCCATTTATGTATTTGTCAAAGTGCATTCTACTGTCGTGTATAACTAATGAGATAATTAGATAATTTATGTAAAATTTTACAATTCATCACTCAGAACACGGCCTCTCCATTAAAAATTTAAAAAGGGCAATTTTACCGGGTATTACATTGTCAGACACATTGGAAATTCAGTGTCATCATACACGCCCCTAAAAAGATTAAACATTGTCACTTCACAGAACACCCTAAATTATAAAATAACTCCAAAAATACAATATCAGTTGATGTCAAGAAATTGGTGCCAGAGCTATTAAGAACACAAACAACAATAAATGTTGGCGAGGATGTGGAGAAAAAGGCACGCTCATAAATTGTTGGTGGGACTGCAAAATGATGCAACCAATATGGAAAGCAATATGGAGATTCCTTGGAAAACTTGGAATGGAACCACCTTATGACCCAGCTATCCCACTCCTCGTTCTAAAC
This sequence comes from Tamias sibiricus, assembly GCA_025594165.1. Classification (NCBI taxonomy): domain Eukaryota; kingdom Metazoa; phylum Chordata; class Mammalia; order Rodentia; family Sciuridae; genus Tamias; species Tamias sibiricus. The sequence goes on from CM046657.1 coordinate 163,891,376, forward strand.
CCAAAGGACTTAAAACAGCATACTACAGGGACACAGCCATATCAATGTTTATAGCAACAGAATTCACAATAGCCAAACTGTGGAACCAACCTAGATGTCCTTCAGTAGATGAATGGATTAAAAAAAAAATATGGTATATACACACAATGGAGTATTACTCAGCAATAAGAGAGAATAAAATCATGGCATTCACAGGTAAATGGATGAAGTTAGAGAATATAATGCTAAGTGAAGTCAGCCAATCCCAAAAAGCCAAATGCCAAATGTTTTCTCTGATATAAGGAGACCAATTCACAGTGAGTTGGGATGGGGAGCATAGAAGGATTAGAGGAACACTAGAATGGCCAATGGGGAGGGATGGGAAGAGAAGGGGCAAAAGGGTGAAGAAGAAAAAAAAAAAGATGGTAGAATGAGATGGATATCATTATCCTAAGCACATGTATGAAGTCACGAATGGTGTGAATATACTTTGTATACAACCAGAGATATGTGAAAATGTGCTCTATAAGTATAATATGAAATGTAAAATGCATTCTGCATAAAAAATAAATTTGAAGAAAAAAAAAAAAAAAAGAAATTGGTGCCAGCACAAAATCTTAGGCATGAGAGAAAACAAATATAGTAAAACTAATGCTATTATAGTACTTAAGAGTGCACAAGATAGATTTTCCATATTATCAGGTAACTATAAAAAGAATAGGAAGCAAAAAAGAAAAAGAAAAGAACAGGAAAAATTTAAATGGGACAGATGAATTTCTTTTGTATTTGATAATGTAGCTAAAATTAAAATAGCCATGGTTAGATTAAGATTTCTTCATTTTTTATACCAGAAGAACTTCTTTTTATTGACTTGCAGCTTCTCACAAAAATAATAAGAGTATACTGCTACCAAAGCTCTCCTATATAAACTGTTTTCAAAGTTATACATAAAATAATTAATGAACATGTTTTCTAATATTAATTACAGTAATAATGAGTTAATTTATTTCCTCTTCAGTCTGTACCTAAAGTAATTATATAATTTATATTGATAGCACATATTGATATGTGCCACCATACTATCTAAAGAGGCAGTATTCTGATGTTTTAATTATCTTCCATTGGAAAATACACCTTCATTGGTCAAGAATTCGTACCTTAAGGAACATCGCCAAATGCCTGCAGCAGGGAATAGCAAGGAGGAAATTCATAATCTGGGCTACTGTCAATGCCAAGTGCATGAATAAATTTAATTATTTTCGAATTTCCACACTTCTTTCATTTTACAGCAGAGACCACAGACTCAGCCAATACTGTTGTTTATACTGTAATCAGTGCATTAAAAACAATAATTATTACAACTCATATTCATATAGCCTTTCAGAGTTTACAAAATGTCTCCATAAGCATTATCTAATTAAGTCTTCATGAGCACCAAGTACTACTTTGCTATTCCCACTGGGAAAACTGAGCCCCAGAAAGTACAAGCCACTTGCTCCAATACCATGGCACTATTAACCAACAGAGAAGGACTCCCAATCTGAGCCTCTTCCTGTGAAAATGCGGGTTTCCAGGACAAGCTCCCTTCTTCACAATAGAAATGGGACAAAACCCAGACTCACAGATTCATGAACTGCTTTTCTTCATTTTAGATGAAAGCTGGTACTTAGCCACAACACATTCATACAGGCAAGGAATGCTGATGACTGAAAAATAAAACATGCTCTAGGTAGGAATGGTTTGGATGAAACATTAACGTCTGCCAAAAATAAATACCTAATACACAGTCACACAGTTATAAAGCTGGAAGAGACCTTTAAAGTCATCTGTTCTTTTTCAATATCATAGATGAAGAAACAATGGTGATGCACACAGGGAGCAGGGACTTCCTAGGTCGCCTGTTAAACTGCTCATCAGTGGCAGAGCCAGGATTATGGTATTTTTCCTACTCCCTGCCCTGATCCTGTTTCTCAATTAAAGGATTAAGTACAGTCCAAATATTTATAAGGACCCATCACAGTGCTAGAGAGATTAGAAAATGAGATCTTCTCATCATAAGTGTAAAAATTATTGATTTTTTATATGTCATTTAAAGCAGCAAGTACTTTGCTTCCTATAAGAAAAATAATCAATGTATAGATTTTAGGCTTTATCACTAAGGTTAAAGATAATTTCTAAAATATGACTTTTTCTTCCCTTTATATACACAAGTTTTTAAAAATTTTTGTTATGATAGACTTAAGGACATTCAAAACCAGGATAGTCTCTCAAAAATGTCACAACTTTTAACCAATAAGAGGAGTAAAAACCCAATAACTTAGAGTTTCATGATCTTTTACAGGTACAAGTCTCTTTAAAACATGAAATAATTATCCCAACCCAGTTTATGCCCTCTGCCTGTCTTTTTCAATCTTCAGAAGTTCATTAAATTATTTAAATGCAATATTATTTCCCCTCTGAGATTTAAATACTAGGCAACAAAATATCTCTAAGCTTAACTGACCAACAACAAATCTAAAAATGGCTCAACTTATAAGCCATTTGCTAAACTATTAATTTCCACATTAAAAAAATAAATAATCTAATTAGTCTTTATTATACCTGTGAGTCTTTGAAAAGACTCTTCATCCCCCAATTAAAACCTAATGTGAATTTTTTTTGGAGAAGCAATGTATCGGAATTTTCTAGCTATTATTGAATATTATTCCATAAGGGGGAAAAAAAACAATTTTATGGAGACCAACAGTAAACCATTCAGATGATACAAAATACTGAGAATAAAATAAATTTTCCATCTCTTATTCACAAGATCACTTTTCCACTTTAAAACAAAGTCTAATCTATAGCAGATGCTGATGCTATTTGGGGGGAATTCCATCATCTGTGTCCTGCTCAATCCAAGGAAGGTTTTTTCCAGAGATGAAGAGCTGCCTGAATTCTGAAATGTAGTCTGGACTCCAAGGAGTAATCTTTGTAGTTGTTTCTGAAGACAAGAATAAAATTATACAGTCAAAATTTCTTTGTATTCCAGCCCCAGCCCCCGCCCCCCCCAATACCTATTTACTTTCATCAAGGACAGTGCATCTTAGTAAAATGCAGATTCTGCCTGGAGGTAGGGGTGGAGACAGCAAGTCTGTTTTTGCAGAAGCTTCCTGGTGATTTAAAGGTCATACCTTCAGTAGCAAAATTCTACTTAATTACCAAACCATTCACAAACACAGCAAGAAGGTTTTGAGGAGGACCTAACAAATTTGGTAAACTATTCCTAAATAGTTTGACTTCCTTTTAATTTGGAAAATGTGAAGGTAGGTGCACATAAACATGGTACACATCATCAACCACTAGAAAAAAAGAGAAAGGAAGGAAGGAAAAAAGGGAGGGAGGGAGAGAAGGAAAGAGAAAGACCTGCAACAAAGACAGCAGTATTCCTGAGTAGTACCAAGATTACTTATTCTAATTCTAATGAGCAAATATCAATGATTTGGCCAATAATTAAATAATAATCAGGCCAATGTCAGAAGGGCCATAAAAATGCAAAAATTACTTTAAAACTTGACTGAGGGGGCTGGGGTTGTGGCTCAGCAGTAGAGTGCTGGCCTAGCACGTGCACGGCCTGGGTTCTATCCTCAGCACCACATAAAAACGCATTGTGTACAACTAAAAGTAAATAAATAAATATTAAAAAAAAAAAAAAACTTGACTGAGATCATTCTTGTTAACCTCCCTTTGCTAGAACTGTTAAGAAACAACAAAATGGAATAGCGTCAACTTGTGTCTCCTACTTTTATATGCTGCCTTGGTCTATAACCTCTTTCTTTGGAGTAGCACTAATTTCTATAGCTTTTCACTTTATACTCATCTAAGGGCTGCTTGGTGGTAACTTTGCTGAGAGTTAATAAAATGTACTAATTATAAACTAAAATCAACATCTTACCAGAGTGTATCAAAGGATGTACCTGACTATTCCTAAATGTCTGGTCACCACTTTTGGCAATTTTGCCAAGCTCCTACTACATAAAGGAAACCGCAGTTAATTGAAAGTCTTAAAATTACTGGGGAACATGTTATGTTTGCATCATCAGTACTGTCTGACATTAGTAGTAGCTTTTGGTTGCTTTTTAGTAGTGAATAAACTAGTCTTCCGTTGTCATCATTATAAAGTTGCTTTACTGTACACTGTATAGTACTAAATATATCCAAACAATAAATATTTAGAACAATAGCATTTATAGTCTAATCATACTCACTCCTAACAATTTTTTTTTTTGGAGGGGGGCAGTACTGGGGATGAAACCCATGGCCTCATGCCACATCTGAGCCACATCTCCAGCTCAACAAATTAATTTTTAAAAGTGACTTGTTTTCACATCAACCTTTTTTTTTTTTTTTTTTAAACACAAGTCCTTCTTGGCTGCCCTATGTCCCTGAGTCTTCTGCCCTATCACTGTGTACTAAATACTTTTAGAAAATCCTTGTAAACATTCAAAAATCCTTGCCTCCAATAGCTGACTCTCTTTCTTTTTCCACCTCACTTGTCGAGGTCACCAATGATCATGCTGCCAAGTTCAACAGGCCTTCTTTGGTCTTATGTTGCTTGACCTCTCAGCAGCTGCTCTCATTAACTGACTATTCAATATTTTTTTCAAGCGCTTGGGTTTCCTGGATGCCTTTCTAACTCATATTAAAATCTTAATCTTCTGGGGCTGGGGTTGTGGCTCAGCGGTAGAGCGTTCCCCTAGCACGTTCGCGACCCGGGTTCGATCCTCAGCACCACGTAAACATAAATGCATTGCATTGTGTACAACTAAAGCAAATAAATAAATATTTTAAAAAATCTTAATCTTCTTAATTTTATTGATTCATCTCTAAAATGAAGGCATATCCCAGGTAACACACTAGACCTCCATCCTTGCTCTTTAACTTTCCCAAAATGACCTCATCAAGTATGATGGCTTTAAATACTGCCATCTTGTGTTGGTGACTTTGGAATCTCTACATTTAGCTCTGATTACCAGGGAAGTTCATGCTTACATATCTGACTACTAATTCAATATCTCTACCTGGGGAACTTAACAGCCATCTCCAAGTATTATGGTCCAAAAAGAAGTATGTTTATTTCCCCAAACCTGTTCTTTAAGTATTCTCCATCTCAGTAAAAGCATCACTGTTGACCTAGTAGTTTAACTCCACAATCTAGGGGTTCCCTAGCTGTGGTTTCTGCCAGAAATGCTCTCTGCCCAGTCTTCTGGTGATTTCATATGACTGATTTTCTCAAAACTAGCTCTAATTATACAAAATGTCAATTACAGTATCACCTCTTCAAGGAAATCTTCCAGAAACAATAAAATCTAAAATAATATCTGAGTACCCTGTATCATATTGTAAACTTTCAGGAAAAAAAAAATCATTGGTATTTTTCTCACTTAATTGTTCAATCTAATATCTCCCTCAAGACAGTAGAAACATTGCCTATTTAGTTTGTAGTTGTCTCTCTAGAACCTTTACCAGTATCTGGTACTTAGTAGGTGTTCAGTGAATATTTGCTGAATTTAAAGAAATTAACAAACCAATGAACTACCAAGCTATTTGTGACCTAGAGCTCTTAAGCATTCCTTCTCCACTGCACAAAGTGTTCAAGGCAAATAGACTACAGGGCTTTGCCTTAAATAAGTGGACCATGATCAGAAGTTTAAGAGCCACTGTCCAGCTCAAATGATAAAAAAAATACTTCAAAATTACTATGGTAGATGGAAAGAAAAGAGATTCAGGGGGGGAAAAATCAAAGAACTTCATGTGATTCGTTGCTCATCAAGGAAATGATAGTCATGACTTAAATGACCTTATCTACTGGTCATCAAATTATGACCCAAGATTCAAATCTGAACACACCCATTTACTTATATATTATATTCCATGACTACTTTTGATATAATTGAGTAGTTTCAATGGAGACCTTGCACTACATAAAGCCAAAAAATACTATTTGGCCACTTAAACAAAAATTTTCCAACTTCTGACATAGAAGAGAGTAATTTAGCAGTCACTGAGACAGACACCAACAATCACATCTATAAGTAGCAACAGGGTGAAGCCCTGGGAACAGCACAATAACAGTAAAAGCATGAACATAATGCATAAGCCAGCAAAATTACTATTATTGCTAATTTGTAGAAGTAATATTATTACTAATTCTGCATTAATTTATTAATCTTTAAGTGTCTGAGGTTACTGATGCTGATTTCAGTTGTAATGGTGTTGACATCAAGGAAGAGCTATCTTCATCACATACCTTGCAGTTTCTAGGACCTTTATGGCCTTGTCAATTTCCCCTTGGCTTTTATACAAAAATGCCAACTCAAACAGAGTGAATGGCACTAAGTAGTGGTCATACTTCAGTAGCTTTTCACTGAAAGAGCAAATGAAAATCAATTAAGTCTTAACAGAACAAGAAACATATCATTTTTCAAGACTGATTCCTCATTCCTCAAAAAACAGGTGCAGCATCAAGCCTTTTTTCCTCAAGATCAATGATTTATTTCTGATGATGGTTTACTATCTCTTAAATAGATGAATGAACACAGACCTCTAAAGATGAACCCCAGAAACAACAAGATCTTCCTTTCAAACACGAAGGTATTCATCTTATCCATTTAGAGATAAGAAAACTGTATTATTATTATCTTTTTTCTTTACTAAGATTCAATTGCTTTTGTATTTTTTTTATTATGTTTATTTATTTGTTAGTTGTACACAATGCCTTTATTTTTTACGTGGTGCTGGGGATCGAACCCAGGCCGCGCACATGATAGGCGAGTGCTCTACCGCTGAGCCACAACCCTAGCCCCTCCTTTTGTATTTTAAAGTCTTATAAGACTCTAGAATGTCAATAAAGAAGTGGGCAACAGTTCTGTTTTCAGAATCGTGAAAATTCTCATTACAAAACATCCAGAAGCTTGGGAGAAATATGAGTAATACCCTTTCAAATGCATAGCTTAGCTCAAAGGAAGAAAATAAAATCTCTCAGATACCAAAAATAGAGTTAGAACTGAAAAAGTAGGACTCTAGGTATGTGGGACGATGTTGAATGAATCCTGGGTTTTGCTTCCATTCAACAACCCAGAAAAAGGGCATATTGGAAGAAACACACTTACTGGTACAGGAGCAAGGAAATGACTCTATTTAAAAGTTAAAAAAGCTCTTTTATTATTAATTCTTTTGCTGTTGTTTATAGGAGCAAGACAAGAAATTGTCCCCTTGGCCTTTACTTTTGGTGGGGAGAAAAAAAATACATCCTTGGGAAAGTAATGAACTTGCAATTCAAATTTAAATTGCCCAAAAAATCCAAGAATCTATAAGCAATGAAATTAACACAAAAGTGGCTTTGGGATAGAAAAGCCTTTAGGGCACCTGGCAGAAATAAAAGCAAAATCACTTTAGAAAGACTCTTCCTTGACATAGCACCATAAGAATATAAAGATAAAACCCAAATGAAGGTGAATTCACAATCCAAAATAATAAAATATATAAGCAAACAATTCACTATGAGATTCAATAAACAGCACAAATGGATCATCATTCTGATCATCCTTTTTGATTCTTATAAAAGTACCAATAAAACAGAACTCCATGCATAGTTCTTTAACATGTTTATTAAATACTGTATATTACTTATTTGGGAAACAAATATTTTCTCTTTCTTCTTATACGGACAGCAGTCCTCTTACATTCTCATAAATTTTATTAGGAGGAAGGGGATGAGATATCCATGGGATTGAAAGGCACATGATTGAAAGGCACAGGATGTCAACTGGTAGTCTACAGCTGTGATCTTTTTGGTCTGCACTGTGATCTTTTGGGTCAAAAAATTTGAGACAATACTTAAGAATCAGGAGATTTTGGATAAGATCCAGCTTCTAGGCTTTTCATTTAAAAAAAATGATATGGACTATTGTTACTCAGACCACATTATGCACAGCAATAATCAATTACAGATGAGGAGTGGTTAGAACACACAACCTCCCTAATCTACACTGCTCACCAATCTCTTTTCCTATATCACTTAGCCTGTCTCATTTAGTATGAATACTAGTTTGGCCCTAGAGATACTTGCATTTTAATACAGAGAAGAGGGACAGGCAACCAACCCTTGATTCAGCTCTATGATTAGTAAAGGAATAGGACCTCATCATCATTGCTGTTGAAAAAAATTATATACAAATAAATGCCCTTTACAAAAAAAATACAGTTATGATACTTGTCACATATCTTTCTTCCCTGTCAGATTATAAGAATGATGGCAAGTCTATTTACTCAGCTCTCAATGCCTAGGACTCAGCACAGTCTCTGGCACATGCTGGGTACACAAATATCTGCAAAATAAATAAATAGACAAAAAACCAAACACATGAATTAAAAGAGTGTCAGAGACTCAGTATATTGCTGTCACACTTTGGATAGAAATCTGTTAGCCAGACCATAAATTCAGTTTTTGTGGGTGATCCTTAAACACCAAGTAGAAATGCATAAGGCCATATTTCATTTAGACCACAGTTTTATTCACAAGGAATAAAGAAAACTCCACTGGATTCTCTCCTTGGTTAACACTAAATAAAATGTTAAGGGACATGAAATTAAAGTATTTTGCATTATTTCTCACAGCAGTTCCCCGGAAAGCATAACATGCACTCAGGCTGACTTTATTGTTTGTTCTTACCTTTCCACAACATGATTGAAACACAGTTCAGCTTGCATGGGCCGCTGCAGGTTCTTGAGGCAGCATCCTTTAAGTAACTGCACTAAGCACTCGTCATCTACAGAGTAATCGCTTAAGTCTTAAAACAAACAAGAATCATAAACAAAAGATAAAATACTTTTTTTTGGTGGTGCTGAGAATCAAACTCAAGCCCCATATATGCTAAGCAAGTGCTTTACCACTGAGCTAACCTCCAGCTCCCAAATACTTTATAAAATCCTAATTAAGAGGAAACAGAAAAGCTATTAGGTTTCAGAGGGATCATTCAAAAATAAGAAAACTGCTTTTAGCATTTGTTGTGCCTCACTAAATACCACCATGAAAATATTTTAAATCAAGAGAATGTTGAATTTACAACATTAGTACACCATTTTATATAGGGTTTCACTCTATCCACTTAAAAATTGTTTTTCAGGTGGTCACACTCTAAATTTTGTGACCTTAGTTACGATGATAGGAAATGTGAACTCTAAATAAAGAGCTTTATTAATTCTGTAAAAGGTAAAACCAGGAGGAAAAAGAAAGCTGTTGTTTTGGCTTCTAACTGTGTTGGCTTCGATGCAGGAGAGGATAGCACTTCCATATGGAGAAGCAGATGGCCTTGCACCCATTAAAAATTCAGGAAGTAGAACACCCTCTCCAGATCATTATGTTTACAACTTATCAATTCTCTCAGGTTGTGTTCTTTTGGGGGAAAATTATGTTGTAAAATTAGACAAAACTGTTCTAAAATACATGAAAGACACCAAAAATCCCCACAAACTTCTGAATGCTTGAGGATAATGCATAGGATTTTCTTGCACCGCTTTTTTTTTTTTTTTTTTTTTTTTTAATGACTGCCTTCTAGGGCTAAAGTCAAATGCATATTAAACAGAATGAAACCATAATGTGTGTGACATCATTTGACAAGGTAGCCCACTCCACATTTACCATTTTTGAAGGGTTTTTTGTTTTGTTTTTTGTTTGCAAGTGATATGTAACTAAGGAGTCACTCCAAGACAGACTGCTAATTTACACATTTCAGGCTGTGACAACAGAGAGGAGGGGTAGGAAAGAGAAATAATGAGGCCCTGGGAGTCCCTCATATTGAAATTATGCTTTTAGTACAAACCTCAGAAATCACCAGTGACACATGTTGGTGTTTTAGTTGGTAAACTGCTTGTCTATGGGAGGTTAAGAATGCCATTTAGTCAACTAGAAGGGGGGTCACTTTGCTTGTAGGTGCTGAAAACAGCTGAGATCACCTCTAACTTTCAAGTACTGATAGGTCATTAATTAAGAAAATCACCAATACCAACAACACATTACCTTTCCTATTACTTATTTAGGACAATTTTTTCCTATTTTAAAAAAAAAAAATCTATCCAGGCTTCTATAATCATTATAATCATGGATGTTTGTTGAAACATATATTCAAAAAGCAGTGGGCAAATTATTAAAAAGTAGTCAGACAGGTTGAACAAAGTTTGTTCAAAAGTCCAAATGGCTTTTATGGAAGTATATCTCATGAAATTGCAATTTTTAAAGGTGAACTTTCATATATTTCATTTGAATGTCAAGATGATATGAAGTTATACTGATTTCTAATCAAAAGAAAATGTTTCTTTCTGAAATTATTTCACATAGAAAATAGTAAAGATCACCTTACATCCATTAGAATGGCTAATACTAAAAAAAGAAAAAGTAGGGGCTGGGGTTGTGGCTCAGCGGCAGAGCGCTCGCCTGGCACGTGCGCAGCCCGGGTTCGATCCTCAGAACCACGTAAACATAAAATTCATTGCATTGTGTACAACTAAAGTAAATAAATAAATATTTTTTAAAAAAAGAACAAAAGAAAAAGTAGAAAATACCAAATGTTGGCGAGGATAAGGAGAAACTGGAACCGTTATGTAGCATTGGTAGAAATAGAAGATGACACAGTCAATAAAGAAAACACTACACTGGTGCTATGGTTTGAAAGTCCTCTACAACCCACACTGAACCAAATAGTCACTGTGATGGTATTGGGAGATGGGAACTTTAAGAGGGTCTATCTGTCTGTCTGTCTCTGTCTGTCTCTCTCTCTCTCTCCATGTGATGCCCTCTGCCATGATATGATATAGCATAAAGGCCCTCACAGATGGCAGAAACTTGATATTGGACTTCCTAGCCTCCAGAACTATGAAAAACAAATTTTTTTCTTTGTAAATCACCCAGTCTGTGGTATTCTGTTGTAGCAGCAGAAAATAGACTAAGACAGGCAGTTCCTCACAAAATTAAGGTAGAAATGCTAACTGCTAATTTGAGGCTAATTCCTGCCTTAAAAAGGAAGGAAATTGGACTGGGATTATAGCTCAGTGGTAGAGCGCTTGCCTAGCATGTGTTGCGGCAATGGGTTCAATTCCCAGCACCACATTAAAAAAAAAAAAAAAACTAAATAAACAAAAGGAAAGAAATTATGGCACATGCTACTACATGAATGAGTTGTGAAAATATTACACAAGTGGAATAATGCAGTCACAAAAAGACAACTAATTATATGATACCATTTTATATGTGATATCTAGAGTGGTCAAACTCAGTAACAGAAGGTAGAATGGTTGCTGCCCTGGGATAGAAAGGGGGAGGAACAAGCAGTTGATTTTTAATGGGTATGGAAAAGTTCTAGAGATTGTTCACACAATTAGATGAATACACTTTAACCTACTGAAATCAATACTTAAAAAGGGCTAAGATGGTAAATATTATTTCATGTGTTTTTACTCATAATTAAAAATAAATAAGAATTCTTAAAAAGATAATTGTTTAGAAAAAAGTTAGGACTCTTATCACAATTCTAATAGAACCTTTGTAGAAAATACAGTACCAGAATATCTAGAAGAATATACAAAGTCTGAAAAATGCATGCAGCAAGTCTACAGTCAGCACTTGATAAATATTCAAAGTACAAATTTTGAATTCTTCTTTTTGATCCCAGTTCTGAAGTGCTTATTTCCCTGGTACTCAGAAATCCAGAAATTCAAAAGGAATTCCCAGTCCATGAAGATGAATACCTCAACACTTTGGCTATCCTACCTAAGCTCCAGCTCAATAAGGGATTAAAGTATTATAACTTTTCTGTGAAAGGAGGAGCAAGAAGAAGCAAGAGAAAGGGACCCTTTGTTTCTTTTATAAACATGCAGTCTTAACATATGAAAGCAGTTAACACCCCTCATCAGCAGATGAGCTTGTTCTACTGCAGTGGGATAGGATATTCCATGCCCCAATCTCCCAAAGACCACTATATTTTCAAGATGGCTTTTGGTATGGGAAAGGTGAGGGAGAGGTCTTGAGGCCCCAGAACAGCATGGTTCTCTTTGTTCTGACTCTATAGCTATCTTATCTGAAACCTTGACTGTTAGCAGATAAGCCAATTGACTCAGCTTTCATTCTTTTCTATTTCTTCTCTTATTGATGGAAATATAAAACTAGAATTATTTTAAATGGGGAAAGCAGTCTAAATGTCCAGTGACGTCAAAGGAGTGGATACATTAGCTCCATGGAGTGCTACGAAGCTTTTGAAATTCATGAACCCTATTTGCCAACACTTAAAAACATTTATAATTTATTAAATTAAAAAAAAAAAACTCTATAGACTAGAATATATCCAGATACCTATGTTTATAACTCTAAAAATAAGGCCAGGATGGAATGCAAAAAATTCTAAATTAATTGTACCATCATAGCAAAAATATAGGTGACTTTTCCACCTATATCTAAGAATTTTAATTATGTGTTTAAAAGAATTAATTGTAAAGAGAAGTCTCATTAAAAGTTTCAGCCTGATAACAAAGATGCAAGTTCAAAAAAAAAAAAAAAAAAAAAGTCCTCATCCCTGCAGCCCTCCTCAATAACTTAAGCCCCACTGGAGGGAGCTTATTTAAAAAATGAGCAGGGTGGGGCTGGGGTTGTGGCTGGCAGCAGAGCGCTAGCCTTGCACGTGTGCGGCCCAGTTTGATCCTCAGCACCGCATCACCACGTAAAAACATAAATGCACCGCATCGTGTACAACTAAAGTAAATAAATACAAAAATATTTTTTAAAAATTAGCAGGGTGTGGTGGCACACACCTGAATCACAGGTCCTCAGGAGGCTGAGGCAGGAGCGCAAGCTTGAGACCAGCCTGGACAACTTAGTGAGACCCTGTCTCAAGATAAAAAATAAAAAGGGCTGAGGAAGTAATTCAATCCTTGGTACCTCTTGGAAGGAAGGGAGGGAGGGGAAAAATGAGTTAACTGTTAAATCCCTCCCCCCACACATACAATTCCTGAATTTCTATGCCCATTATCCAGGTTTACTACGAGGAAATTTTTCATTTTACTTCTGTGGTTAGAACATTCCAAAAGATAAGACCATTATCTTGGGATAATACCTAAGTGGTCTTGCATTGATAAGGAACACAACAGAGGCTATCACTGATGGCATTGTCTATCAAAACATAAATCCTCTATTTAAAAAAACAGAATTAGAAATGTCAGAGCAAGAAAACAACTTTGGGTATCATTGGCCCAACAATGCTCCCATTTCAAAAGAAACAGGTGTTTTTCCAGAGTCTGATGGCTGCAGAGCTAGGGCCACATACACTAGCTCTGATGCCCCTGCCATTCCATCAGCTGCCTCTGTCAAACCTTGGTAAACCACAAGCATCACCAAAGGAACTGAGTGAAAAATTAAATGGTGATAAGATCCAAATGTAAAAACAAACAATTCCTTAAGTCTACAGAAACACGCCAACCTAGAGAGCAATCAGGAGGCCTGGAAAGAGTCACAGGTAAACCAGAAGGAAGAGCACACATTCTTTACGCTGCTTTTACACTGGAATGCCTGTCTTCCTTCATTTTTTTTTTAACAGTTTTCTGATACAATTTACATGCCAGACATCTTGTTCATTTGAAGCATATAATTCAATAGTTTTAGTACATTTATATAATTGTGCAACAATCACGATTTTAGAACATTTTCACCTCCCTCCCCAATAAAATGCCATACCCTTTAGATATGACACCCCCACCCCAATTCCTCCACCCCTATCAACTATTAATCAACTATCTGCTTTCAGTCTTTAAACAGTGGCCTCTGCTGGGCGTGTCATAAAAATGGAATCACATAACAAATGGCCCTTTGTGATTGGTTCCTTTCATTCAGCCCAGTGTTTCCAAGGTTCATCCTTGCTGCAACATGATGTCATTCCTCCCTTCATCTTGATTACAACCACCCTGCAGCAAAAGCTGCTGTCCTCAAGCTGACATGGACAAAGATGCAAGGAAAAAGGCAGGAGAATGGAAATGGAGCACAGAGAAAAATGACTACAGGTTTACTTTTTACACTTACTTTGATTTTGTAAAGCTGCCTCAGCCATTTCAACGGTTACCAAGAGATTTTCAGAAAGGTCTTTTCTTTTGCCCACTATTGAAAAACCATTCCAGACATACATCATTTCCTAATGAGGAAGAATGAAAAATCATTCCCAATTATGTGAGGTTATTCAACATCCCTCATGATCTCAAAAGTATATATGTGTATTTTGCCATGGTTACTAGGGATCATAAGACAGTATTTAGGGGTCATTTTCTTTAGCTTCCTTCATTTGGAATTTAGTGATATAATTTCCCCTTGTTTTATGATAAGTCTTTTGCCTTTGTACTGTGAAGTAATTATATATATATATATATATATGTATGTATGTATAATTTTACTGAAAAAATAACTTCTTTGTTCAACAAATATTAAGTACCTATAAGTATGCAATTTTTTAGAATAGAATATAGAAGTAAATATAACATTTTTAAATGACACTATGAACAGTTCTGTTTAATATAATTCTTATTGTTACTTTAAAGGGAAATATTTTAAAATGTATGCCAGTTGTTTACATAAAATGTTTCCAAGCATATCACTGAAAATAAACATTGGAATATTTCACTGGGCTCAGGTTCTTTTATACCATTAAAAAATGTGTTGGTCCAGTAGTGCAATCCAATATGCAGAAAAGCACTCATTTAAAGCCATATGGCTAAATGACAGCTCCTGAAAATGTAAATTAATGATTTTTCATTGCCTATTATATTCAATTGGCTAACAGATGAGAATTTTTTTTGGACCAAAAATGAATGTGCTTTTGCTTGAAAATATTTTACTAGTGCTCCTGATAGTGCAGTTCATATTTTGAAGGGTATACAATAAGCAAAATAATTAGTATCTTCTTAGAAAAAAATAAAATTTAAAATATGATAGATATTACTGAAAAGCCTCTTACCAGGGAAGCAATGGAAATGTGGAAACCTCATTCAGACAGAATGGTGGTGAGCTTATTTAATGACACTGAATGCTAAGATCACAGCACTCTGCCTTTCATTTTACATAGTGTCTACTGCTAACAGAGTAAGAGCTCAATTCAATAACTGAAAGAATATTTTTAAATTGATGATCATTTAAAAATTTTTTTATTGATGGAATATTTTATAAAAGGAGGAAGGCTCACCACGTCTGAGATTTTATGAACACAGGCTTGTCGTAAAATCCCTGGGTACCACCAATTCAAGTCAATAACCTATTCAATCTATATTCATGATTCTTAACTGTCAAAGCAGGATACAGTTATGTACACACTGATACCTAAGTATTAGTACAGAGAAAGAACTATATGATCTAGAAAATACTCAGGAAGGTTCTGTGAGACAGAAAAACTCCTGGTGCAAATTACTTGATAAAAACAAAGGAGGGATAGAGCTGAAGCTACAGCAGCAGGCTCCCATGTGGCTGGGAGAGGGAGATGGTTCATTGTCTTTGATCTTGCTTTTTGTCTGTGCTCAGACATGATTACAGAGTGGCACATTTTTGTCTTCCTTCATCACAGTCACAGAACCTGTCTGATGTTGGTGTTCTCTGAAACTGTTTAAATTTGGAACACTTGGGCCTCAGTGGTAGTTGCAAGCCAACTCCTATCTGATACCTGCTAGGGGTTGCAGAGGTTCTCTAAGTCAATAACAGAACAAGAAACAACCCAATGAAAAACTAAGGAAGGATGTAAGCAACAATTCACAAAAGAAGAAATAAAAATGAATGAACTCCCAACACCAGTTTCAATCTTCAGTACTACATAAATGAATAAATGAATAAATAAATAAAAATAAGTAAAATGCGCTGGGAATGTGGCTCAGTGGTAGAGCAGCCTTGAGTTAACTCCCCAGTACTGCCCCCACTCAAAAAATGAACAAACCCAAAAAACATGCTCAATGGCACCAACAAAGAAATGCAAATTAAAAGAATAAAATATTGTTGGTAGTAATTTAAATTGGTACAGCTTTTTTGGAGGGAAATATGCAAATATTTACCAAAATATTCAATGCATATACCCTTCAACCAAGAATTCCATCTCTGGAAATCATTGTGAGGGAAGTACATATACATGTACAAAAAAAGGATATTTGCTGTTATGTGTTGTAGTAAAAACTAGAAAAACCTACAGAACAGTCAAAGGGGATTGGTTGAATAAAATCTAGAATAAAAAGGCAAACAGATTCAGGAACCCCCACAGGAGGACTACAGATAGGCTTGCACTGAACAGCTTTCCTACCTTTGCAAAAACTAAAGCCTCAAAAGAGTCATAGTAACTCAATATACTCAAATATATCTTTAAAGGAAGGTTTCAGTAATTAAATTGAAATTGAAATCGTGTTTTTCACAGAGGTCTTAAAAAGACATAATAATTAGAAGTATGAGCTCCAGCATGACTAAAACAGCCACCACCCACTTGGTGCTCTTGAGCACTGGAAGTATGGCTAGTTCAAACTAACGTGTCATCTAAGCATGAAAGTCACACTGACTTTCAAAAACTAGTGAAATATAAAAGAATCTGAAATATCTTATGAACAAGTTTTTATCCATTACATGTTGAAATGGCAAAACTTGGCATATACTGGGTTAAAGACAATATATTGTTAAAATTAATTTTAGGCATCTTTTTATTTTATTTTTTTATTTTCTTGGTACCGGGGATTGAACTCAGGGGCACTCGACCACTGGGCCACATCCCTAGCCCATTTTTTGTATTTTATTAGAGACAGGGTCTCACTGAGTTGCTAAGTGCCTCGCCATTGCTGAGGCTGGCTTTGAAATCGTGATCCTCCTGCCTCAGTCTCCCAAGTGCTGAGATTATAGGCATGAGCCACTGTACCCAGCTTTCTTTTCACTTTTTTAATAAGCTATTAGAAAAGGTATGATTACATTAGTGGCTTGCATTCTAATTCAATTCAACTTCAATGAAGTCAACTTCCCTTTTCTCTGCCTGAACTTCCTTATCTATAAAATGGGGCTAACAAGACCACATTCACTGGCATTGTAAGAATTAAATGATATTGTTCTTTAAAAAAAATTAGCCTTTATCATAATGCCTGGAATATATCAACTAGTCAAAAAATTAGCTGTAGTTTTTATTATTTGTTAATAAATCACTTATGTTTACCTTACAAAACAAAATGGTTTTTAATACAGCTTATCTTCCCAACCAAAGTTAACATTCTCCCTGATGCTCTGAGCACACTATTTCTAGTATGCAAATAATAAATAAAATAAAAGCACATACCAGGGCTGGCAGAATGAGCTTCACAGGGGCAGGCGAGGAGGGGGAGTAACGCCGAGCCTTCCTCACTGCAAACTTCTCAGTCGGGAGAGATTTACCAGCAATTCTCTGCTTCAAGCCATCTACCTGTCTGTGAAAATCCCCAACCCCAATAAAAGGTCAGTACACACAATATTTACACCTGTGGTTTTCACACTGCAGGCTACACAGTAGCAGCAGATGCTGGGAGCCTATTTGAAATGCAACAATCTGGAGTCTGAGGCACACTCAGCACGTACTTTGATGTACACTCAAGTGAGAATCACTGATTGACACATTTCTTAGCTAATAAACTATATATCAAACACAGTCCAGGCAATGTAGGTATAAAATTGGCAATTCACATAAGAAAGCAGGAAATAGTCCAAGGTATTTCCTTACAGTGTGGATACCCACAGAGAGGGAACACGGCATACACTGTTACTGTTCCTATTTGCAAGTCTGACACAGATCTAGAAAATACTGTGGCTCAAAAGATAGCCATCAATTAAGGTAAAATGTTTCCCAAGCATAGGTGATTTTGGAAATGATCAGTTTAAGATATGCACCATATTTATAAACTTCCTCTCAAAATTCTAAGGAATTTCAATTATGAAATTCACAAGCAAATAAAAATGAAAGTAGAGTGGGAAAATTACACGTTCCTGAGGGCATTTTCCTATGCATAATTTTATAAATGTATCAAACAAGTTGTTGAGAAAAGAATTCAAGGAAATATCCAATTACATCACTGAAAGAGTAAGATGAAATAGGAGGGGGAAAATCCAGAACAATTGCAGTAGCAAAGCCCCAATTTAAAAAAAAATAAAACTTAGTTCCAAGACATAAATAATACAATATGTTCTCAAGATTCCCAGTCACACAAGCATATATGCAAAATCCTATTGGAAGAATAGTATTTTGACTCTTGTGTAAATAAATTGTTCTCTACTCATCTAAATGAGTAGAGAAATTAAAGAAATGTGAAAGTGAATCATGAGGGAGCTCTAAGGAAAAAAGACAACAGATGAACTAGTATACTAGTTTATATATTCAGGGTCTTTGTTAAAGAAATAGTGTCTTGCCTACCTGAATAAAGTTACCACATTCTCATTAGTTGCCACCACATCTTCCTCAGGAAGCATACTCAAAATTGCAGCTTTCAAGAATACATATGTTGCCTTGAGGAGAAGAAGAAAAGGGGCTTGCTATAATAACATCTTGAGGTACAAAAAATTTCTTCCTAGCAAATCTTCCAGATATAATATTAAAAGGCTTCAAAGGAAAAAGGAGTTTTAAATTGCCATTTCCAAATGAGAAAAACTGACCAATTAATTTAGACCATTTTCCTATTACACAACTATATCACTCACAGGTAAGAAAGTAGACAAAATGAATGAAACCTCACTGTCTCACTCCTCCCAACTTCTCACAAATTAATCAGTTTTTTTTTTTTGTTGTTGTTGTTGTTGTTGTTGTTTTGTTTGTTTTAGTACTGGGGATTGAACTCAAGGGCACTCAACCACTGGGCAATGTCCCCAGCCCTTTTTTGTATTTTATTAGAGACAGGGTCTTACTGAGTTGCTAAGTGCCTCGCCATTGCTGAGACTGGCTCTGAACTCGTGATCCTCCTGCCTCAGCCTCCCAAGTGCTGGGATTACAGGCATGCGCCACCACACCTGGCTTAGAATTAATTTTAATTATTATGAAAAGCCTGGTCATCAGGAAACTGGAAAGCCTGCCAAAAAAATGATCAAGATTACAGTATTGATATGTAATAGCTTTAAATATAAGTGCAGTTCGTCTTAAATAGTAAAACCTCTTTGTTAGAAAGAACTCTTTGGATGGCTTTTAAAGCACATAATACTGACAACAGTGCTAAGTACTAAGTACTTAATGCACATTCCTCAATGTCATACTGCTGAACAAACAATCCTAAGTAAAATTCATCCTGGGATTTATAAAGAAATGAAAGTACTACACTTACCTTGGACCATTTACTCTCTTTGCAAAGCAGATCTGAATAGTAATACGCCTGCATCCAGTTTTGTTGGAATACATAAATCCACATTAGCTCCCAGTAACAGAGATGGTGAAACTGTTTCCATTCTTCTTGAACTGAAATGCATTTTCGAAATATCTCTTGTGCCTATAAGTCAATTGCATAAAGCTGATCATCCAGATATTAGACAAGGAGATAATAACCTAATGGAAAAATACATAAAACACTTTGTACAAAAAGAACAAAATTATCACTTCTTAAACCACTCAATATGACGATATGATCCTCTGCTTACATAAAATAATACAGTTCTGCCTCTTCATGTAATTTTGTGAGGGGACCTTGGCATTTCATAATGTGGGAGTGGGGAAGCTCCTTTCCAGATATATAATGCCTAAGTCCTTTAAAAAGAATACTGACAATAATAAAGGTAGAACTTCCAGTGGACAAAACATACCATAAACACAGTACCAAGGCACTGGCAGACTGGGAGAAGACATGCCTGCTCACACCTAGCAAAAGTTTAACTAACCCCTTACCAGACAAAAATTTTATAAAATTCTTTAAGAAAAAACTCAAAGGAAAATGGTGAAGATAGAAACAAGCAAATCAGAGAAAAAGTTATACAAATCACATATATATATATATATATATATATATAAAGAAATTTGTAAACTGGGCAATATAAACATAAAAATCAGATTGTTATTTTTCAATCATCACATTGGCAAAAATTTAGAAGATGGAAAATGTTCAGAGTTGACAAAGAGCACTAAAAACAAGCATTCTCATATCTTTACGGGAGTTCAAGCTGGAAGAACCTTTAAAAAACAAGGGCATTTTGGCTAGATATATCAAAATATAAACATATTCCAACCCAGCTATTCTAATGATCAGAATCTGGCTTAGGTCAGTATGCTTGTGCACAGAAATGTACATACAATGATGCTGACAACAGCATTCGTGGTAGTGGACAAATATCTACCAACAGTAGACTTCAGTATACTTCAGTTAAGTATAGAATATTCATCCGATAAAATGAAATCAAGCCATCAGAAAGAGTGAGGGAAATTTATATATACTGACCTGGAGAAAGATCCAAGACGTATTGTAAACAGAAAAAAAAAAAAAAATCACAGGAAAATGTATGTGTTTGACCCCATTTGTGTGGAAGAAAATCATTTGTGTGTGTATGCATACAAAAGGCTCCTCACTCTTACATCTTCAGGGGACTTGTGAATAAGTTCCTTTGA
Organism: Tamias sibiricus; assembly: GCA_025594165.1. Taxonomy (NCBI): domain Eukaryota; kingdom Metazoa; phylum Chordata; class Mammalia; order Rodentia; family Sciuridae; genus Tamias; species Tamias sibiricus. Next base: position 163,911,979 of record CM046657.1, read on the forward strand.
TGAGGAGCCTACACACAATACAATGGAACTGCATCTTATGTAGGGCCTACATTCCAAAGTCAATGTACAATGCAGTAATTGATAACAGTCAAAGTTTTTGAAAATGCCTCAGACTGCTCACCTGTTATTTTATATATTCTACTCTGAACTGCCTCATGCACTTTATGTGTAAGGATGATTTCAGTAACCTACTATACATATCAGGATATATATACAAAGTAAATTTTTGGCCTTTTAATTAAAATGTCTATTTCTTTATTTTTAGCTAGTCTGCATAGCTGGATTTACTTATGTAGAATGACTGTGTGATGCAACTCTACTACACAGGTAACTCCCCCAAACAACTCCCACCAAAACAGTTACCTCTTCAATATTCCCTTTCAGCAACTCGATTCGGGCATGATAAAACAACATGAGTGAGCCCTGTACAGAAAAGAAGAAAACACACTGTTCAACAGTCAACGCTGGCTGATTGATTATGGTTGAAACATACACTTGAAATACTAAACATACATTCGGAAACTGCTGGAGGAAGGGTGCAAGGAGATGCTCTGCTTCCACAACATTCACTTCTCCTGTACCTAGAAATTCAACAGGAAAAGCCTCAGTCTTCATGAAACAAGGTAGGTGCTTATCTCTCCATATTTCACTAACATATAAAAGACATATTTGTGGAAAAAACGAAAATGATTCCTTTTTCATTTTTTACATCTGAGAAATAAAGACAAGTGTCATCTATGACTATTTAAGACAGCTCTGGGTCAGATGAATTCTTGAGAATCTTAAATTCCTAATTTAATCTTAAATTCCTAATTTCCTAATTGGAATTTCTGGTTTCAATAGCAATATTAATTTATTTTAGTAAAAAAAAATCAATCTTACACAAATAAATCTAATGTAAATATGATAAAATAGATACTTTAATGCAAAAATTTTAGCTGAGAAGAAAAAAATTTTCAATGAAAGAAAGGAGCCCACTCCCTCTGCCAAACATCACTATGACAATGTCACTATTTTCCATCTTTACTCAAAAAAAAAGGCAAACAGAAACCACTAACTTTTACTGATTTTTCTACATTTTTACTTATTCAGGTTAAAGATAACCAACTTTCAGTGAAGCATAATGTAATCTACACTTTACCGAGAATGAGGGAGATATAAGTATGGAAAGCCAGGATGGTTAGGCAGCACAGTGGAGACCTCATGCTTCTTCCCGATGCACCTTCCCGAAGCTGCAGGAGGCCCAAATCCTGTGTGAATCAAACACATTTTAGAAAGAGAACACAATTGAAAGATTACATATGAAATTCTAACACAGTAATTAATTTATTTCTGCCCTCCATGAAGGTGGGGTATATTTTTTAGAAGTAGTAATGCCTAACTAGAAACAAACTTCATATTTTGACTGGCATAAGACAATCTCACAAATTCTTTTGTATCAAGTGATTTTAAGGAGACAATAAGGTAGCGCTCACTTTGCAGATGTGTTATATTTCTCTAATAAAAATATTAACTTATTAAAACATACTGAGGATTCAAGTGCAAAGCACTCTGGTGAGTATGTCTGCAAAGACCCTGCCATCAACTGAGGAAGACAGCACATGAACACCACATTGTTAGAATACAGTGAGTGCCCTAAGAAAGACAAATAAATGAACGATTCTGAAAGTTAGGAGTGCTTGAGTCTGTTGGGGGACTAATGGAAAGCTTTGTGGAGTGGGTGGCATTTATTTCAAAGCTAGTGAATGGAGAGGCTCTTGAGAGAACATTATTGGGAGGAAGCTCGTTGGGGAAGATGTCTGAAAACGGAGGCAAGCAGAAGCACAGAAACAGGAAAGCTCAGGGTCTGTTTAAGGAACAACTAACCATCCAGTTCAGCATGAGTATTCAGATTATGGAGACCTTTAAGCCATGTTAGAGACTGGACTTCATTCAAGAGGCGAACTAGGGGATGAGGATGCAGCTCAGTGGTAGAGCACTTGCCTGACTTGCGTAAGACCCTGGGGATCAGTCCCAGTATCACAAGGAGGAAAAAAAAAAAAAAAAAGGCAACTGGGAGCTACTGAAGCAATAAGGTGGAAGATGAATGGTTAAGGAGTAGGATAAAAATGTACAGAGTCAAAATATATGAAACCTATCATAAAGAGATCACCACAAATACATAATAGCCTAGGAAGAATATGGACAGTGGAATAAACAGAAAAAATATTATAATGCTTTTTCTTTCATTTATTCTCATTACACGTCTCAAAACCTGCTCTTTGACTAACAGAAACAGTTTTTGCAATATGAGACAACTCTTGTAATAGCATACTGAGTGTTATGATCAATAAATGTTATATACTTGCTACAAAACAACCACCACACAGAAATTGAATGAATAAAACTCATGGAAAGCAAACTTTCTCACTAAGTTCCACAGTGAAACCAGTAAAAAATATGGAAATCTAAAATATTGCCACTATATTTAATCCATGCTACTAATCTGTCAGAATTATAAGCTATTAGATATGGAAATCTAACCCAATTTCTTTGTTTTACAGAAGATAACTCAGGGGTTAGTAAAATGATAAGGAAGTATTTTAACCTCATAGAAGTAATAAAGATCCAGCAAGCAGTAATATCAGTAAAACATGATTTTTAAACCCAGAATTTAGGTAAGAAAGATGAGATTTTAAACTTTCAACAGAAAATCTATGCTTAATTCCTGAAAGACATGATCAAGACCAATGGTTCTTTAATGTCCTGCAAACAAATTGCCAATCATTTTCATACTAATTAAAGGACAAGTTACAATATTCTCATATTCAATAAATAATGTCAAAATTAATATAACATTAAATGTGTACCCTGTTTCCAGAAAATCCAATAAATTCTAATAATCTGATAATCCTTGCTGGTAAGAGAGACAGCATCTGTAAGGGGGAAAAAAAACATATATATATATGTGTGTGTGTGTGTATATTAGTATATCTAACTATAGACAAACAGTAAACTCCCAACAACTTATAAGTTTTAATGTTTCAGTAATATGAAAAATTAGAAACAAGTTTAAACCACTAGATATGTCTCAATCACCACATACTGCAATAATTATTGATTTTATTTACTAAAGTGATGAACATTAAAAAAAATTTTTTTTTTTTTTTTAAGGAGAAAACAAAGCCTGTCCTTTCCATGATTCTCTAAAGAACATTGGCTTAGCTCCTTTTATGTGGAGTAATATAATGACAGGAAAGCAAATCCTTAGCACCCCTTCTAGACAAGATTTCTTTTTAAGTTTCTTTCCCAGAAAGAGAAATCTTTTGTATTCTGGGCAACATACAGGCCCTATCTGGAAGTGAACAGCTGCAGCACTACGGCTGCTTCCTAGGACATCCCTGAAGTAAGTGGGGAAGGGAAATTCTCCCTGTGAGCAGTGAGAATCTGGTAAACAGAGCCAGGGCAGTGAGTCTGGTAAACAATTTGCTTGGAAGTAGAAATGGTCATATGTGTCTATGTACTAATTCATGGCCTATGGTCAATGGTTTAGCTAGATGCTGAGGGGCTTGGAAGGAACAGGATTGGAAAACTGGTGGCAAAAATGTCTGGGGAAGGGCTGGGGTTGTGGCTCAATGATTGAGCACTCAATGGTTGGCACTGGTTTCGAGCCTCAATACCACATTAAAATAAATAAACAAATAATAGATATTGTGTCCATCTACGACTTTAAAAAAAAAAAAAAAAAAAGTCTGGGGAAGAGATAGTGGACAGACTTCTCCAAATAGGCAGAAAGTATGAAGATATCTGTGTCCCATATGAATGCTGAGGATTTTAATAACCAGTGGGTACATCACCCATTCCATGGATATGAATAGGCCTCTTTTCCTGGCTACTGGTCATAGCACAATAGGTTCGTGAAAAAATAGCCCTGGTGGCCCATATACGCATAGATATGATTCTGTCACTTTCTCATGAATTCCAGTAAAATCTTCATAATATTTCAAAATCTCTAAATAATATATTGGAGACTCTTCATTTCCCTAGAGATCATAAAAAATTATTTGTCAAGCTACATCACTCCCTCATATATTTTCAATCCGATTGTCACAGCAACAATATTTCTGAAGTGGAAATGGAACTAGATTCTAAGCTTCTTGTTACTAAAAGTCTTACTAGTCCATTATGAGTGCTGCATGCTTCCCTTATACTGTACAATCCAAAGCCTCCCTGAGTACATGCAGAGAGCTTTACTACACAGAGTAGCCAAAGCCCCACTGTGTCAAAAAACAAAAACAACAACAACAACAACAACAAAAAAAAAATGGACCCACTTCAGCCACTTATCCCCTAAACCCAGGTGTGGGTTAAGGATAGGACCAAATGCAGTCAAGAAGGCAATGAAATCCTTAGGTTTTCTACAAAAACTGGTTTCTATAGAATTATTACCTTACCAAGTTAAAGGCCCCTGTTCCAAGCTTGACACCTCCTTCAAACTCATAGAAGAATTCTTGCTCAAGTTTATTCTTCTGAATTACATGCAGGATAGAAAGACATTCTCTGGATTGAAGAAAAAAGGTTATAACATAAGTTTCTCATTACTTAAAATAAATGTTAAATCAAATTTCACACTTACACACTATTAATGTCATTAGGCAAAATACCACAGAATATTTAAATGAATAATGCTATGCTACATTTACTCTTAGGGCCATTTGGGAAGAATTATTAAGGGAAAAGGAAACACCCATTTTTAAGAGGACCAGTCTTTCTGGAGGTAGAGAAAGAGAGCTCAACTATCAGTAAGCTGACATAGTCAAAAGAAAAAGAAGTCAATAGAAACTAACTCTAAGATGACACCTATGTTGAGATAATGTCCAATCTGAAATTTTTTTTTTCTTTTAACAAAGAGGACCTCAGTAGCCTATTGAACAAAATCAGACAGACTAATGTGTAATTCTGAAGTTGCAGTAGGAAAAGACAGAGTAATAGTGTGTGTGTGGGTGTGTGTGTAGTTTTTTAAATATATATGTGAAGGAATAATGACCACAGATATCTCAAAAATCACACTTTGGTTTATCACAGCCAAAGTGCTGAGACTCAAAACACAAAATAGTCTTCAAAGAGGCCAGAAGAAATGACACATTAGATAAGAAGAATGATAGTACAAATGACAACTGACTTCTGATCACAAACAACAAAGACTTTAATACAATAGACAGCAGTTTCAGAAGGCTGAAAGAAGAAACAAACCTTTTGACTCAGTATATTAAATACTTAGCAAAAATATCCTTGAAAATGAAGGAAAAAACAAAGACAATTTCAAATTAATAAAAACAATTTTTTGAAAGCAGACATGCAGGAGAAATGCTAAAGGAAGTTCTTCAGTCTGAAAGTAAAAAAAATATAAATTTTTGAATGAATAAATTATACTAAGAATGGTGATTATTTGAGTAAAGAGAAAAGATAACACATGAGCATTTAAAGCAAAGTCTGCCATGGTATTGGGGGCCTTCTAACATACATAATTGTACTATATATCATAAGAATATTGCAAGAGAAGTGCAAATTAAAACTACACTGAGATTTCATCTCTCTCCAGTCAGAATGGCAAATATCAAGAATACAAGTAACAATAAATGTTAATGAGGATGTGGGGGCAAAGGTACACTCATACATTGCTTGTGGGTCTGCAAATTAGTGCAACCACTTTGGAAATCAGTATGGAGATTCCTTAGAAAACCTGGAATGGAATCTCCATTTGACAAGTTATCCCATTCCTCTGCATATACCCCAAACACTTAAAATCAGCATACTGTAGTGACATGTCTACATCAATGTTCATAGCAGCTCAATTCACAATAGCTAAGCTATGGTACCAACCTAGATGCCCTTCAACAGATGAATGGATAAAGAAAATGTGGAACATATACATGATGGAATATTAGTCAGTCATCAAGAAGAATGAAATGATGACATTTGCCAGTAAATGGATAGAACTGGAGAATATCATGTTAAGTGAAATAAGCCAATCCCACAAAATCAAAGGCCGAATGTTTTCTCTGATATGTGGATGCTGACTAACAATAGGCGGGGTGGAGGTAGGAGGATCTCCAAATCAGATGAGGGTATAAGAGGGGGGAGGGGGGATGGTAATAGGAAAGACAGTACAATGAACTAGAATTAACTTTCCTATTTTTGTATGTGAACACACGACCAGTGTAACTCCACATCACGTACAACCACAAAAATGGGAAGTTATACTCCATGTATGTATGATATGTCAAAATACATTCTACTGTCATGTATAATTAAAAAGAACAAATAAATAATAAAAAAGTAAGAACATTACACAGGATATCGGGTGGGAAATGAACATATACTTCTACAAAGTTCTTCTAATTTATGTGCAATGATACAATATTAACTCTAAATTGACTGTGATAAGTTTAAAAGGAGATTATAATCACTATAGCAACTGCTAAAACAAATCTGAGATAATTAAGAAGACAAGGGATTACATGGAATTTCATAATTTTTTAAATTAAAACAAAAGAAGACAGGAAAAGGGGAGGGCAAATAGATGAGACAAAGAGAAAAGGCAAAACAGTAGTCACAATATCAACTGTCCAACAAAGTGCATTTACAAGAAATGCAACTTAAACATAAAAACAAAGGTAGATTTAAAGTAAAAACAAATATATCATACAAAGACTTATTAGAAAAAAAGCATGAGTGGCTACATTAATATCAGAAAAAATAGATTTTAAGACAAGGAATACTACTAGAGCTACATTGGGACATTTTATAATGAAAAAAAAAGGCCAATTCATTAGAGAAACAGAACAATTGTAAATATATATGAGCCTAACAGAGGTCCTAAATATCTATGGCAAATACTGATAGAACTAAAGGGAGAAATGGATGACTCCACATTACAAGTTGGAAATTTCAAAACTCTCATGAGATGATGATAGAACAACTAGATAAAAATCAGTTAGTAGGGGCTGGGGTTGTGGTTCAGCGGTAAAGTGCTTGCCTAGCATGCGTGAGGCCCTGGGTTTGATCCTCAGCACCACATAAAAATAAATAAATAAAATAAAGGTATTGTGTCCAACTACAACTTTACAGAAGACATGAACAGGCCGGGCGCGGTGGCGCACGCCTGTAATCCCAGCACTTTGGGAGGCCGAGGCAGGAGGATCGCGAGTTCAAAGCCAGCCTCAGCAATGGCGAGGCACTTAGTAACTCAGTGAGACCCTGTCTCTAATAAAATACAAAAAAGGGCTGGGGATGTGGCCCAGTGGTCGAGTGCCCCTGAGTTCAATCCCCGGTACCAAAAAAAAAAAACAAACAAACAGAAGACATGAACAAATCTGAGTCACCTTAAATGAACATTTTTATCCACTGCAAGTTCTAAGGGGCAGAGTTGCTCTACAGTCTGGACCAAAGACATATCTGTTATTTGAAATGTATAAGTTATCCTTAGGAGTGAGAAACTAGGATTATCTGAGCAGAAATCCTATCAGTCACTTTTCTTTTCTGCTGTTTTGCTCTTAAATTTTTATTTAAACTTAAATTCTATTGCCTTATGACACTGAAAACACACTCAACCAAAAATCAAGTGCATTTTTACCAATACTAAAATTTTTCAAAAGTAATCATATTAACTTTATAAGATTTTGAAAAACAAAGTAGTGTAAGCACAAAAATCATTTAAAAGTCGTGTTTTGCTTTTTAAACTTACTTATATATTTGGTAACTGGTTCTAATTTTGAGTCCACCTTTGATGAAGTTGATCATATTTTCATCCTGAAAATAATTAAATTAAATAAATATATCACTTAGCAAAAAAAATTTTAAATTGTCCCAACAGTTGTGTATTTGTGTAACAAGGGGGAAAAATACTATCTTTTGAGGACACAGTATTGAAATTAACACATTCTTCTTGCTTAACATTTGGAATGTGTCATTTTGTAATTTTTCTTACAAGTTAGAAAACAGCAAAAGTATTTTTTATATTTCTAAGGAACAAATCCTCACCAATTAAGGGCCAAATGTAATCCAAACTTACTTTAATAAAGATCATCATTTACTGAGCAATTTTCTTCTGGTTTCATTCAAATTCAAAATAATTGACTTTAAGGATCTAAGGCCAAATTTTCTCATCCATCATACCCAGTAAATGGGACTATGTTTCCTCTTTCAAAGAGTACTTGAGCTGGCAGAGCCTATTAAACATTGTGATTTTCATTCATATACATTCCTAGACTAAAATAACTGGTCTGGATTCTGAAGTGGCTATCACTAATGTGCAATTTTGTTGGGGAGATGGAGGGTGGCATCACTTTACTACTCTTTGCTTGGTGCTCATTGACCATATAATTGAGGCAATTAGCCTAGATGAATGGCATTTTCAAGGTCAGCATTCTAAGACAGTCTCTTAATAAATTATATCTAATAACACTGGAAAAGGGTTACTCTAATAGATGGTGCTAACAGAGACAGTGCCATACTTCTCATTTCCATGGAGGAAGTTTCTCTGGTCTATTGATATCAGAAAGATGCTCTGATATTTACTTCTTGTATACTTACGCATCCTTCTGAAGCAAAAGAAAAACTGAATTTAGTTTACTCATTTCATTAGCTACTAATATTCCAATTGTCATAAGAATCAGTAGATACAACATTCACTATGCAACTTAAATATTTATCACCTTATTTTAAGGAATCCTATAATTATACAAGTTCCAACACTAGTCAGGAAAGAATTTCTTGGGTTAGATTAAAATCTGACATAAGAGTATTTCATTTCATGATTTATCAAACATTTACTAAACATCTGTATTATACCAGGCACCTGAATGCAAAAACAGAGATGAAGGCATGCACAGGTTCTCATGAATGCACAAAATGGGGATATGGGGAGGGCCAGAAAAAAACTCTTGAAGTATCAGTGCTTAAAGTTTAAAAAAAAAAAAAAAAAAAAAAAAAATGGAAGTGGCCAGGTGAAGAAAGGCAAAGCAAATGCGAACTTTGCAAACAAAGGAAAACTGAAATGGAAAAGCCAAGAAGTATTAAAAATCATGATGTGCTTGGCCATCTGAGTATACATATACCAGCACTGCTGAGGAATCAATGGCAAAGAAAGCAGTGGTCAAGGAGGAGGAAAGCTACCTCTCCCCCATGCCACTCAAGTATGCAACATTCCCATCAGGAACACCTGAAGGCAGGGAGTCTGGAATTTGGGAAGAAACACCTTCCCAACTTGTGATATTCTGATAGAGGACACTGCCATAGTCAGTAATAGTGACTAAATGCTGAAACAGAGAAAAGGCAAGGATAGAATCTTCATTTTTTAAAAGTATACTCAATGACAGAATGAAGAATGAGCAGGAGGTAAAAGGAAATTAGAGATAGTCACTAGGTTGCTGCACAGTCCAGGCGAAAGCTGATGAGCAACTCCACTACAACAATGATAGTCACAACAAAGAAGAGATGTAGCCAAGCAATCTTTAAAAGGCAAAAAGCAGCATGAATATGAAAGTGATATGAGGCACAAGGAAGAACGGAAATTTATGTATATTTTCCAGCTGTTAAATTTTAACTCCCCAAATACAGAACAAGTTTTCAAATCCCATATTCGACTGTCTAATCCCCATTTGGAAAATGCATCAGAAAAAACTAGGGGCCTCCCTGGATAGCTTTGTGTTGTTTACTGAGGTAGTAAGATTGATGTTATTAACCAGACTTTATAATGTACAAGTTTTTAGGAAATACCACACTGATTCACTTTTACAAAACCATAATCTAACCTAAGAGGTCAACTTTCAGAAAAAGAGAGAAGCCACTCTCAAAATAATACAAAAGATTGAAATTGGAAATTTTCATTTTATAGTTGAGTTTCCTTCTGCCTCCTTATACTCTGACCCCACCCCTATAGCTATCACTACCACCTAAGAGGCCACCAGGTGCAAATCTATTTTTTAGAAGTACTGGAAGATACAGAGATAGGCAAAATACCAACTATAACAGTTCCTAGAGGTGAAATTAAAGTGTCTCATGAGAAAAGGATTCATTGTTTTTTGTTTTGGTGACTTTAAATTTTCTTTCAAAGGAAGAACTAAAAGAAAGGGGACTAAGAATATAAAGTGGGGAAAAATAATATCTGAAGTATCCACAAAAAATGTGATTATCAATGCATGCATGATGGAGCTTCACTGAAGTATGTCATGCAAGAAAAGAATGCCTGGGCTGGAGATGTAGTTCAGTGGTTGAGCACTTGCCTGGCACATGCAAAGCCCGGGGAGGAGGAAAGGCAGGGAGGGCCACTAAGGAACAGGGGGACTTCCTCTGCCTGGGCCACTTTGGTGGGAGGCCCTGTACCACAAGAAAGTACAAAATGGAATAATCTTAGTTTTCACATGGAAAGGCATTCTGAAATTAGGTGTGGCCTTTATAAGGCATTTCTTTATAAGGCAGTAAGTCCCAGTAAACTGAAAAACTCTAGACTCTGAAGTGCATTTAAGTAGGTATAAAGTTCTCCGGAGGTTTTTACAGCCAAAGTTTATCAGAATAACAAATATTTTTCATTACCACTGTAAGTCAAAATACCTGGAGCATTAGCACCTGAATGAGTCACATTTTTCTATGCAGTATTAGCAGGCTTCTCAGCCAATACCAATTCTAAGCCAGACATTTATTACCTGCACAAACGTGAGTGCTGCTTTCTGTAGGAGACACTCAGCATAACAGATTTCAGCATGCATCTCCTCTATTAAAAACAAATAAAAATATGTTAAGAAAAATCCCAAGTCCACAGTAATTATCACAGATATTCAGAAAAGACTGATAAATAAATAAACCCAAAAAAGACACAAAAACAGACTGCTTTGGTTCTTCCATAAAAGGGATATGATAACCCATTCTTAGTGCTGATTCAGCAAGATTCCTCTGGAATGTATGCAAAGTTCAGGGAAGTCATCATTGGCCCCACTTGATGTCAAAAACCCAAACGCGGCTCATAAAGAGAACCAATATTTAAGTCTTAAAAAAAAAAAAAAAAAAAAAAAAAAAAGCACTTTTTTAATTTAACAGTAACATGAAAGCTTAACACAGTTGTAAAGTTTGGAAAAAAAACTACATAAAATTTATGAATTCTAGCTTCTAAAATATGAAGGTACAATAATCATGACAATGACTAGAAACATTATTAACCTGAAGTGAATGCAGCAATTCTTCAGAGTTGTGAAAATGTACTACCCTACATGCCCACATCAGGGCACTGCACACAAATCAAACTTTATAATAATGTCTATATAATTGTAAACGCTATTGATCAAACTACATAAGAATGTGTGCCGCCTTTCAATTACACACACACACACACACACACACACACCCCATCGGCTCTTTCATATGAGTTCAACATTTTGCTGTGTTCTTATTCAATTTACAAAGAAGTGAATATGCAACTAAGATCCCCAACAGCACATAGACAGGGCCAAACTCACAATAGGCAGCATTTGAGGACCTATACCTGCCTGTGTGTATCAGCAGGATCAATAATTAGAGCTGCACTTCTTTAGAACATCTTCCCTAAAAATGTACCTCTTGATTTTCTCAGTGCTTCAGTGGGATAGAAACTGGTAACTTTTATTTTTAGAGTCACAAGAATATCCTCTTCCTAGGTAAGTCTATAACACAGTGAGAACTTTCAGGGGCTATTAACTCTGTACTAAGGATCGATTGTTGGTGTGGGGCATGTGCAGAGGGGATCAGCAGGAACAAAAGTGTGGAGCAAGAAAAGCCCGGCCACCTTTGGCTATAGTATGTGGTATGGTGTGCAGTCAAGGAAGAGACAGCAATGAGGTTGGGAAGGTAAGTAGGAGTTAAATTATGGATGACCTTGACTGTCACAGTCTGCACTTGATTTAGTAGGTAATCATGAGTCCTTGAAAAGATATGAATAGAAGAGTGAATGGATTATGGTTAGGTTAACATTGGACAAATTGAAGAGCAGCATAAAAGATGTAACAAGAAAGGAAAGATAAAAGGCATGAGAATTTCAATTCTATATTCCACGTGTAAGTATTCTTCATATTATATCTCACATCCTAGACACTGCATTTAAATATCTCTTTTTAAAGTCAATTTGAAACCCATTCAGCACAATCCGCCAGCCACAAGGGAAGAGCAGGTGGGTTCCATATTAAGCCCATGAAAAGTTTAATGAAATATACTCACTCCTGCAGACAACCAGACACTCAACGATGTAAATGAAAATTACCAAGAGGGAAAACAAATCACATACTAAAACGACAATGTTTTGACATGCTCTCTTGAACACAAAGTCTGTCTGGGTTGTAGTGACAGCCAAGCTCACTGGGAAGAAAAAAGCAACTTAATTTATACAAGTCTTATTTCTTCCTTTACTGTGGATGATTTACATAGGGGCAGTTCTCTGGTTCTCAAACTTAGTCACTGGGCACTTATGAATAGGCACAAGTAGAATGCCACTTAATTATAAAACCCTTAGTCTAAGGAAGGAAATAAACTCATAGTGCACTAAAATGTTAGCCAAGTACAGCTTTTAGGTGTAAAGTTCTAAATAAACTTATATTTTAGAATAGACTACAGTCATAGTCTAGTACAATTTTAATAATTAGCCAAAGTTTTCTACCTTATTCCAGACTTCTTGAAGTGAACTATCCAAAGAAATTATAAAAGGATAAGAAGAGAGTATCATCTGTTTTCAAGATCTTTAACACAGAATCCCACATGTCCCTCACCCATTTTCTAGCTACCTAAAGGAACAAGTGTGGGTATAATGGAGAGGGCCGTGATACCAGGAAAGGCACATCAGCTTTAAACCCTGCTCTGATAGGTGAGTGACCTAGACCACCTATCTAATCTCTCTGAACATTAGCTCCTAGTTTACAAGGAGATTACTTGTAATACATTGGTTAATGTTTGGTATATAGAGAGTATTTTTTAATGGTTATTATCATGTTATTTTTAAAAATGATTATTTTATACTCACACCATGTCATTCTTCCTAAAACTAAGGTAAAAAAATCTCCAATATCATTTTCATACTACAAAGAAAGAGGGAGGCAGGAGTCAATGGGCCTGTAGAGAAGCCATATAGAGTGTAACAGAACAGGGAATACAAGCAGAGGCCTCAGATTCCCTTGGATTGGGGGGGGGTCTATTTAATCTCCTATTAATCCTCATTAGAGGACTATAGACCTACTAGTGCAAATTTTTATTCTATGTATACTTGGAAGTCAGTTTCTGAAAGAAAAAAAAAAAAAAAAGATGGGTTTCAGCTGCCTAGAGTTATTAGGTAGCTAGTCAGCCATGAATGGGAGGGCAGAGGAAAGACAAGGAAGGGTAACTGAAAACTTTACTGACAGCCAAGCACTTGGGAGATGGGGACCTGGCCTGTTAAAATGTCCCC